>VZQC01011699.1:616209-1144009 GCA_009823505.1 Rhizomys pruinosus
TCCCAAAGCTCAGGGATCATTGTAGAAAAGGGGGCAGAAAGATTGTAAGAGCCAGAGGGGATGAAGGAGCACAAGCAACAGAGTTTTCCAGGCAGCTTGTCACACTTACTCATATGAACTCACAGCAACAGTGACAGTGTGTACAAATCCCATGCGTGCTTAAGATGGACAAAATCCCAGCATGGATGTGGGCTGGTGGGTAAGAAACCACAACTCTACCTGAGGAACTATTGGCAAACCATGGATGATGGGATGGGGAGAGTCAGTCTTGTTTAAGGTTGAGACTCTTGGTAGACTGACCAGGCCCTGGTGGATGAACTCACTGAACCCACACTGAAGGACACATATAGGGACACAAGTTTGACTCTATAGGCATGTATATGTACAGGAAATTTGGCAGATAGGAGAGGGGATCTAAATTTTATCAAAGTACATTGTATGAAATTCACAAAAATTCAACTAAAAAGAGGACAAAAAAAGTCTAAAAAATGTGCCAACCTTGAGGCTGTAGCTATAACTCAGTTAGCAGAGTGCTTGCCTACCATGCATAAAGCTTACTTAGCATGTCATCAACCAGGACTGGTGGTCCATGACTGTAGTCTGAGCATTGGGAAAGTAAAGGCAGGAAAATTAGATGTTCAAGGGCATCCTCAGCTACATAGCCGTGGCTTCATGAGAATTCTTTTTATTTATTTATTTATTTATTTTTATTTTTATTTTATGTGAATGAGTGTTTTACTTTCACATATGCCGGCACACATGTACGTGCAGGCAATGCCCACAGAGGCCAGAAGACAGTGCCAGATCCCCCAAGAATTGGAGTTATTGTCAGTTTTTGCCACCATGTAAGTGCTGGGGATCAGAGTCTGGCTTTCTTCTAGTGCTCTAAACCTCTGAGCCATCTCTCTAGCCCCAAGTACTTGTCTTCTAAAAACAAAAACAGAGCAAAGCCTGGTAGCACACTCCTTTTTTGTTGTTGTTTGTTTATACAATATTTTTATTGGTGTTTTGTGTATTTCATACATCATTCTCAGTCCAATTTAGACACATTTCCCTTTCCATGTCCCAACCTCACCCCATTCCTGCATTCTGCCATACATGTCTTGCATCTTTTCCTCAGTATTTTTTTCCACATTTCCCCTTTAATTTTATATAACTCTAAAATATGTATACATATCTTCCACCCATATACCAAAATTACAAAGTCTGGGGCTGGAGAGATGGCCTAGCGGTTAAGAGCACCGACCGCTCTTACAGAGGACCCGGGTTCGATCCCCAGCACCCACATGGCGGCCGAGAACCGTCTGAGACTCCAATTCCAGGAGAACTCCAGTTCCAGGGGAATCCGAGACCCTCTTCTGACCTCCGCGGCATTGCACGACACGGGTGCACAGACCTGCATGCAGACAGTACATTCATACACATACAGAAATAAATAAAATTAATAAAAAAAATAAATAAATAAAAAAAAAATTACAAAGTCTGAACATAAGTGGTAGATTAGTTCTCAAGCCCATTAAGGGATTCACCTTTTACCCATACTGCTGCTTTCATATAAAAAAAAAAAAGAAATATAACATAGATGATGCTTAGTTTGCTTCACAACTAGGGATTTGGGGCTAGCTTCCACAAATGAGAGACACCATATGCCATTTGTTTTTCTGGGGACTGTGTTACTCATAATGGCTTCTAGTTCTGCAAAGTTTTATCTGCAAAGTTCATGATGTCATCTTTCTTTACTGCTGCGTAGAACTCCATTGTGTAGATGTACCATATTTTTTCTATCCACTTCTTGGTTGAGGGACATTTGGGTTGCTTCCAGCTTTTTGCAATTGTGAAGAGAACTGCAATAAACATAGACGTGCATGTGTCTCTGTGATATGATGAGTCTTATGGGTATATATACCCAGGAGTTGTATGACTGGGTCAGGTGGTAGGCCCATTTTCAGTCTTTTAAGAGGTTTCCATACTGGTTTCCATAGGGGTTGCACGAGTTTGCATTCCCACAAGCAGTGGATAAGTCTTCCCCTTTACCCACAACCTCTCCAGTATTTGGTGTCATTTGTTTCATAACCTTGGCCAGTCTTACCCAGGTAAGGTGAAATCTTAAGCTGATTTTAATTTGCATCTCCTTAATTGTTAGAAACATTGAACACTTTCTGAGATGTTTCTCAGCCATCTTCACTTCTTCTTTTGTGAATTCTCTATTTAGCTCTTTACTCCATCTTTTGATAGTGTTGTTTGCTTTCTTAATCCTTTGGGTTTAGAGTAATTTATATATTCTTGATGTTAATGCTCTATCTTGTGTGTCACCAGTGAAGGTGTCCTCCCACTCTGTGGATTTTCTCTTCACTTCGTTTACTGTTCCTTTTGCTGTACAGAAGCTTTTGAGTTTAATGAGGTCCCATTTGTCTATTGTTGACCTTGTTTCCAATGCAGTGGTCATCTGATTTAGAAAGTCTTTTCCTACTCCTAATGTCTTGTAGTTTACCATCAACATTTTTTCTAACATTTTCAGAGTTTCTTGTTTCACATTGAGGTCCTTGATCCATTTGGAGTTGATTTTTGTGCATGGTAAAAGGTAGGGGTTCAGCTTCATCTTTCTACAAGTGGCGATCAAGTTTGGCCAGCACCATTTGCTGAAGATGCTGTCTTTCCTCCATTAGGTCTTCTTGGTCCCCTTGTCAAATATGAGGTGGCTGAAATTGCATGTGCTCAGGTTAGTATCTTCAGTTTGTTCCATTGATCTACTTGTCTGTTTTTGTGCCTGGACCAGGCTGTTTTTATTACTATAGCCCTGTAATATAGTTTGAAGTCAGGTATGGTTATCCCCCCATGTTGCTCTTTTTGCTCAGGATATCCTAGGTTTTTTGCTTTGGATATCCTAGGTCTTTTGTTTTTCCATATGAATTTAAGGATTTTTTTCTAAGTCTGAGAAGAAACTCATAGGTAGTTTGATTGTGATTGCATTGAATCTATATATTAGTTTGGGTAGGTTGGCCATTTTTACTAAATTAATTTTTCCAATCCATGAACATGGGAGGTTTTTCCATCTTCTGGTATCTTCTTCAATCTCCTTCTAAAGGGATTTAAATTTTTCATTGTAGAGATCTTTGGTGTCTTTGGTTAGGTTTGTTACAAGGTATTTTTTATGCTATTGTGAATGGGAGGGTCTCCTTGTATTCCTTCTTCATTTGTTTGTTGTTGGTGTAAAGAAAGGCTACTGATTTTTCTAGGTTAATTTTGTATCCAGCCAATTTACTGAAATTCTTGATTGTTTCTTGGAGTTTCTTGGTGGCATTTTTTGCATCCCTTAGGTATGCTACCATATTGTCTGCAAAAAAGGATAGTTTGACTTCCTCTTTTACAATTAGCACTCCTTTAATTTCCCTTTCTTGTCTTATTGCTGTAGCAAGCATTTCAAGCAAGAATTATATTAAAGAGGAGTGGAGATAAGGGGCAGCCGTGCTGGGTTCCTGATTTTATGGGGAATGCTTCTAATTTTCCCCCATTTAGGATTATGTTGGCTGTGAGTTTGTTGTATATGGCTTTGATTATGTTGAAAGACAAACACCACATGGTTGTCTCAATTGACACAGAAAAAGCCTCTGACAAAATCCACCATGACTTCATGTTTAAAGTCCTAGAGGGAACTGGATTAGAGGTAGCACACTCCTTTAACCTTAGCCTTCCAGAGATAGAGGCAGGTGGATATCTGTGAGTTTAAGACTAGACTGGTCTATGGCTAGCCAAGGCTACATAATGACAGCCTGTCTTTAAAACAACAATAGAGACTTGAGTGCACAGAGATTAGATCAGGGATTTCCCAGGACCACCTGAAGCACAGGTAGGAGCTGGGGGTTTCAGCCAGGCAGATTGTTTGGTTTAATTCAATCGTCTTGTGCAGCTGTGGGGGCAGACTCACCCTGCTAGCTGGTATAAAAGGTGGGCCTGTTGCCACTGTGAGACTTGTGTAACAGAGCTTAGATCGGGGATTTCCCAGGACCACCTGAGGCACAGAGTACCTGCATTAACCCCCTACCCCCCACCCCCATTTGGAGAATCTTCAGAACAGAATGGGAAGAGTTAGACTTCCAATAGAAAGCCTAAAACTTAGACAAGTCAACACTCCATAAGCAAGGAGAAAAACAAATCAACCAAACAAGCAAACAAAGAAGGAAGGCATCTGAAGGAGGCAAACAAAGCAAGCCTTTAATACAGTAAAGAGGCATTTGGGATTCGCATTGGAATACAGGCATAGAGAAATTCACATGCCAGGGACATGAAGAAGGGACAACATGGGAAAGGTGCAGGATAATTCCACACCAAACTCTACCAACTGATCAGATCTTCAACAGAATAATAAATGAAAATTTCCCTAAACTAAAAAAGACAAAATAATACAAATACAAGAAGCACATAGAATTCTAAACAGATAAGATCAGAAAAGAAAATTTCCATGCCATATCATAATTAAAACACTAGATGCCCAAAACAAAGACAAAATTCTGAAAGCCACAAGAGGAAAGCAACAAGGGACCTATAAGGGGAAACCTATCAGAATTACAACTGACTTCTCAGTGCAAACTATGAAAGCAAGAAGAACGTGGAGCAAAGCATTCCCAGTATTAAAGGACTATAGATGCCATCCCAGGTTACTATACCCAGCAAAAAATGGTGATTATAGTTGAAAGAGAGAGAAAAATCTTCCATGACATAAACAAGATGAAAGAATACATGTCTGGAAAACCAAAACTTCAGAGAATACTTGAAGCAAGTCAAAGGACAGAAGAAAGGAGCAACTATCCCCAGGAACCTAGAAAGAGAAATTAATAAAAGCATAACTGCAGAAGTAAAAACATAGACCAAAACCGCAAATGGATAATAAGGTGAAAGGAAGCAAAACACATCTATCAGTTATAACCTTAAATATTAATGGACTAAACTCCCTAATCAAAAGACATAGACTGGGAGATTGGATTAGGAAACAGAACCCATCTTTATGCTGTCTACAAGAAACGCATCTTACCTTCAAGGATAGGCACCACCTTAAAGTGAAAGGATAGAAAAAATATTCCAAGCAAATGGTACCAAAAAAGAAAGCACGTATTGCTATTTTAATATCATACAAAATAGACTTCAAAGTAAAAGAAATCAGAAGAGGCAAAGAGGGCCATTACATTTTTATCAAAGGAACAATTTACCATGAAGATTTCACAATTATGAATGTATATGCACCAAACTTTATAAAGACAATTCTCCAGGACCACAAGTCACACACTAACTCCAGTACACCCATAGTAGGGGACTTCAACACCCCACTGAGCCCTTTGGACAGGTCAACTGGACAAAGAATAAACAGAGAGACATCTGAACTGAATGATACGATACACCAAATGGACCTCACAGACATCTATCGAACAGAGAATACACTTTCTACTCAGCACCCCATGGAACACTCTCCAAAATTGACCACATACTGGGACACAGAAGAAACCTCCACAAATACAAAAAAGATTGAAATAATTTCATGCTTTCTATCAGTCTACAACACAATAAAGCTCATTATCAACACCAGCTTAAGCCCTACGATCTACAAGAATACATGGAGACTAAACAAGACACTCCTGAATAATGAATGGGTCAAGGAAGAGATAAAGAAATAAAAACATTCCTGGAACTGAATGACAATGATAATACAACACAACAAAACCTATGGGATACTTTAAAAGCAGTCCTAAGAGGTAAGTTTATAGCCCTGGTTGCCTACATCAGAAAAACAGAAAGAGCACAAGTGAATGATCTAACATTGCAGCTAAAAATGCTTGAGAGACAACAGATGAACCCTAAACACAACATACAGGAAGAAATAACAAAAATCAGAGCAGAAATCAATGAAAAAGAAGCAAAGAAAACAATACAAAAAATATCAATGAGTCCAGAAGTTGATTCTTTGAGAGAATAAACAAGATAGACAGACCTCTAGCCCAGTTAACCAAAAGAAAGAAGGAACAACTCCAAATCAATACAATCCATGATGAAAGGGGAAATACACAACAGACAATGAAAAGATCCAGACAATCATACAGAATATTTCCAAAACTTCAAAAACCTATACTGTATTAAGTTTGAAAACCTAGAAGAAATGGATGAATATCTGAAATCCTGAGAATCACCAAAGCTCAACCAAGAAGAGATCGACACCTTAAACAGACCCATAGTATATGAAGAAATTGAACATGTAATAAGAAACCACCCAACTAAAAAAAAGCCCAGGCCCAGATGGTCTCACAGCAGAATTCTATAAAACATTTCAATTAGACTTACAACCATTATTACTCAAATTGCTTAGAAGGATACAAGCAAGGGAATTCTCACAAATTCCTTCTATGAAGCCAGCATCACTCTAATACCAAAACCAGGCAAAGATACAACCAAAAAGGAGAACTATAGCCCCATCTCATTAATGAATACAGATGCAAAAATTCTAAACAAAATACTTGCAAATCACATACAGACTCACACCAAGAAGATCATCCATCATGACCAAGTTGGATTCATACCAGAGATGCAGGGATGGTTCAATATAGGAAAATAAATAAATATCATCAAACATATAAATGGACCGAAAGACAAAAACCACATGATCATCTCAATTGATGCTGAAAAAGCCTTTGACAAAATCCAGCATCCCTTCATGCTTAAAGTCCTAGAAGGAAATGGATTGGAGGGATCATTCCTCAATGTAATCAAAGCCATATACAGGAAACCCACAGCCAATATCATCCTAAATGAGGAAATGACAGAAACATTCCCTTTAAAGGTAGGAACTTGGCAAGGCTGCCCCCCGTCACCACTCCTCTTCAATATAGTGCTTGAAACACTTGCTAGGGCAATAAGGCAAGAAAAGGAAATTAAAGGAGTTCTAATTGGCAAAGAGGAAGTCAAGCTATCACCTTTTGTTGATGATATGATTGTTTACTTAAGGGATGCTAAGAACTCCACCAGAAAACTCCTAGAAATGATTAAGAGCTTCAACAAAGTGGCAGGATACAAAATTAACCTAGAAAAATCAGTAGTCTTTCTTTACACCAACAACAAGCAACTGAAGAAGGAATTCAAGGAGACCTTTCCACTCACAATAAAATACCTAGGAACAAACCTTACCAAAGACACCAAAGATCTCTACAACAAAAATTTTAAACCCTTGAAGAAGGAAATTGAAGAAGACATCAGAAGAAACCTCCCATGCTCATGGATTGGGAAAATTAACATAGTAAAAATGTCCATTCTACCCAAACTCTTATACAGATTTAGTGCAATCCCAATTAAAATCCCCAAGAGTTTCTTCACAGGCTTGGGAAAAAAAGTCCTTAATTTCATGTGGAAAAACAAAAGACCCCAAATAGCCAAAACAATCCTGAGTGAAAAGAGCAATACGTGGTGGTGGGGGGGGGGGAATTTACATTTACAGGTAAATGGCTGGAGCTAGAAGATATCATGCTGAGTGAAGTAACACAATCCCAGAAAAACAAACGACGAATGGTATCCCTCATCTGTGGATGCTAACACCAATTACCTAATTGTATGGCAAAACGAGCAACGTCAATGTGATCTGAAAACAACTGTGCTCTTATATTGTAGAATCCCTTAAAAAATAAACAAAAAGAAAAAATAAAACAACAATAATAGCACACACAGAGAAAAGAAAAGTGTATCAACCTAAACTAAAGCAGATACTTTAAAAACAAGAGAAAGCATTGCTTCAAAGCCCAAGGCATTGCACTAAGAGCTTAGATGTCAGTTTATCCATTCTCAAGGGCTGTGAATACCTAGGCCACTTGGAAACTTCTGCAGTTTTGAGAAAAGGGAGATAGACACACACACACACACACACACACACACACACACACACACACACATCATGGCAGCCCCATTAGGAGGCACTTGGCAGGGAAACTCCTCCTGTAGAGCTCCACTAGAGGTGTGGTATAATTAAGGGAGGATAAACCATTTCCCTACAGAGTCGAAGTCAATGTCAGCCTCCATCACTGTGAGAGGTGCTCCTTCGCACTCCCCATCAGCCGAGTGTGAAGTTTTGTGGAGGAATAAAGTGTCCTAAGTCAACTCACCTGCCTGGTGTTCTTGTAGACAGTATGCTAGAAGCCATGGAAGTGAAACTATTATTTTAGTCTCTTGGAGTGTTTTTGCCTTTGCTTTGGAGAGGTCAGAGTTTTGGGAAATACTAACTATATCCCTTGCAAATCTTAGGAAGAAATAAAAATACAGGCTTTTTGTCTCAAAAAGACTGGGGGCCAGTGAGATGGCTCAGTAGGGAAAGGTATGGGCCGCCAGGCCCTGTAGCTGGAGTTTGATCTCCGAGGTCCATAGGGAAGAAGGAGAGAATTGGCTCCACTGAGCACCATCTTCTTACTCCCTTATACACAAAAATCCAAGAACACTAGAGATAAGGATCTAGCTCGAGGGTAAAACCTTGGCCTAGCATGCACAAGGCTCTGGGTTCAATCCACAATCATAAAAATACAATAATATCAAATAAAATTACTAAAGAATAAAAAAATGACAGCAATTATAAAAAAGAAATACAAAGGCTTATCATGGTGACTGAAGAGCACCAGCCAAGCTTTGGCCCTTCTGAAGGAGTGACTTGTAGCTTTGGGATTGTTCTGCCTCAGGAACAAAGCCTTAGTAGCAGTCAGGACTCTGTTTTCCTTCTCTAAGGAAGCAATGCTTCTGGACAGAACTCTTCTAATTCTGTGCTGCAGGTGAAAGTTTCTCCCTTTTGCCCTCGTCAGCCCAAGTGAAGAAAATCCATGAGAATGTCACTGAAAAACTAAGAGGGCAGACATAGAAGACACCAGGGCATTGATTTATTTTTGTATGTGCATATGTGTTTGTGTGTATGGCATATGTGTTTGTGTGTATGTGTGCATATGTGTTTGTGTGTATGTGTGCATATGTGTTTGTGTGTATGTGCATATGTGTTTGTGTACATGTACATATGTGTTTCTGTGTATGTGTGCATATTTGTGGGCAGGTGGGTCAATGTATGTGTGCCAGTACATAGGTGTATGTAGAGGTCAAAAGACAATGTTGGGTGTCATTTTTCAGGTGCTGTTCACCTTTCTCAAGACTTTACTCAAATGTAGACTAGGCTGAGTGGCCGGCAAGACCCCAGGATCCATCTGTCTTCATCTCCCTGGCACTGGGCTTCCAAGTGCACACTACCATACCCAGCTAGGTTTACTTGGGTCCTGAGGGTTGAAATCAGATCCCTGCACTTCAGGGCTTTTCTTTCAATTCATTTCTTTACTTTTCTTAAAAATTTTTTTCTTTTTATTAATTTTATTTATTTATTGTATGTGTATGAATGTACTGTCTGCATGCAAGTCTGTGCACCCGTGTCGTGCAACGCCGCGGAGGTCAGAAGAGGGTCTCGGATTCCCCTGGAACTGGAGTTCTCCTGGAATTGGAGTTCCAGACGGCTCTCGGCCGCCATGCGGGTGCTGGGGATCGAACCCGGGTCCTCTGTAAGAGCGGTCGGCACTCTCAACCGCTAGGCCATCTCTCCAGCCCCATTTCTTTACTTTTCAATGCTGATAATCCAACTGGAGCCTCCCACATTGTAGGCCAGGGCCATATCATTGAACAATAATCATAGCCCAGCACCAGGATGCTCAGATCTCACTATTTAACGATAACAATAACATTCATTGTGGCATCTTTGGTGGGGGGACAAGGAGATAGGGTCTTATGTAACCCAGGCTGGCCTCAGACTCCCTATGTAACCAAGAATGGCCTTGAACTTCTGATCTCTTGCCCTTACCATCTGAGTGCTATGATTGAAGGCTTGTCCATCGGGCCGGGTTCATGCGGTGCTGGGAGTCAAACCCAGACTTTGTTCATGGTAGATAAGCACTCTGCCAATTGAGCTACATCCCTAATGGCCATTAGAACATTTTGAAATACAGAGTTCAATCCAAGCACTCAGGATACTGAGACAGGAAAGTCCTGAGTTCAAGCCCAGCCTATACCACACAGTGAGACCGTGTCTGAAAAAAACGAGAACAAAAACAAGAGGCTGGAGAGATGGCTCAGAGGTTAAAAGTGGTAACTGTTCTTGCAGAGGAGCCAGGTTGTGTTCCCAGCACCCACATGGCAATTAACAACCATCCATAACTCCAGTTTCAAGGGCTCTAACATCCTCTCCTGGCCTCCAAAGGCACTGAATGACAGGGGTGTGCATACAAACATGCAGGCAGAGCACTTATACGCATAAAATAAAAATATAAATAAAATATTAAAGAACAAAAAACAAGTGAAAGAAAATCAATAGAGCTGAAATATTTTTTTTCCAGTTGTAAGCTAAGACTAAAATCCTATCTTTTGAAACAATTTGACTTGTGCATACTTGGTGCCCATGTGCTAGTCAGTTCACGGAATGCCCATGTGCTAGTCAGTTCACAGACACGATGAGTCTAAGATTAGTAAATAGTGTTTCTTGATATTTGCACGTGCTGACTCCATTGGAATCTACAAAAGTCCAGTGAGGAGCTAGCCAGCTTTATCCCTGCTCATCAAAGAGTGTTTCCTCCCTCAGTCACGCTGGAGAGCCCAAAGCCTCCTGATTAGGAAGAACAATATTAAAAACACACCAAAACGTTTCAAAGTGCAAGGGGCTGATTCAGAAATGGCCTCTCATTTCAAAATTCTTTCAACAGTTCAGTCAGCTTCTCATAAAATTAATAGTAAATACTTTCTTTAAGGGATGTGTGTGTGCTGGTGTTTTGGTGTGATTTGTTTTGTGTTACTGAAATATGCTACCCTGGAAAGCGCTCAGCTGTAAATGCCATTCTTTATAAACATGAGCTGGGCAGCTGGTACATGGCTTTGCAATTCACTTTGAACTGAAGTTTTGTCTCTTTTTTCTGCCTTCTTGCCACTGAGCAAGTGTCTGGGAATAAATACTGTAGAGAAGGTCACAGAGTTATGAGGGAAACCACATCTCTCCCAGGAGGCAGGCTGGCTGCACGCATGCGCAAGTGCCAGGGCGGGCAGTCATGTGTCTTCTCTCATTCACTTCCCTGATAGCCCTTTGAGTATTTCTAGCCGGTAGTGAGAGCGGAACACGGGGGGCGACGTAAGCTTCTTTCTTGTGGCCACAATGCCACATTACGTGGCAAAGTTAAGATGGGAACCAGAACCCCTCGTTCTACAAGTAACATTGCCTTCCCCACTCAGCTGCCCACAGCTTCAGAGGTGGGGGAGGAATAGGATCCTGCTCTGTCCCATTTCTCTGCAGTATTCTGAGGATGGCTCTGGATCATGTTGGAACCGGGTAGCTGTCAGAATGGTTTTCAAGGTGTTCGTAATTGGCAGCACTGTCCTGTGACCAGCTCCATTGAGTGGTCCTCTTAAGATGGTAAGCAGGGAGAGGGTGTGGTTCCTCACCTCAGGGGACTATATCACCTGTTCCCCATGCAAATCCAACAGCACACACACACACACACACACACACACACACACGCTAGGATTCCTCTGTGCTCTATCACCTTTCCTTAGAGAGGAGACAAAGGAACTGTGCCTCTCTTGAGGTCCTAGTGCACTGTGAGGAAAAGGCCTGGAAAAGTCATCACATACCTGCTGGGGACAGACCTAGGTTGTGAGAGAGCTTACAGTCCTTTTGTTACTGAGTGTTTGTCTGTGACCAGTGCCAGCATAATCTAAACCATTGCTGCTTCCAAATATTTATTCGACAAAAACGTGATGCAGGCTATGTGGCCTGTGAGGCCTCTCTGCCTGGAAGTCTGTTAGAAACGTGGATTGCCAGGCCAGCTTCAGGCTGCTGGGCCTGCATGGGCACAAATCCCAGGTGACATCTCTAAACCTGAAAGTTCAGCTTCAAGCTCCAAACTGTCACTCAAGTTGCACATTGCAACCACCCAAGGAGATTCTGAACTCGACCAATATATGGGTCTCTCTGTTCATTTTTTTGTTTTGGTTTGTTTTATTTTTGTATGTGTATGAATGTACTGTCTGCATGTAGGTTTGTGCACCCGTGTCGTGCAATGCCTCGGAGGTCAGAAGAGGGTGTCGGATTCCCCTGGAACTGGAGTTCTCCTGGAATTGGAGTTACAGACGGTTCTTAGCCGCCATGTGGGTGCTGGGGATCGAACCCGGGTCCTCTGCAAGAGCGTCGGTGCTCTTCACCGCTAGGCTATCTCTCCAGCCCTCTCTGTTCAATTTTTATTGATTCATGTAGGGATGTGTCTTAAAGGCTCCCAGGTAGGATGGCCACACTTAGGAAATGAAACTACAGAATGCTTAGTTAAATTTCAGAAAAATCAAGTAATTTTTATTGTCTATATAAACATTGTGCATATTCTAAACATGTATATGTATTTGAGATTGAAATGTAGCTGGGCATCCTGGTTTTCACCTGGGCACCCACTTCCTGTTGATGCCACTGGTGTGTCTCGAGGGATAAGAACCTCCTCAGAACGATCCCTACTTTTATCTAAATACTTGTCCCCTGGTTTCCTGAGAGGTCCTCACTTCAAATGTTCTCTCCTATTTGATGCACAGTTCACACTCCCCATCGTGGCCCTGAGCAGCCCTATTTAAGCCCCTTTATTAAGAGCCTAGCAATGTCAGAGAGAGAGAGAGAGAGAGAGAGAGAGAGAGAGAGAGAGAGAGAGAGAGACCAGGTGATATGTGGAAACAAAGTATGACCTGGGGGGCTGGAGAGATAGCCTAGCGGTTAAGAGCACCGACTGCTCTTGCAGAGAACCCGGATTCAATCCCCAGCACCCACATGGCGGCTGAGAACCGTCTGTAACTCCAATTCCAGGAGAACTCCAGTTCCAGGGGAATCTGAGAACCTCTTCTGACCTCTGCGGCATTACACGACACGGGTGCACAAACCTACATGCAGAGAGTACATTCATACACATAAAAATAAATAAATAAATAATTAAAAACAACAACAACAACAACAACAACGACAACAACAAAAGTATGACCTGGATTTAATGATTTTGTATTACATGCATCCCCAAGTGCCTGTTGTTTTGGGGGGACAGGGTCTCATGTAGCCCAGGCTGACTTCAAACCACCTTCAACTTCTGATCCTCCTGCCCCTATCTCCTAAGTGCTAGGATCACAGGTGTATACCACCATGGCCGTTTATGCCGTTATAGGACTGGAACACGGGGTTCTCTGTACACTACCAACTGAGCTACATCCTCAGCACCTTGTTGCATTATTTTCAAAATAAATTACAAAGTGGCAGTTTAAAACTATTTTTCAAATTTAGCTAGGTGTCCTGTATTTTTATTTGCTGAGTTTGGCAACCCCATGAAGAAACCACTCTGCTAAGACCCTGGGGAACTCACCCTGAGAAATTTGTCTTCCTAGATTCATTCCTTGTCTCAACCTCTGTTGAAGTTTTTCAGTTCAGACCTTTGAACTTCAACAGGCCAAATATGTTGGAAAAGTGTAGCTACTTGACTAGCCAAGAATTTTAGTGCATTCTCTGCTGTTCTGTATGTAACTGGAATTTAGTAGTTTGGCATTTATCTCTCTCATATATCACATATGGGATAAATTAATATTGACATACATTTGTTGCTAATAAAATGATCCCAAATTTCTTTATGTTTTCTTCCTTGCATTGTTTTGAAAAGGAGAAAATTAAGACAAGCACTGGCCATAAAAGCAGAGAAGGGGGACCTATAGATAAGCCAGAATGGATGTGAAATGACTATTCAGAGACTTCTGGCTCCAGATTGGAGTTCAGGGTTGTGGATGCTATAGAAAAGATGGAGAGGTTGATGTATCAAGTGTGTTCAGCCAAGTAATACAAACATCGTGAGAAACCTTCAGGGACTGTCTGGAATGGGACCCAGTTGGCTGATGGGGTGGGCAGGAAAGGAGCAAGATGATGACCTTGTACTATAAAGAGCCTGGGGTGCAGCTGAAGCCCAGGCCTACCTCCAGGGGAGAACTGATAGTTTTGTCATTTTCTTTTGCTCACATCTCCTGGCCTGATTCCTACCCCACCCTTGCTGTGGACCAGGAAACACAGTTTCTACGTGTGAAGGCAGACTAAATGGATACAAAATCTGAGTCTGAAAACTGGACATCTGTGTTAAAGTATTATCCCCTTAGGCATTAAGAATGAGGAGGAAATACAGCTCACCAGGAGTTCCAGGACTTGAGAGATTGGGACAGAAGAATTCAAGGCTGGTATGGGTTACAAGCCAGTTCAAAGACAGTCTGGGCCACAAAGTCAGGAGAGAGAGAGAGAGAGAGAGAGAGAGAGAGAGAGAGAGAGAGAGAGAGAAAGGAGGACGAGGAGGAGGAGAAGAAAGAGGAGGAGGAGGAGGAGGAGGAGGAGGAGGAGGAGGAGGAGGAGGGAGAAGTTAGGGAACACAGAAACAAGAAAAAGAAGTAGGAAAGTTGACATCTCCTGGCAGAATCCTAGAATCCTAGAAAGAAAAATGAAAGGAAGCAGAGGAAAGAAAACAGCAGATCAAGAAGACAACAAACAGCCTTCCATGCACAAGAGTTGAATAAAAGATCAGTGTTTACACATATTAACATTAGAAGTGCTATCATACTACACGAATTACTGTTCTTGTTACTGTGACAAAATACCTGACAAAAAGTTACTTAAGAGAGCAAAGATTTATTGGGGCTCACGGTTCTGAGGAATCTAGTCCATGGTGGCAGAGAAGGCATGGTGACAGGAACAGAGCCTAGCCTATGGTGCTGTCCTGGAAGCAGTGCAAAGAGAAATCTCGCCTTTTCCCCTTGGCTTTCAGTCCCAACCCATCAGAGCCTGTCACCACCTCAGCCCAGATCTTCCTGCTTCAGTTCATCCTTTCTAGAAACGCCTTCATAGACATTCCCAGAGGTATGTCTCCTCGGTGATGCTTGCCTGGTCAAGCTTACAATAAAGATTAATCACCACAGCACTCAATACACAAAATTTGTATTTTCATGCTCATATATGAATTTATGAAAGTTGGACAAGCTCTTGGTTGCAAAATAAGGATTCCAAACAGTTAAACACATCAACATTATTTAGAATAAGTTCTATGACCACAGCACAATAAAATTAGAAATCTATAAAATAATGAGTTCTTCAAACAAATTCTCTATGTCTGGAAACCCAAAACAAGGAGCCACTAAATAGTATTCAGGTTCAAGATAAAGATTAGAGAAGTCGTTATGGTATATATCCTCTGTGGCAAGGACTAGTGGGATGCAGAGAGGTGGCCAGGCAGACTTGAAGACGATTTGTTAGAAAAGCCACTGTCAACTTACAAGGAGGGTAGGAAAGGACTGGCATAATGCTGTGCAAGGTCAGAGCTACAGGGAAGTCTGATTTTATGCAAGTTGTCATGAAATAGACAGACAGTCATTCGCCTTCAGTAGGAGCCAGCCCAGCCCCACCCCCATCAGAGCCCTGGCCTAAGAGTCTATACACTTTTTGTTTCTGTTTGTTTGTTTTTTAGCTTTCTGTGATATGACAAAATATGTATTTGAATGAAATGTAAATGTCCTCACTGTTGCCCTCACCTGCCCTACACCAGATTTTCTTAGCAGCTGCCCAGGTGGGCCAAGCAGTGAAGGAAAACCCCATATGTAGCCCCCCTTCCTTCCCCTCTCTCCTCCAGCCTGGGCAAGCTGGAGGAGCTGACCTTGGGACAGGAGGCACATGAATTGAGACTCTGTCTACATGGTCCTCCAGACAAAGTCAGCTATTTTACAAGCTTGTCTTGGTTCTAAGAACTTGTTTTGAGATCTCAGACTGAACAAACTGGAGTCTTCTTAGCAAACCTGTTGCTAAACAGACATTTGTGATAAGCACCAGGAATTAGAACCATCTGGCCATGAAAACAGACAGAGCAGTTAAGTGTGGAGGAAGAAGTGGAAGAGGGATATCCTGGTGGGATATCCTGGTCTTGGTCTTGTTTTCATTTGAATCTTAATGCCCCTTTCTGCTTTGCTTACAACCATAATGAAATAATTATTATTGGTGAGGTCAGATATATACACATATCTACATCTCTCTATATATCTTCTCCTGATTAATGTGATGATCTCAAGTTCTAAGGGGCAAAAACCACTTTGCCTCAAATTAGTGTTTTTCAGGAACATAAAACTGAGGACCTCCCGACTTGACACATCAAGAGTTACTTAATAATAATTAAAACCCTCATAATTTTGATATCTTCCATGATGTGCCCATAAAGGCCCTAATGATACACTCTGATCGCTAGACTTTGATAGGTTTATTTCCTTGCCTACATGAAGGGAGTGTTTTCTTTTCCAAGCTGTAAACAACCAGCAGCTAGTAAAAGATAGTGTCTTAAC
The DNA here is from genome assembly GCA_009823505.1 of Rhizomys pruinosus. NCBI lineage: Eukaryota > Metazoa > Chordata > Mammalia > Rodentia > Spalacidae > Rhizomys > Rhizomys pruinosus. Next base: position 632,614 of record VZQC01011699.1, read on the forward strand.
TCCCACACAAGCCAAAGAGAATTTTAATACATCACAAATCAAAGTCCTTTAAATAGCTCTAATAACGGGAAGGGTTAAGGTATTTATATGGAGCTTTGGGGTTTTTCTAAACATTCTTTTGGGATTAGATTCAAATCTTTGGCACAGACATGAGACTGAATTGGGTGCAGTATAAACAGAAGCCATTAACATGATTCTAGGGTGCAAATGTTTTTAAGGTGGGTGGCTGTTCATTCCCGGGTGTGCGACAGGACTGTGGGGAAGTAGAAAGTATGCTTTTAAAATTTTCACATGCCAAGATCACTACCACCTATGAGATAGAATCAAAGATTTGGTTCACAGAAGGGCCAATTCAAGTGCTGATCAATACTATGTTTACACACCCTTAAATTTCTTTTTCTTGTTAAAGGAAATTAAAATGACAATACAAGACACGGTTTTTCATCTATCGAACATCGAAGAAGTGAAATATATGTTTAATTACAAATATACTAATTTTATATATCCACATAAACCTCTAATCTGATATATTCTATATAAGTATAAAACAACCAGTATCAGATATAAGGTCAGACCTGTGACAGTCGAAATTGGGACATTCTACAAAGAAAATTGATAGTTCTATAAAGAACTGTTAAAAAGCCATATAATTGTGAGGGTTATTATTGTGGTGCTTAATCTTGGTTGTCAGCATTAGTAGATCTGGAGCCAACCAAGAGGTAAGTGGCTTGGCACATAGGTGAGGAATTTTCTGGATCTGGTTATTTGAAGTGGAAGGATCCATCCTAAGGAGGGTATCACCCACCAATGGCAGCCCAAGTAGAAGGCAGCCCTCCAGAGGAGAAGCTTTGCAGTTTGCCTAATTGCCTTCAGGTGTTACTTGCAAGTTCATCTCTCCTGTTGCTGTTGCCCCTGCCACCACGGACACAGCGGTTCTCTAACATTAGAGCCAGCCTCCCAACACCGACAGAAGACCAGCAGCTCTCCAGGAATCCTCCAAGCCTTTAGCACCAGGCTGGGACTACTGAGGCTTTCAGCCTTGTGATCTGAGCAGCCACCAAGTTTTCAACCTCTCCAGTGTGAAGATAGCCATTGTTGGACTACCCATACCCCAAAATGTAAGCCAGTCTAATAACCCCTTTTAAATATATTTTCATTTTACTTGTTCTATTCCTCTAGAGACTCCCAACTCAATACAATGACCCAAGAATTCAGGACTCATGCTGAGGTGGAGACCGTGCTAGGATAACCCCCTGGGGCCCTGTGTGTCACTCCAACACTGAATGATCCCAGACCTGACTTCAGTCAAGCAGACTCTTCTGGCAGCAGGAGACAGGAAGACAAAGCTACACAAACCGGGACCGTCTGCCCACTGCTGGCTCTCCCCATGTCCTACTTGTGGAGAACTGCCAGCTCCTTCCAATGACCCTGTTTTGACACAATATAGGTGAGTGGAAGGAGCTGGGAATTAGCTAGCCAGAGTTGGGAAAGTATATTTAAAATGTTCATGTTCTCTGACTTGGTATTTCACCTTAGGAATCTAGTGTAAGGAATTAATCTAAAATTTGGCCACAAAGAATACTAGCACCATTTGTAACAAAGTCTGCAGTGGTGGATACCATGTTATGGTAATGCCTGAACAAAATAGCCTGGCTTTAGCATGTTAAAACCAAGAATGGGGTTCAGAACTGTTCTGAGAACTTGTTCTTTCATATTTCACCTGGAACTGTGCTCTCAAACCAAGTCCTTTCTTTCTGTTTATTGAACCAGCATATCCAACATAAAATGGGGAAGAAAAAGCAGAATCTAGTCTTAGCAGAGAGGGATTTTCCCTATCTGACCTCTACTGACCCAGAAGAGCACATACGACCATAAACGGTTTAATTCCACCTGTTATTTTAAAACATAAATGGGATAATTTATTGTTTCCAAAAAATATTTGCTGCTTTCAGCCCTTGATATATTTATAACACATACATACACATTACTTGGTAAGGCAAGGAAAGATCATGAGGGATTAACACTATATGTTTAGGTTATAATAGGGGCCTGTAAGCTTGTTTACATCATAAATAAGTTGGGGTTCTGTTAAATGATCTTAGAACACAAAATTACATTTGATTACAAAGTTGCGTAAGACTCCATTTGTCCAAAAGAGTCATTTACCCAAAAGTCTAACTACTGAAGGGGTGCAAAGTAGTTGAATAAACTGTTTCACCCACACAAATTAAAACTTGGGAAGCCACTTAAACTTAAGGTTCTAAGCACATATTCGTGACAGGGGATTTATGTTATAAAATGTCAAATGGGGGGGCTGGAGAGATAGCCTAGTGGTTAAGAGCGTTGACCGCTCTTTCAGAGGACCTGGGTTCGATCCCCAGCACCCACATGGCAGCTAAGAACCGTCTGTAACTCCAATTCCAGGAAAACTCCAGTTCCAGGGGAATCCAAGACCCTCTTCTGACCTCCGAGGCATTGCATGACACTGGTGCACAGACCTACATGCAGACAGTACATTCATACATGTACAAAAATAAATAAAATTAAAATAAAAAAAAGATGTCAAATGGTAAGTAAAGTTATATAAAATTATAAATAGGTCATGCTGTCAACCACATTTTATGCATGAATTTTAAAGTAAAGCAAGCAAGTCAACAGTGTGAGAAAACACTGTCTATTGGTAAGGTTGGGAGCCGGTTTTGTTTTCTTTCTCTTATTTTTCAGTTGCAGGAAGGGAGAAACCTGGAATGGGCATTTTTTTAAAGTTCTCCTTGGATTAAATCTGTGTGATGGAAGCCTGATGTCTGTGCTGGGCTCAGACATAGTCTCATGTCTCACGTCATGAGCCCAGGACAGCCTCAGACTCAAAGATGAAGGGATAGATTACCTGAAATGTCTGATTCTCCTGCCCCTAAGGAAGGGCTTACAGACATGTCCTCCACACCTCTAAGGAAGGACTTACAGACATGTCCTCCACATCTCTAAGGAAGGGCTTACAGACATGTCCTCCACACCTCTAAGGAAGGGCTTACAGACATGTCCTCCACATCTCTAAGGAAGGGCTTACAGACTTGTTCCTCCACACCTCTAAGGAAGGGCTTACAGACATGTTCCACCACACCTCTAAGGAAGGGCTTACAGACATGTTCCTCCACACCCAGTTCATGCTGTGCCCATGCTGGCCATCAAAGCTGAACTCCAATCCCACTCCATAGTTTCAATTCTGAATTTTTGCCTGACTTCTCATTAAAGTCATCTGGAATACTTCTATTTGCATGAGTATTGAGTGTGTGAGTGTGTGTATGTGTGTGTGTGTGTGTGTGTGTGTGTGTATGTGTGTGTGTGTATGAAAGAGAGAGAGAGACAGAGAGAGAAAGAGAGAGAGATGCTGATTTGACTATTCTTTAGTTAAAGATACTAAATTGACAAATGTTTATTAAAGTTCCAGCAGGCTCCCAGCATCCTGAACACATTTCCTCTCACAAGGCAGCTACTTTTGTGGCCTGTAGCTCAGTCCCACTTTAGTTTTGGGGCTAGTTCTAGTTTCAGAGGAAAAGGCTGAACTCAGTCAACTCTGTTCAATATTTGGAGTCTGAGCAGTGATCTGCTGTTGTTCATCAACTCTGATAGCACCTTCACAAAGCCCTAGTAATGTGCTTTGCTCCATTTAGTCAAACTTCTCTCTGTGGCCTGAGGCAAGGTACCAGGTCCAATACCACGTCCTTTCCAGGAGGTGTCTCTTCTGTTTCCTTTTCACTTTCTCCTATCGAAAAATTTATGACCCACTGATAAACTTTCCAGGTGCTGCTGACCTGTCAGATTGCTTGTTAGGATAACGGGAACTTTCAAATGACACTCAAGTCCAGATGATTCTGATTTAATTCATGGGCAGGAAGGGAGAAACCCGGAATGGGCATTTTTTTAAAGTTCTCTGGGTGATTTTAATGTACAGCCTGGGTCCCACCACTGGTCTAGGGTTTCCTTGGATTAAATCTGTGTGATGGAAGCCTGATGCCTGTGCTGGGCTCTGACTGAATGAACAAACTGATGAAAACAGCTTCCTGTCTGTGCCACAGACTCGGGCATCTTGGGCCTGCGGGTCCAAGTTCTAAGTGACTCTGCTCCAATAACTACAGGCAAATTCTGGCTAGCTTACTCCAAGCCTCATTTCCTGTTTTCACAAGTCTACTGACCAAGTCTACATCTCCAAGTCAGTCTGTCTCTCTTGCCCCTCCCTCTGTTTCGGTGCATATCAAGTCACGTGTGTCACTAAGTAATTCTATTTATCCCATGCACGAAAGTCTTTGGAACAGGGTTGTAAATAAGCAAGCTGCCAAAAGTCAGGCTTGCAAGGGGAATGCAGACGTTTCTGGGTATGGCCTTGGAAAAATAGCATGTTCAACAGTTGAATTTCAGTCAGTAATATGGATCAGCGGATGAAGGCACTCCCTGCCAAGTCTAAAGACTTGAGTTCAATTCTCAGGTCCACATGGTGAAAGGAAAGAACAGATTCCTGCAAGATTCCCCTGATTGCTCCCTGTGCTGTCTCAAGTGCACACCTGCACACATACACACAGATACACACAAGAAATAAATGTAATAAAAATTAAGTTGACTGCCTAGCCAAGGCTCTGATTTATTCCTCTGTGTCGTGTCCTTTGTAACTGTCCCTCAGCTCCGTCTCCTCACCTTTGCTCTTTCTGCCACTGATGCATGTAGACCTTCATTGTTTCTGTCCTTTGTTCCCAGCGTGGCTCTGAGTCATCACTGGCCATATCAGGGCTACTTTGAATACCTTGCTCTAAACAGACCTTGGTGCCAGTCCACCTGGGTTTGACTTTCACTCAATCACTTTCTAGTAGCACGACTGTCAACATGCTGCGTAACCCCCTTGCACTTGGATTTCACCTACAAGAGGAACAATAATTATGGCACTTATTTTATCAGATGGTTATACAGATGAGTTAGCTAATATGCAGGAACTTATTTGACCATTTCTGGCATAAAATAAACTCCACTTATATTTGCTATTATTACTTGTGATCATTTTCTGTTTTTAAATAAAGTCCAACTCATTCAAAAGGTCTTCAGGTAAATAGAGTTCACCTAATCCTTGACTACCTTGCTTCCGGGCGGCAGCACTGGCTTCTCTTGTTTACTCATCTGCAACTTCCTGTCCCTGGTCTTTGTTTTCTCTTTGTTGCCTACAATTCCTTCATCTCCATTTCTGGCTATGACAATTTATCAACTCATATTCATGCTCCAACTTGGAATTTCTTCCTTCTTCCCAGGAGAGCTTCATTGAACAAACACTGAACATTTGGGCCTTGTATCCCAGGATAATATGGCTTCCTTTGTTCTCCTAACTCCTCTGACAGCCCTAGATTCTTCAGGAAGCTATATGTTCCTAAAGAGTAGGTTCTTGTTCATGTTTTAAACACAGAAATTTCTTTATTATTTGTATTTTATGACCCTGATCCATTAACAAGATGCCTGGTATAAAGGAGGAAGTTTTGTCAAAGTTTATTGAAGAGAACCGTTAAACATGTGTGGATGCTCTCGTGTCTGTTCCAAGCTGAAACAGACACAGGGTAATTATCTGCGAACTATAAATAGGGTGTGAAATTGGACACTCAAGACAAAATAGTCTCTTTAGGATCCAAGTGGTCTGACCTGGATGTCTACATTGAGGAGACTAACAGTAGTCATCTGAGATATTTACTGCTCTGTGTGTATCAGCTCAGAACTTTTCAGTCAAAAGTAACATAAAACCTGATTTAAACAGATTTAGACAATGAAGGAAGTAATGAGGCTCACCTGGCTGTGAAGTGGAAACGTTCAGCAAGTTCGCTCCGCTGACTCAACGATGTCATTGAAGGTACGGTTCCAGCCTGTATTTCCTCTCTATTGTTTATATGTTGGTTATAATCCTAAAGTTGACCTCCCTTACAGCCCTATGACAGCTACCAGGAGCTTCTGCAGAATGCGTGATTCTTGGCAAGCCTACCATAATGCATAACTCCAGTGTATACTGTTCATTAAACTGAATGGCACATAATGCAAATGCAGTCCACATATTTGTGCAAAGCTATGGGTCATTCCACCAGAAAGGCAGTAACTCTCCAAATGGTGTCCATAGTACAGATAGGAACCTTCCCCACCAGTTGTCCCATAAGAAACATCTTGTGACATGTAAATATCCCATATTCTATGCTCTTCAGAGCCGGGGCAGAGCCACTGAACCAAACACATGAGGCTCTGTGTTTTGAAGACTCTGAATTACTGTGTAAAGTGGAGGGACTCAGATAATAGAGTGCTCAGAAGATGGACTTTGTTCTGTTGACTTGACCATATGCACACACATGTAAATTTATATACAAATACAGATGTCAGACTATGATGTTAACTTACCAGAGTTGGTGGCCACATCATAGTGGACATTATTTAGTCTCTACCCACAAGTAGCCAATAATCTGTCTTTTTCTTTTCTCTTTTCCCTTCATTACCAAGTCCAGTGGGTGAAGCCTTCTCTAAGCCTTTGATACAAGTTCCTCAGAATCTGTTTCAAGTAACCATCGCCGCTTTTCCTTTAGGGCGGCTTATTGAATTGCATTGAAGCCATCAACAAATGTTTAGACATGGAGGTGTTTTTAAGAAAGTCATCTCTTTATTCCCAGGACATCTTTCTAACAGTGGCCAAGGGCACACTAGTCATGGTAAAAGCATGTCACAGGCTTATCAGAGACTCCCAGGGCTACTCTAAATGGTCCTAGGGGACAGGCAGATTTTCAAAGCTGAATTCTCCCAGAGCTATGGCAGTTGCTCTAGCTCTGCTCATCCAGGAAGACGTGTTTGGCCACTTTATAACTGATTGATGTATGCTAATAATTAAGGAAATGTAAATTAAAACCACTTTAAGATTTCATCTTACTCCAGTAAGACTAGCAATATCCAGAAAACAAAGGACACCAAATGCTGGAGATGTTGTGGGGAAAGAACATTCATCCACTGCTGGTGGGAATGCAAACTTGTACAACCCCTATAGAAAGCAGCGTGGAGAACTCTCAAGAAACTGAACATGAGCCTACCACCTGACCCAGTCATACCACTCCTGGGTATATACCCAGAAGACTCATCCTATCGCAGAGACACATGCACATCTATGTTTATCGCAGCTCTCTTCACAATACCAAAGAGCTGGAAGCAACCCAAGTGTCCCTCAACTGACGAGTGGACAAAGAAAATGTAGTACACCTGTACAATGGAGTTCTATGCAGCGGTTAAGGAAGATGATATCATGAACTTTACAGGTAAATGGATGGAACTTGAAGCCATTATGTTAAATGAAGTACCACAGTCCCAGAAAAACAAACAACGAATGGTATCCCTCATTTGTGGATGCTAGCACCAAGTCCCTAGTTGAAAGGCAAGGTGAGAAAAGATAATGTTATATTTCTTTTTATCTGAAGGCAATTATGCTGTTATAATGTGAATTCCTTAATGGGCTCTAGAATTAACTGACCACTTATTTTCAGACTTTGTAATTGTGGCATATATATATATATATATATGGAGGGTATGTATTCATATATTAGAGTAATATAAAATTAAAGGGAAAAATGTGAACTCCTAAACATATTTTGGAATTAGCATACAGTTTATTTTCAAAGGTCATAATTTTGGTATATATGTGACATATATAGGCATATTTTGGGGCAATACAAATGAGAGGGAACAACGACGACAAGAAGACTGGATCAAAGACCTGACTGAAACAGTTAACCTCTGTCCAAACAATAAACCTCTGCAGAAAAAAACTTTTAAAAGACTGACAAAAAGATGCAAGACATATATGGCAGAACGCATGAACTGGGGTGGGGTGGGGGCATGGAAAAGGGATTGTGTCTAAATTGGACTGAGAAATGATGTATGAAACACACAAAACACCAATAAAAATATTTTATTAAAAATAAAAAAAAATGATGTATTCATATTGGATTCTAGATATTTAGAAGTAGAATTTCAAATGACTTTCCCACGTGTAGTGACATCTTTGACCTCACAACAAAGTCCACACTTCCAGTTTTACTGCAGTTAAAATTTCAGATGAGAGTATGGAGACCTAAAGTCTGGGCTCTGTCATTTATTAGTTAGTTTACTCTGAACAAATAAGTCCCTTTACCTCTTCAGAGTTGGATTTCATTAATCAACAACAGAATGCAGATACTACTTTCTAGGTGCCGGTTATAGGCCGGATTCTATGCTATAGATGCTCAAGGGGCAACCATAAAGGAAATGTCCTTGCAAGCAAAGTAAGCGGGAGGCCCAGTTAGTGTGAACCTTCCTCCCAGGGTTAAGAACAGCAGGTAAATGTCCTCAAGCCTTCACAGCAGTTACTTGTCAGCAACAGGTCGTGAGGAACCCAGAGCTCAGCCCCATCGCAAGCATCTCTCTCCTCTTCCACTCAGTACAGGGACTGCACGGTCCAGGACCTGCAGACCTCTGACTTCTAGTAATTCATCATTTAGTTTATAGATTAGTAGGTTATAAATATCCTATCCAAAATAAGTCATATATTCTCCTTTCCTTAAAGCATATACCCAGAAGAACAGGTGTGCTTTATCTCCTTCCATATAAACATCAGAGCCTGACCCTGTAAGTTCATTAAAAAAAAGAATCCAGTGGTGGGTGGTAAATTCCTTTTGGATTCTGGCTGTTCATGGAGTTGTTCTTGGAGTGATCAGTGATCATCTGGACAGCAGCAGGGAGATTAATCATATTGGGGGTTTGTCTGATGCTATAAACTAACCGTAGATAATAGTGCCGGTGGTGGGAATGCAGAGGGGAAGGAGGAATGGGGAGGAGTACAATAACTGTTAGCTTGGCCAACTTAACAGAAAGACTGTGGGTATGTCATTAGCCCTGCTGAGTGTTGAGTTTCTTATCTGAAAAAACAGGCACAACTTCTTAGAGTTTTTAAGAAATTAGGGGCTGGAGAGATGGCCTAGCGTTTAAGAGCGCCGACCGCTCTTACAGAGGACCTGGGTTCAGTCCCCGGTACCCACATGGCGGCTGAGGGCTGTCTGAGGCTCCAGTTCCAGGAGAACTCCAGTTCCAGGGGAATCCAGGACCCTCTTCTGAACTCCGCGGCGTTGCACGACACGGGTGCACAGACTTGCATGCAGACAGTACATTCATACACATACAGAAATAAATAAAATTAATAAAAAAATTAAAAAAAAAAGAAATTACAAGTGATACTATATGTGAAATGTACCCTATAGTTGTTATCATGTTTGCATTTCAGGATTTTTAAGTTTTTTTCCTTAGAATAAAGACAAAAAGACCTCCAAAAGGGTAACTGAGATATTAATTGATCTCAGTCTTAAAGCTGATGGCACTGTGACATCCAGCTGACTGTTTCATCGAAACTCAAGACCTACATGGTTGAGTGACTCACACAAAGAGCAACATTGGATGCCATAACCAGAAAGCAAAACCCCAAACCACCAGAAATGGCTTTCGAAATAGAGGTTAACCATCTCGAATAAGACGCAAAGTGGGTGGACTATTTTAGAAACACAACTTTATTATGACACGAGGTTCTCCCTCATGGTGGAATGGCTGTTGCTCCCAGCCCCAAGTACCTATCCTCAGGTGATGAACTCCAAAGGTCGGGGAGGGGGTAAGAGGGAGGGACACAGAGCCCTCAGTAAATGTAGATGCCCTCTTCCTGTTAGTCATGCCAATTAGCCATTGACTGGCATGCCCATCTTTTTTCTTTTTTTTTTTTTTATGTGTGTGAATGTATTATGTATTGTCTGCATGGAGGTTTGTGCTCCGGTGTTGTGCAATGCCGCGGAGGTCAGAAGAGGGCGTCGGATTCCCCTGGAACTGGAGTTCTCCTGGAATTGGAGTTACAGACTGTTCTCAGCCGCCATGTGGGTGCTGGGGATCGAACCTGGGTCTTCTGCAAGAGCAGTCAGCGCTCTTAACCTCTAGGCTATCTCTCCAGCCCCTGGCATGCCCATCTTTAAACTAACTGCTGAAGGAAGGAAGGAAGGAAGGAAGGAAGGAAGGAAGGAAGGAAGGAAGGAAGGAAAAGGCCTATCATCATTATAGAATTAGATGATTCACATTTTTTACCTGGACCACTTTCCCTAGGCATGTTGCTGACCCTTGCCTAAATAAAACCAGAGTTTCTATTACTGAGGAAGAAGTAAGTTGTGGTCATTGGGTAGGCAGCCAACAAAGTCTGCATCCTTTCAAAAGCTGTCTCTCATGCGATGATGCAGAGGGTGAGGAATGGCTCTGGTCACGTAAGGAGACGCATTGATGATATCCATGTATCTACGAACAGTTCCTTCTGTGCACATGGCCACTTCTTCAAACCTTGTGACCTTCTACATTACAGATGAATATTTCACTATGTAGTCCATTCCCTAAGTATAAGGGAATGCTAGTTAAACTCAAAATAATTCCCCCCCACACAAAAAAATCAGTTGAAGTACGTGTTTGTTAATTCCATTTTTTTTCAAGTCCTACTATGCACCAGGAACTATTCTTGGCATAATTTATACACAGCATGAAGATTTTTCAACTACTTGAAAAAATCAAAGTAAAAATGTGTGGTGTATGAAAGAGATCAGTATGTATTTTTACAGTAGTTTTTATTTTATTTCATTTATGTGTGTATGGACCAGAGTACATATTATATGTTTACAGGAGGCCAGAAAAGGGTGTTGGATCCCCTGGAACAGGAGTTATAAGCAATTGTGAGCAGCTTGATACTGGTGCTGGGAACCAAACCCAGGTTCTCTGCAAGAGGAGCATGTGCTCTTAACCACTGCACCATCTCTCCAGCCCCAAGAGTTCAATATTTTGGAAATGATATTATTCAACTTATCATAAAAGAAAGGAAAAAAATGAAGGAAAGTCTTAGTCACTAAAGCATCTAAGTTTCTATACATCTAAAAATAAATCCAATATATCAAAGTATTTAATGTACTAAAAGATAAAGAACAAACTACAAATCTTTGCAATGTGTTTGAGACTCCTTAATCATTTTTTTATTTTATTTATTTTTTATGTGCATGAATGAACTATCTGCATACAGGTTTGTGCACCCGTGTCATGCAATGCCGCAGAGGTCAGAAGAGGGTGTCGGAATCCGCTGGAACTAGAGTTAAAGACGGTTCTCAGCTGCCATGTGGGTGCTGGGGAATCAAACCTGGGTCTTCTGCAAGAGCAGTCAGCACTCTTAACCACTAGGCCATCTCTCCGGCCCTGAGACTCCTTAATTCTTTAACATATAAAGAGCTTTGAATATCAATAAGATGAACAAAACATTAAAATTATCAGAGAATATTATCATGTAAATCATAAGGTAAGAAAACTAAATGGTCAAAGACATGTTCAGTCTCACACATATACATTTAAATAATATGATCCTAGGCTAACTTATTAAACTGACATATGATTTTAAATTGCTGGTAAGAGAAAGGGAATAAATGTTACTTTGTATGCTGATGGGAGTGTGAACTGGTTCTGTTTGAGAGAAAGCTGGCTGAGGACTAGCGTTCATCTCTCTCTGCTTTCCCACCCAGATGCAATCCAGCTGGTTGCCTGTACTCGCACAGCCACGCCCTTCCCATCATGTGGAAAATAAACCAAATTAAACCTTCCTTCCTTCCTTAAGTTGCTTTTGTCCGGTATTTGTCATGGCAATGAGAAAAGTAATTACTATGATACTTAAGAAATAACTAGCCAATAAAGATAATTTTTTAAAAACTCAAATTTGTGTTAATGATTTGTAAGATATCCTCATGGTGAAAATACCCCCAAATAAGGAAGGCTGGTAGTAGCTAGCATTTCGTAGAGGACTTTCCATGAGCTGGGAGCTACTTTGCACTCTTGGATATATTAACTCTTCCCAGCATCCTACGGGGCAGCAACAACACCACTGTCCCCACTTTACTGATGAACAGGAAGAGGCTCGGGGAGATAGACAACCACATCAAGTACACACTATTAATACACCCAGTCAGGCTTTGATATCAGATATTTTACTCCAGCAGCCTCAGTTGTATAAGGAAGAATCACTACCCAGTATGGAAGATAAAGATGTTTCTAGAAAGTAGGTGCAAAAGTGTCCACAGTACTTCCTAAATACTTCACCAGATGGGGAATGGGTCCAGGATCCAAATCCCCGGTGTTGAGGGCCGGGGACCTAAGTGCATTTTCAGCACAGCCTGAGGGAACAGCTGATTGTTCAGTGTGTTCACCCTAAGTGCATTTTCAGCACAGCCTGAGGGAACAGCTGATTGTTCACTGTGTTCACGAGCCTCACCTCACTGCATCTTCACACAAATTCTGGGGCTGGCTATATTCCGTGTACATTTTCCTACTTAGAGATGAGGAAACAGAGGCTTAAAGGGCTCAGGTGATGTGGTCAAGATCCTGACATGAAATGTGTAAACCTTGGTCTGTCACTGCTAGGCCTGAGCTCTGCTGTGTGACATTAGGGCTGGGGAGAAAGTGCTGCTTGCTTGCTTGCTGCCTTAGCCACCTGCAAACCCAGTTATGAGGCAGCCTGTTAGAGTGTGGCACCCTCCTCACCACACTGTAGGCTTCTCAGGTTGATGGCCAGTATGATGATAGCTTGGAAGACAGAGGAAGTGAACTCCCATGAGGGTAGAAGTGCAGAGGAGTGTGTGGCTAACCTGCGCTGTGCCCTGTCCCAATACAGTGTCCCTCAGGAATGTCCCTTAGACCTAGAACCTTCTCGGCACTCAGAGTCTGAAGAGATCTCAGATGCTCCAATCTGTGTGGTTCCCTCAATAATTATGAAGTTGAAAATTAAAACAAAACTAAACAACAAATTAGCGGAAACCCAGCAGAGGTCTTTTTCATCACTGTGACTTTGATGATCTTTTGAAATAAATACTCTGTTGTAGGGGCACTGGCTTTTCTTTCCTGCTAATGTCCCACACTGCTGTATCATTGCCATCAGCTAGCGCTTCCCTCGTGGTAAATTATGGCCAGTGTGTTTATATGGGAAGGGGAAAATGTCCTGCCTCAGTTTATACTAAGGTGTCAATATGATAAATACCAGGATAAGAAGGCAGATATGGGACAGATTCTCTCTCTCTCTCTCTCTCTCTCTCTCTCTCTCTCTCTCTCTCTCAGCTTGAATAATCTGGGGGATAAAACTGACGAGAAAATGGGGAGAAAATACTTTTGTAAAGAAGTCTTTGTGGAGATCTATACACTCAACTCCTTTCCTTTCCTTTCCCAAAGAAGTCTTTCCTGGGCCCCTTTCTTAGAACCTGCTGTGTTGCCTGCTGGGAAGAGGACCGTGGCCCTGATACAGAGGGCAGCCGTGGAGAGGCTTGAGGAAGCCGGGCAGCTTAGGCTGAAAGAGGCAGGGGATCGCCCCCTGTCCTGGACCAACGAGTGCAGTGGGAGTAGAGACATAGCCGCTGGGTCCAGGGCACTGAGGGAAAGAGGAGCCACACAGGGGATGCCATGGACCCCAGGGGCATGTGGATGAAGGAAACTTCAGCAGATGCCAGTCCCCAAGAACCCTGCCTTTGTCTCTGTCTCCATCAATCTGACAGGAGAAAAGTTTTTTTAAAAACCTGGAGATGGAGGAAGAATGGCCACAGTGTCACGGGGAGTGTCAGGTCTCCTGCGGGAACGAGCACAGACCGTTCTTTATTACCCACGTAGGCATTCCATCTTCTGATTCAAGACCATGTGACATAAGAGACTCAAGCTAGCAGTTTACCGAGAATGAACAAAATCCAAAATTTTGGGATTTAAAGGCAGACCTAATCATTGTCCTCACTCCATTTTGTTTATGGGGTTCTTTCTTTAAGTCATGGCTGCTTCCCAGATACCTCTAATTCTAGGGATACCCCTATTGCCTTACCCCCTCCACCCCATGATAGGAGCCTAAACTGCCCCCAAAGCAGTGGCGACCCCTCTGGTGCCAATAGGATTCTGCATAATCGGACCTGAGGTACCAATCATGGAGACCGCAGTCTGACCCTCATTGTCTGACGATGCGTACTCCCAGCTTCCTCACTAGCCCTTCCCTGGGGAATGCTGAAGTCATTTCCAGCTCTCAAAGATGGATCTCGGGCCCCTAGACCTTTGGTGTTCCCAGTATGGTCAGATTGTTTCTCTTCTACTTATTTTTCTGCTATTTGAATCTTTGGGGGCAAATAACAAGTAACTAGACCTGATCTATTGAGGCAACCAGGTCTTAGATCTAAGACCACAGTAATAGAAGATAGCAAAATAATACTCAAGTACAATTCCTGGCAAGGAGCTGCTCAAAGCCTCAAACAATCCTTTTGGGAAGTAGAAGAGGTTGTTTGTTTGACAGGGTCTTATTATACATAATAATGGCTGGTCTGAAACCCACAACATACACTAGGCTGGCCTTGAACTCATTGTAATGTTCCTGCCTCCACCTTCTGAGTACTATTGAGGCAGTAGAATAAAACAGAATGAAGCAAGAAGATCTTACACAAAAACTGCAAAATTTGCACCTGAGAAAAACCTGTTGGCAAAGAACACTGGAACTCCCCCAGACACAGACACACACCCGTGAAGCCAACCAGAACCTGCTGGACCCACTGGCACACACTCAAAAGCACTGTGTAGTGTGTGAAGGTGACCTGTGACACATTATAATACAAACTCACACATCCCTGTATAGAGAATTAAGGTACTAATGAGACACATGACACATGAGGCCACACATGGAACTACATGCAGCAGGACATATTTGGGAAAGCTTTCACATACAAATCACCCAAAAGGCCAGGAGCTGTGTGTGCATGAAGCCCTTTGAGACACGATGTTCCCTTTGCTTCCCTACCTTTTCTCCCTTGGAAGTGGACTTCTTAATAAATGGCCTTTCTGTCAAGTTCATTGTTTCAGGACACAAGAACCTGGAACCCCTGCAGAAGTGGCCACTGAAACCCTATTTCCACCCGAAATACTAGGATGACAGGTGTGAACCATTCTGCCTTGCCAACCTCCCCACTTCTACAGACAAGAAAGCTGGGGTTTAGAGACAGTGATTAGCTGAGCTGGTATCTGGAACCAAGCTCTCTTGGGATCCACTGAACTTTTCTTTACACCAGAAGACTGTTTCTGGCAGGTCCTGCATGCAGTCTTCTGTAGAAAGAGTTTCCTCCTGGTGGCTTGGGGCAACTGGCATGTTGACATGTTCTGGACTAGAACTAGAGACTAGGGTTGTCACATAGAGAGAGAGGTTAGCACTGCAGCCACCTTTAAGAGATCATCTGGATTTGATTTTCATCTCAGGCAGTTGGGATGGAATTGCTTAGAAACCTAGCACACTCTCTTTTCCACAACTGACCAGCACAGTGTTGTGAAAGTACATCTCTACCTGGAATGGCAGAGGACAAAGCAGATTTCATGGACACCAATCTTGGCCATATGACACCACTGTAAGACTTGACTGTACGAACTGCCAACAGGCAGAAGGATAAGAGGGTGTCTATCAAACAGGGTGTCTAAACCAACAGACAGCTAAGACAGAAAGGAGAGGGGAGGTAGTTTTGCAAAAAGATCCTTAAATACCATGAAGCACATGCTGTGATAGCAGAAGAGTCTTTAGTAATTGAGGCCAATGTTTGCAACAGAAAAGCCTGTTTTCATCAATCTTTAACTTAATGTGTCAGGAAACTGGATAGGTGACTTTCAAAAAAAAAACTTTTCATAAAGTTTCAATAAATCAGGTTCCAACTGACTTGTAAATTTCCAGGCAATTCACATATCACTCCCCACTCCCAGCCTTGGCCCTCTGCCCCTTCCACCTCCGGAAACCACATAAACATCCACAGAAGCAGGTTCCTCTCAAGGACGGGCTGCTGCATTCTTCAGATTACTGAATCTTCATGAAAAGCCACCATTGTCCTGGCCAGGCATTCATGCCACCCAGCTTGACCAAATCTCCTACAGAACTGCCCATTTCAGCCTACAGGGGCCCTGGGCCTGCCACCAGGAGGGAATAGCTAGGGTGGGGGGTGGGGCTGGGGCAGGTCACTAATTCATCTTGGAGGGGTGCTAACTTTGAAGCGCATTGAAGCCTACTTAAATGTTAACATTTCAGAGGGGAAAGCACAAACAGCCAGCTTTCAAGCCATCAAATTTTTCTTTTAAAAGATAACCACTTCTGACTCAAAAGACAAATATTAAAAATAAAAATACCCAATCCAAACAAAAACCAGACCAGCTCTCCACCATCCACACGATCTTGGTGGTCCCCAGGTGAAGGAAAAGTAGCCTGTGTCGAAATATAGGTTTTCTACTTTTTTTAGTTTCTTTTTCTGCACCTTTCAAAGGCTAGCTAGTTATACAAATTCATCTGACCAAAGCAAATCCTGTTTATGAGTGATGAAACATGACCTAATGAAAGATAACTCTAAAGATATTTCTTTAGCATGAAACACAAAAAGAAAAAAAAAGTCACCTACTCCTGGATTCTGTAAGAGGAAACTGTCTTTAAAATTTTCAAAAATGACGATTAAAGTCATGACAAGGTTGGGAGTTTTAGAAATTATTTTCTAGTTAATTGCTCTATGCACTTCTCTCAGCTAAAAACTGCAGTACAATGTTACAAAGAATGAACAAAATTGATACTGTATATTTGCACTCAAAAGATTTTATTGTAAAAGCTAGCATTAGAGCCTTAAAATAGGAAGTGCCAAGGCCCAGATTGTGAGTTTCCCTCTGCCAATGTCTGCTAGAAACTGCTCTCTCTCATTAATTTGCCTTTCTGCTGTGGGCTGTGACTCTCCCACCTGATAAGTCCTGCACCAGGCAGCTGTGCAGCGTTTACCCTGTCCTCTGGAGGGACCCCTTTAGTCTCCATTGCAAAAAAAAAAAAAAAAAAGCGGCAGTTTCATTTTTCTGCGGCTCCCAGGACAAAACTTGGGAAAAAACTGAACAGGCCTAAAGGGTCATTCTAATTTCCCTTCTACAATAAATGTGTCAGCTGAACCGTCCCTGGTAACTCTTTGTTGTGGTCCATACCTAACTGCTCTATAAGCTATGCTTGCTCAGCGGGACACAAGGGTAGAAGACCTGGTAAATAGCCAGTTCCCCAAAGCAGAAATACCCCAAATGGTACATCACCATGTATAGAAAGGGCCTGTGCAAGAGATCTGTCTCTGCTTTTCCTTTCAGCATCCATGTCCTTCCCCACAAGAGGAGGCCCTTTCTGCTCACCGCACAGATGAGTCATTCGACCATGAGCATTCTCCTTGCTGTTCTTTGGCTGCTGCTTTTTGTTGCTGCACTCAGGAGTGACACCTAGCAGGGGAGATGGGGTTCCAAATCATCCCAAGGAGGTATAGGTAACAAATCATCCCAGAGGATTCAGAATACATAGAAACTGTAGAACCTGGGCAGAGAATTCAAGATGGTGCATTAGCTTAATTTACTCTCCTGGGCCTTTCTCAATTCTGACTTAACACACCAACAGGAAACTAGAAATGGAGATTACTGTAGAGAGTCTGCTACCACATGTAAAGGGGTTGTGTAGCTCAGAGACTCATGTCTTCCTCACAGACACAATTCACATGAGTAGATATTAGAATAGGTGGAGTCTAACTGCAGTCACGTGGGGGATTCAGCATTTTAGAGCCTACGTAAAACATAGGTCTCTTTTTTGTTGTTTGTTTCTCCTCAATGTAACATTGCAGCCAACTTGGACCTGGAAATCCTGAGAAGTGGTCACTCTTGACCACCATCCTGCACGCCAGGAAAAAGTGGCTGTAACTGCACTTGGCCGGCTGTGAGAGTGGAAAAACACGGTGTTTTTCTCAAGCTGTTCTTCCTGATAAAGACCACAAAGCACCCACAACCTATTGCCTGCTTCCCCGTGCACCTCTTAAAAGTCCGCTGAGGCACCGTGTTGTTGCTGGCTATCCTGCTCCTGAGTCAGATGCCAATCCTGAGCCCTAAATAAAACCCGTGTTATCTTTATTGGAGTTCTCCTCAATATGAACCTAACACTCCAGATCTACCTTATCCAGATAAAATTGTGCTTTTACTCTTCACTTCTATGTTACCAGAATTGGGGGAGTCCCTTCATTGTCATCAGATGAAACAGGAGAAATTGGGGTCCCCTCTTAGGGTTTTTAGTCTCATTAATAAAGGAATTTAAGAATGGATTCAAAAACTTAGGGGCACTTTATTATTAGTGTTTAAAAGAAAATCTTCAGGGTAACCAGCTGTAAATCTCCCCACCTGCCCGGAGGAGGAAAATGGAGGAGAGAAGGGAAAAAGCCATGCTCTTCAACCTGCGCAGAGGTTGGAATCACAGGAGACGTGTAGCCACGTGACAGGGTCAGGGATTTTAGAGAAAGAATAAGGAAGTCCAAAATGTTGGGGAAGCCCAAAGCGTTAAGGAAAGCATGCTGAGAAGAGAGACAGTCCTGTCTCTTACTGTTCTCACTCAGCCTCATTCTTCCCCTTTACTTCCCTGGTTCCTTTCAAGTTTCCTGTCTCCTGCCTGATGTATATATACATCAGGATATATACTCACATGTAAGGATTTGGTGCTAGGGTCTACAAACAAGAGAGGAGATAGGTCATTTGTTTCTGAGTCTATGTTACTTCACTTAGTATAACAGTTTCTAATTCTATCCATTTACTTGCAATTTTCATGACTTCATTTTTCTTTACCACTGAGTAGAAACTCCATTGAGGGACACTTAGGTCGTTTCCATTTCTTACCTAATGTGATGAGAGCAGCAACAAACATGGACATACAAGCACTTCTAAAGCAGGATGAGTCCTTTGTGTATATACCAAGGAGCAGTATAACCAGGTCAAACAGTAGATTCATCCTTAGTTCTTTAAGTTCTCCGTACTGCTTTCCATAGGGGTTGAATGAGTTTGCAATCCCACCAGCAGTGAATGAGTGTTTTCCTTTCTTCACATTCTTTCCAGCATTGGTATAATTTGTTCTCTCGATCTTGGCCAGTCTGACTGGGGTAAGATGAAATCTTAAAGTGGTTTTAATTTGCATTTCCCTAATTACTAAGGATTTTGAACACTTTTTAAATTTTTTATTTAATTATATATATGAATGTATTGCCTGCATGTGTGCACCCCTGACAAGGAAGTCAGAAGAGGGTGTCAGATTCCCCTGGAACTGGAGTTTTGGGTGGTTGTTAGTTGCCATATAGGTGCTGGGAATTGAACTCAGGTCCTTCTCCAAAAGCAGCCAGTGCTCTTAACCACTGAGCCACTGAGCCATCTCTTCACTCCAAGGATGTTGAACACTTTTTAAGGTGTTTCTTAGCCAATTTGGAGAAGTTACGCTTTCTGAGTCATTCTGAAAAGTGGACAGGCTTTAAAGCTGCATAGCTCCACTCCAGTAAACCACTGAGGTACAGGCAGAGATTCTGGGAAGTACAAGTATATTATCCCATTAAAAGACTAGTTTTTCCACCTTTTAAAGCATAGTTTAAGGTGAACCCACCTTCCTAGGGGTGTTCCCTTGGTTGGTAACTGACATGGCCCATCTGCAATATTAGATATCAACCTAGGCCAGAGATTCTATTCTCTTGATCAGAAAAAGTTTTTCCTGGATGGCCACTTATTACTACTCTAACATTTACCTGTCAAGACCATTTGAGAGAGAGAAAAACTTCCAATCAAACAAAAAAATGAGTCAACCCTGAGTTTGACAAAATTTCAAATGCTCAAGTCATATATCATGGAAGAAATCCTTCTTGGCCACATCCTCCCCAACTCCTGCCACTTGGAGCCTCTCCTTCCTGCCTTCCTCTGCTTTCTTCACTATTTTAGCTTATGAAATAAACTTCGCATTGGAAATGTACATCGAGGTATGAGGTATTGTGATTAGCCTTAGAGACAGAGAGAGATTAATTGAAGAAAAGTACAAATTGTTAAAAGATCTTATAATAGGGGGCTGGAGAGATGGCCTAGTGGTTAAGAGCACCAACTGCTCTTGCAGAGGCCCCGGGTTCGATCCCCAGCACCCACATGGTGGCTAAGAACCATCTGTAACTCCAATTCCAGGAGAACTCCAGTTCCAGGGGAATCCGAGACCCTCTTTTGACCTCGGCGGCATTGCACGACACGGGTGCACAAACCTACATGCAGACAGTACACTCATACACATACAAAAATAAATTTAAAAAATTTAAAAAAGATCTTATAATAGATGTTTCCCAAGGAACAGAATTAACAAAGACAAACAAAAGGAAAAGATATTGTATCTGGCATTTTCAAAGACACAATGAACTTGTTTGCAGCAAGGAAAAGCTCCACACTGGCCCAGAATTCATAATGAATCAAGGAGGCAGCAATAAGATAGCAATTTTCTTCCCAATGCATAGAAACTCCATAAGTGTCTCTTAACTTTCTAATATTTTTCCTGGGGTTTCTTCTTAACTCATCCTCATAGTTTTTTACATGCAAATTTCTAGCTTGGGCACAAGCCAGCACAGGCCAGTCCCACACTGGTCCATCTCATCATTCAAGCATCATCACTTCAGGTTGAGGAGAATCATGAAGCTCACCCTACAGAGCACAACGCCTCCTACCTTCCAAGCCTTGATTCCGACCAAGGCCAAGCTCCTCAGCTCAGGCCCTTTCTCCATCTATCATTCTTTTCCTCATCAAGTTTGTATCCCAGCTCATTTGTTCTACAGTGCCCTACCTACTCTCTATACTCTTTCGTGAATTTGTCCTAACTTCTGACTCCGGGGTCTCCCCAAGCTTCCCCATTTTCCATTTTCCTTCAGGGGTTGTCAAGTCTCACTGTACAAAATCAATTCCATACAAATGGCTTTTGTTCAGGAACTCTTTATCACAGTCATTTCCAAGGGCAACTAAAGCTGTTCCTTCTGTGCACATCTCTCTCTTGCCATCATCTCTGGTGCCTAAACTCACATCTTCTTCCTCCGCTAATTGATCTAACTAATGTGGCATATCCGTTGCTTTTTTTTTTTTAATTTCCTTTATAATTTGTAAGTCATTACCTTTCAGGTTTGGTTCCAGTTCCCAAATCATTCCTCCATTGTCTGTGTGGACTTATCAACCTATTGTCCCTTATGTCCTGCAGTTATTCTAATAATTTAATGAAGGTTTTAGTAGTTTCTTGTTGGCTACCAATTGATAAATTCCACTGCTGGGCACAAGTCCATCTATACCAGGCTTCATCACTCACTAGTCTTTGGCTGGTCAACCTGGGAAGAACCATGGTTTTCCACTTCTGTGCTCTGGTGAGCATCCACTCCATTCTAACTCACAGAATTCTGGCTTCTTTCTGAGCTCTTCCCAATCCCTTCTCCCATACTATGATCTTCCTTTCTGTTGGACTCCACAGTAAGTTACTTGGCTGGCTGGGAGTGACCTAATCCCACTATGCTTTGGGTAATTTACTTACATACTTGTCTTTATTGGGGGGATCTTGAAGAGCCTTATTTTTAGCTCTGTTTTCCCACAAGGTTTGTAAAGTGCCTTCCATAATATAGCAACTGAATAAATATTTATAGGGGAGAGAGAAAAGAAAATGAAAGAAAGAAAAGAAACCACCTAGACCCAGCATCTCACTTCCACTCTGTTCCTTATTGGTGGGTTGTAATCTAGTAGGTCTACACACACACACACACAGAGAGAGAGAGAGAGAGAGAGAGAGAGAGAGAGAGAGAGAGAGAGAGAGCTAGTTCTCTTATTTGGAAACAGGAGAGCTTTTAACTTGAAGGTCCCCAAAATAATAGTCTAACTGAAAAGCAGTATAATTTCCTCTGCTAGGTAAATAAATTTTGAAAAACACTGACAGGCCTGATTTGCCATGTCCTTAAGAAAAATCTCCTAAAATAGGTAGTTCAGGAACTGCCAATCATAGCTCTGTCACCATCAGGGCTGATCACATCTAATTGTATTTAGTAGGGAAAGGTCCGAGAGCAGCACTGTGATCCCGGTGCTCTTTGGCATCTCCTGACCGACCCATCTACCCCCCAGCATTTTTATGTGCACGTAATTAAATTGCATATTGTTTCCCCCAAACTTAAAATGAATTCCACAGAGCCCTCATTTCAAAGTCTTATTGGGTCTAGTGAAAAATGGTGACGGGATCAGGGTTTACCATCGTTTACTTTTTAATTTAATTTCCTGATTTGGTCTCGCCTCTCTCTCTCTCTCTCTCTCTCTCTCTCTCTCTCTCTATATATATATATATATTCCAGGGATATTCTGAAAGTGGTATTTATTATTTATTTATTTATTTATTTATTTATTTATTTGGTAGTTAGCAAATGGTACACTAAAGCCCTGCCACTTTGCTACCTAAAGAAAATGCTATTTTGCTTTTCTAAAACTGATACTGAAAACATTTTACTCCTAAAATGTATTTGGGTCATTATGGAATGCTAAGAAGTTTGTATAATGAATAATACTATATTAAATATTATTTATGTATATACTAGTAGTATATAATATTATCCTGCCAATATTCATCTGAATGAGCAGGAAGGGCTTGGAGTTGTGGTACATATTTATACTCCCAATATTGGTAGATTGAAGTAGGAGGCTCACTAGCTTGAAGTTAGTAGGCTATCTAACAAGTTCCAGCTCTGCCTGGGCTACATAATAAGGCTCTGTTTCAAAAATCCAGAATAGGGCTGGGGGTGAAGCTCAGTTAGTAAAGTGCTTGCATGGCATGTACAGGGTCCTAACTGCGATCTCCAGACCTGGATAAAACCAGATGTGGTGGCAGATGTTGTAATTCTAGTACAGGTAGAGAAGCTATGTAGAGAGCTTGAGACCAGTCTTGGCTATATAAGACTTTGCCTCAAAAAATAAAAATAACAATATCAGAACTGGAAGAAATCAGAAAATGTAAGACTGGGAAAGTCTCTTGACCCCACAGCTCCTGAAAGCAGCATTTTTACATGGGGCAGCCTTATTATTAACCTATATTGTAAAGTATTTTACTGGCAAATATTTCTTTTTTTCTTTTTTAAAAATATTTTTATTGAAGTTTTGTGTCTTTTTTTCAAAGTCAATTTTTTATTGAAGCTTTGTGCATTTCATACATTTCCCAATCAAATCTAGACCCACTCCCCCTTCCTTGCCCCCCACTCCACCAGAGCTCATGCATTCTGCCCTACATGTTTCTCACCTTTTACTAACAAATATTTCTATACATGATTTCATGTCATTATCATATACCCCTGCTTCTTGGGTATAATTACCCTCATTGAACAGACACCAGGACTGAGTCAACCTGTATTTGTCACTTGGCACACGGAGAAAAGTCAGAGCTGTCACCTAGAGGTCCTGAGTCTTGGTCCTTTGATCTTGCTATCATTGTGTAGTCCCTGAAGGGCTCACATTCTGATACTAATTCCAAAGCCTACCTTCTAGATATGAGAGAACAAAGGCACAGACTGTCCCCAAACTCTGCTAAGTGAATGTAGGTGAGAACCAGGCAGCTAAGGTTTGAATCAGAACTGAGCTACTCAGCCTTGCCTTTTTCACCATGATGGGCTGAAACCTTGTAAAACTTCCAACCTCCTTTAAGTTCAACCTGTCTGTCAGATACTGTGGTCACAGAGATGAAAGTATCAAATACACAGCTCTTTTGACATCTCACCAGCAGACTGCTCTTGCTCGTGTAAAAGGAATGAAAGGTGTAAGAATAAACCAATCTGAGGAAATAATAATACACATGTAAGATCCAAGGCACCATGTACTGATGGTAGTAGCCCATACAAGATTTTAAACAGTGGAAAAATGATCTTGATCCGTGAGTAAGTAATATTGCTTCCTGAACATTAAAGAAGTAGTTGTGAGGTGCTAGAGAGATGGCTCAGCAGTCAAAAGCACTGACTGCTCTTGCAGAGGACTCAAGTTTGATTCCCAGCACCCACATGGCAGTTAACACCCATCCATAACTCCAGTTCCAGGGTATCTAATAAACTCTCCTGGCCTCCATAGGCATTACAGACATGGCTGCACTTACATACACGCAGGCAAAACACTAATAACATAAAATAAAGTCATTTTAAAAAGAAGTAAACCTGAAAATAAAGAATGCAGGCCTAAAGATCTAATGCAATTATTACATTTTATTCAAACTAACAAGTTACTTTGACAGATTTTATGATTACATATCCATTTGTTTAATAAATATAAATACATCCCCAAGCCTAGTGACCATTGGTTATATATTATATGTACATATAAAGATATAATGAATATGTAATCACTAACTCTGATGAAGCAAAATTCATGGCAATATATGAATGCTCTGTATATCCATACATCTTCTGAGCAGCATGATAAATGAGACAAAAAATAGAAATATATCACTTGCGCAACTTGATTTAATGTTGTACAGTTAAGCCAAACATGTAGTCGTTCTCCTTTTGTTAGTATTCCCATGTGCTTTCTGTCTCAGTGGATCAGTTCACCCTGATATTCTGTCCTGCTTCATCTGGATTTCTCATATTTAACACATAGCATCGTGGCTGTCCAACTCTACTACTCCTCTCACTCCCAACATGTACACTCACCCACATGTATGCCCAATATGTCCCCAGACTTCTGTGCTCTTACCAAATCTTCCAGTCTGAACACTTTCCCATGCCTGTTTTCCCATGATTTTATGTGGCTATGTTTTCATTTACCCTGCAGGATTCAGGCTGTGTCTTCACAGACCCTTGCTGAACCTGCGGCTCTACCAGTGCCCTTCTGTAACTTCCTGCGTATCTCGTCTATCTCTCCACATAAGCCTTGCAAGCTTTATTCATATTGCCAATCTGCACTCTACCTGTAATGCAAAGGATTAATGATCTCCACTCGACCTCAAATAACAGAAAGCCTCTTCATGGAGCAGCTGAGCCCGGAGGTCGTCATTAGTGGTGACAGATGGAAAAGGCACCTCTGGCAGAGCTGGTACACTGAGGGACTCTGAGCACCTCCTCTTTGTCATTCCTCTGTCTTGGTAAAGTTTGTCACCCTCGTTTAAAGTCTTGGCTTCCCCTTCTGTTTCCATCATAAAGTACCTCACCTTCTTCACCCCTGGTACGATCCTCTCAGCTGTACAACCTGATTATCTTTAACAATGTTGAGAATTTTTTCTTTACAACTTACTGTATCATTTAAGAGATCTTTAGGTACGTTGGTAAAAACAATCTGTTTTGACTTTTAAAATTGAAAGTCAAGAAGTTGGCTTGTTAGACTGGGTTAACATTTTCCTTGGAAATACTCAACAGATTGTGATGCATTGGGTAACTATAGCAAAAAGATTCAGGTTGTGTCATATTTGAGACTTAATATTTTCAGAAAGTACTTTTTGGAAGAAAGTCAGCAAAATGGAAATTGTTAAGCCTTTGATAAACTACTTTCAAGACTGCTAATGGCTTTGTCCATCTGTCCCTGAGCAAACTTGTATAAACACATTACACATTGTGGATACTTTGCAAAGGCATAAATATTTTTTAAACATTTTTTTCTCCTGCTGCTCTGACCTCACTGTCACCATCCCTGCCTAGGCTGCTGAGCTATGTGAATGGATCTTGCTGTCATCTCCGGTTCCCTAGTACAGACCTCTACCATTGAACACACCATGTCTTCTGAGTGTGGTGGCCTCTATACCCAACTGGCATCCTGTGGAGGCTTTTCCCATTGAAAGTGCTACCACCAGTCCCAATGTAGTGGTAAGACATATAGCCCTGGCCAATAAGTGGCTTTGTCCCATGTCTCCCAGAGTTTTGGCTCTCAGTTTCCTGACCCCAGACTTAGATATGATTTCATGGAGGCTTGACTAATAGCTGTTGCCCTACAAAGGACAAGACTTCTGCACGTACACGCGCGAGCTTGTGTGTGTGTGTGTGTGTGTGTGTGTGTGTGTGTGGACATTGGGTGTCTTCTGTAGTCACTCTGAACCTTACTCTCTGAGACAGGACTCTGACATTGAACCTGGAGCTTTTGGGTTCAGCTAGATTGTCTGGCTAGCAAGCCTCAAGGATCCTCCCAGCTCTCCCTCCCTAGTGCTAGGATTACATGTGTGCCCAACACTTTCATGGGTCCTGGCAATCAAACCAGGGTCCTCAGCTTTGTGCAACAAGTCCTTTACAGCCCATAAAGGCCAGGTTTCTTAATGGTCATATTTGTGGTCATTCTTTCTCTCACTAGGAAAAATCCTTTCCAAAGAAGATTTCACACCCCATGTACACAAGATCCCACAAATGCATCATCAGGAACAGCATTCAAAGCGTGCAGCCTGGGACAGGAAATGCTGCACACATTTTTGCCCAATACAGTGAAATAAGAATGTGAAGATTCAGCTGAATTCACAGGGTCTTGAACTTGTCATAACATAAGTAATCATAGAACGAGTATTTAGCTGACACATACCAAAATGAGAGTTTTCTTCAAAATACAGTTTCTAAAAAATTTTTTTATTTTTTTTTTATGTGTATGAATGTACTGTCTGCTTGTAGGTTTGTGCACCCATGTCGTGCAATGCCACAGAGGTCAGAAGAGGGCGTCAGATTCCCCTGGAACTGGAGTTAAAGACGGTTCTCAGCCATCATGTGGGTGCTGGGGATCGAACCCGGGTCCTGTGCAAGAGCAATCGGCACTCTTAACCACTAGGCCATCTCTCCAGCCCCCCCCCAAATACAGTTTGAAAAAACCCTACAAATTCAAATGTTTTAAAAGCACTGAGCATGTATGTGGCTCTGAAGGGAAAGACACTGGTGTAGAGGTCTGTGTGCACAGAGGATTCGACCCAGATGAGCTTGAACACCACACTCCTGTACTGGTTTTGTCATGCTTTATCCAGTTCTGAAGTGGAGACACCAGTTCGATGCCTCTGATTATAAACAGAGCCCCCCTGGTAGATGGGGAGTTTGGAAAAGATCATCAATGGTGATTGAAGGAATGGTATCAAAGAGCATACAAGGAAACATTCAAGGAGATAAATGTCTATATTTACACGAAATATATTAGCATAAACTCCATGTGAAATGTATATATGTGCTTCACATATGACATCTATTATGTTTTGTTCTGTGAAAGACTAGACGTCCAGGGCTAGGAGGGACCAGAACAAATTATCTAATCCATTTGCCTCCATTTAGGCAGGTTCTCTTCACCATACATGGAATCTTAGATGGTTATCTAGCTTGACAAATTGCTGGCATAACCACACAAGCAATCAACCCCATCCATGTTTATTTTCACCCATTAGATCTGCTTTAGTGCTCTGCAGGCAGAACTGCTGCTAGATAGGATCATCTAGTGAAATCCCATGTGTAAACAATAGGGCTGCTACTGTGGGGAATTTGACAAAACTAGCAATAACTAAATGCATGTATTTCATTTACCTGTCAATCAATATAAATTGTGTGTATATGTATATGGAAATCTACACCTATGAAGCAACTCCATACATGTTCAGTTATCATTTTACTAACCACTTTAACTATAATGTCAACTAAACTTCAGACAGGTTAAAGTGATTTGTTTTACCCACATACAATGGTAAATCTGATCTTGAATTCAAACTTATGTCCACATTTAGTATAGTCTAAGATGATAACTTCCCACACATGTCACAGCTTCCCACAACTGTTTCTTTCCATCTCTATGAGGCAGTGATAATCCCAGGCAAAATAAGCCAGGTACTCAATGGTGGATGGATGATGTGAGGTTCAATGAAGAATGAGAGTTCAGTGGATGGAGAGTCTGGTCACTTACAAATCAATTGATTCAGAGGTATTCATAGAAGAAGCCAAAATGATTTGGGTTTGGAAAACCTGGTCAATATTTAAGAGTTTAAGATGGAAGAAAAGACATTCCATGCAGGCTTTGTTGGAGTTTAGGACATTCAAAGAGGGACAGTGGAAAATAAGCATCACATTAGAAATTGAGTTCCAATATGGGGTGGGGGTTGGTTGTTGAACACCAATACAGGGTCTTGGTTCTCCCAGAATGTTTTAGAGCATAATATCATTAGAGCTTTGTGGATCACATATTAGATGGACAGATGGGGTAGAGGAGAAGAGGACCAGGTACACATACAAATGTTCTAGGTTAATGGCAATGGAAACAAAGAGAAGGAAAAAATCCACTTGAAGGTCTTTATTATCTGGATAGACAGAGAGAGGCCAAGAAAGGAAAGGATGACATCAGGCTTTTGTGTCTGGAAATGTGGGAAGAAACAGATCACAGGTTCACTAGTCTTTAAAGGAGCACTGTAGGCTTGCTTTGGGGTGCTTCAAGTTTAAGGTTTTAGTAGGATCATCCTGCAGGATGATATGCAGCAGAGAGTTGAAAAAAGGAGACCAGCTCATAGAAGACAAGAAGAAATCAGAAGCTTGAAAAATACCTAGATAACACCAAAGAAGCATGTGAGTGAATAGGAGAGTTATAAAGATATAAAGAGAATAGATGTGAGGGAAAGAGAAATGAAGGGAAGAGAAAGAGAAGAGGACTCCATGTGACTTTAACAATGGTCGCATTTAGGGGCTGGAGAGATGGCCTAGCGGTTAAGAGCGCCGACCGCTCTTACAGAGGACTCGGGTTCGATCCCCAGCACCCACATGGCGGCCGAGAGCCGTGTGAAACTCCAATTCCAGGAGAACTCGTTCCAGGGGAATCCGAGACCCTCTTCTGACCTCCGTGGCATTGCACGACATGGGTACACAGACCTGCATGCAGACAGTACATTGATACACATACAGAAATAAATTAAAAAAAAAATGGTCGCACTTAGTGGGATATGTATGAGAAGCATGGAAGAGGGGTAGTGGGAAACTATAAAGCATCTTTGCAAGGAAGCCAGAGAGGACAAGGAGACAGGACTTCCATCTTGCCCAGCTGAATGAAGCCTTGCCCAGCACCTCTAGAAAGCAGAAAAATGGGACATTAAGAAAACGTGCACCAAAATTTTATGGCAAAAGGACACATCCCTATACCAAGGACTTCAAAAAAGTGTTGGTGGAAGATAAAGAAAAGTTGACATTAGTGGCAGAGTTAGTCATGGCACAGTTACTCCTCTACCTCCTTTCCCAGGGGCGGCACAGAGGTGCTTACCAGCTAAATCCAGGTACATTATCTTGATGTCTACAACTGAGAGGACAGCTTACTGGGATGCTGACTCTACAAAGATACTAACTCTATGGAAAGTCATAGAAAGTGTTGGAACGTGGTGGAAATGAACATTCCATCTAATGGCATTGAGACCTCTAAAGAAGAAATAGAAAAAATACATTAAGAATTTAATGGCATCCTGCTGGAAGATGAGAACACAAGTCTTCAACTGAGTGAAGAATACCCTCACGTAATGAACAAAAATTCATCAAACTTTTAAAGTGACTGTTGAGCCTGTGTTGTAGTTTGTCTTCCATTGCTGTGACAAAACACTCTGACCAACACCAACTTGGGGAGGAAAGGGTTTATTCAGCTTACATCTCCTGAGTCACAGTTCATCACTTAGGGAGCCCAAGACAGGAACTCAGGGCAGGAACCTGGAGGCAGGAGCTGAAGCACAGGCCATGGAGGAATGCTGTTCACTGGCTTGCTCCCCTGGCTCATGCCCAGCCCACCTTCTTATACAGTACACAACAACCTGCCCAGGGTGGCACTACTCATTGTGGGCTGGGCCTTCCCACACTGCTCAACCATCAACACGATACTCCACAGATGTGTCCACAGGCCAGTCCAATGGAGCCAATTCCCCAATTAAGGCTCCCTCAACCTAGGTGTGTCAAGTTGACACTAAAGCTATCCAGCACAGCCTGAGACTGCCAAAGCCTGCATAGCACTTCTGCAAGGCTCTGCCTGAACCATGCCCCAGACTAGAGGAGGAAAATAGAAAGAATTTTAAAAATTAGCTGTCAAGTGGATTAAAAAAATACATGTGTTTCAGCTGGATAAAGAGACAAGATATGTACACTACATTAGGGCAAATGACAGGTCTGAATCAAGAAGATGGATGAGCAAGGTGAGCATTAGCACCATGGAGACCCACACACACCATATATTTACACACCAAACACCACACACACTACAACCACAACATACATATTATGCATACCACAAATACTACACATAGACCATACATATCACACACACCACACATACCACACACAACATATACACCTCACACACACCACATACACCACTCACATACCATAGCTGTATACCATACATACCCACATATACACCATATATAGACCATATATAGCACACACACTATGTACATCACATATATCACACATAACACAAATGCCACGCTCTCAGCACACACACGTCATATACACCACACACTAGATATACCATATACACATTGCATACAGTATACACCCCACCATACCACAAACCACACCACACCAAACACTATGCCTCATTTACAACGCAATGTGCTTATGCTTACCTCATATTCACAGAACCACATACAACCAATACCACACCATACACAAACACACCATGCCTCATACCACATGTCTCACCACACACCTCATGTCACACCTTACCACACACACCACATATACCGTAAACACCATACACAAACACCACACACACCATACACTGTAGATTTAGAATTAAAAAGATAAGAAAGCAGCTTACATGAAAAACAACTACAAATCAGAAAGAAATTCTTCATGAGTGCACTGAGCTTCAGTGAGACGATAAATTCTCAAGTGTGATATTTATGAACAAAGGAAGAAGCAGATAGAGGGAGAAAACAGTATCATTATAGATCTATGATTAAATCTGAGGCTACAAGAAGCAAAACAGACCCATCTAAGTATAAACTCACTAATACATAGTACAGTGAGAACAGATTCAAGAAACAGGAAAATCACAAAGAGGGCTGGAGAGATGGCTCAGAGAACCCAGATTCAGTTCCCAGCACCCACATGGGGCTAATAACCATCCTTAACTCCAGTTCCAAGGGATTCAACTCCCTCTTCTGATCTATATGGGTGTTGCATAACACGAGTGGAATTACATACATGCAGGCAATATACTCATATACATTAAATACAAATAATAAATAAGTGCATGCCTTTAATCCCACCACTCAGGAGGCAGAGGCAGGCAGATCTCTGTGAGTTCAAGGCCAGCCTGGTCTACAGGCCAGCTGGGGCTGCAGGGAGACCTTGTCTCAAAAACACCAAAAAAAAAAATTAAAAGAAAACCACAAAGAGTTTTGCAGCACATACAGAGTATAGCCCGAATGACATGAGGGTTCACAGAGCATTCTGTAATTTTAAAAAAGACAGACAAATGTAATCAAAGAGAAGTTAATTGATATTAATACACCATAGTATTTTGTGTTTCTGGAATAATTTAACAGATGAGAGAGAAAAATAATAAATGGTATAAAGCAAATTTTACTAGAATAAAAATACAGTTCAACCTACTTATTACCCTGCTTTGTGCTTTTTTGTTTTTTTTTTTTGAAAATTTGCATTTTATTGTAAATTTTTTATAACTTTATATTCTTATATATATATATACATAGATTTATATGTACATAAGTATACACATACATACATGCAAACATACATGCATACACATATCACTTGAATTGGAGGGGGTTTTTTCTTCCTTAAAAGATGTCATGTTTTCCTTAAGGAAATGCTTGAAGTTTCCTCCTTGGCAACCCCAACCATCAATCCTGCTCTTTTGCTCCACATTGGGGTCTTTCCTCCCATGGTCCCCCAAATGAAGTCCAGTAAGCATGCGCCCTGTCTTGATCCCCCTGTACTAGCCTCTATGATACAGCCCAGGTAGTCCAACAATGACAGTCTACACTCTGATGAGGCTGATATCTCCTTAGCTGTTTAGTCCATAAGCTGGGTATTTCAGTGGTCCCCATCTGGCATTGAAGGTTTGGGGGATTCTTGTAGAGACATGAGTCCTCAGTCCATATTAGGAGGTTAAAAAGCTGTGTCTCATGACTTTAAGGAGTGTCAAAAGCGGTGGCAGCCACAGAGTAGATGCACTTGCCAGTAAGAATTGGAGATAGGCCAAATAACAGTACTCTGTATTCTTTTTGCCTTTTTTACTAAGATCTCAAGTTCCGTGTCTGCAGTACAGTTTCACTGGCCTTACTGATTATTTGTATGTGGTTGTACTTTCCTTTTGGATGGTTAAGGCCACACAGTTAGCCCAGATTAACCAACGTTTTTGTTTTCTCAAGGTCAGTTGAGGATCTGGTCCTCAGGTGTCTCTCGGGGTTTTTTTTTTTTTTTGGGGGGGGGTGGGAGCCCCTTGCTCCTTTCAGCTTTTCATTCACCAGTTCCATCCACTCGAGGACAAAAGCAGGTCTTGCTAGACCAGGCTTCCTTTTCTGAAGCATGCGCAGACTTCCCTCTCTGTAGACTGGACACTGGCTGAAGTCCCATCAGTGGCTCTCCAAGACCTCCCTGCACAGGAAGACTGGTGACCTATGTCTGTAGGACATTTAAGGACGTGTCCCCATGCATAATCCCCTAAGACTTGGTTGACCTCTGAGGGCAAGGAACAAAGTTATCCCTTAGGTCCCTCGGCCGAATTGGTATGGGCATTAAGTAGGGTCGTTAAGCACCCAGAAAGGCTAGGTTGCACCAGCCTATTACACCTATATTAAGATTGTATCCTTTGGAAACCAACTGTATGTTATTTCCATATCATATTTCTTGATTTGCATCTTTCCATTTTAATCTCATAATACTCTAAAAGATGCACACACACCCTCCATCGTGAACCAAAAACCCAAGGACTGAAAGTAAATGTTAGGTCAGCTCTAGAACCTGTTTAGGGATCCACACTGCAAGAGCACAGTTGTCTTTAGATCGTGAAGAATATGACATTAATATTGCTCAGTTTGCCTTACAACTAGGCACTTGGTACTAGCGTCCACAGATGAGGGATACCATTTGTCTTTTGTTTTTCTGAGGTTGTGTTACTTCACTTAGCATAAAATCTTCTAGTTTCATCCATTTACCTGCAAATTTCATGATGTCATCTTTCTTTACCACTGCATAGAACTCCATTGTGTAGATGTACCACATTTTCTCTATCCACTCATCGGTTGAGGGGCATTTGGGTTTGTTCCAGCTCTTTGCTATTGTGAAGAGAGCTGCAATAAACATGGCAGTACATGTATCTCTGTGGTAGGAAGAGTCTGATGCATCCATTCCCAGAAGTGGTATGACTAGGTCAGGTGGTTGGCTCATTTTGATTCTTTTAAGGTTCTCCACACTGCTTTCCATAGTGGCTGTACAAGTTTGCATTCCCACCAGCAGTGGATGAGTGTTCCCCTTTCCCCACACCCTCTCCAGCATTTAGTATCATTTGTTTCCTTGATCCTTGCCAGCCTTATCGGGGTGAGATGATATCTTAAAGTGGCTTTAATTTGCATTTCCTTAATTATTAGCAATGTTGAACACTTTTAAAAAATGTTTTTCAACTGACTGAAATGATGAACTTCTGCTCAAAACAGTCAACTTCCTCAGGGAGAATATTGAGAAAGACTGAGAAAGAGATGAAAGGCTTGTTTGGCAGAATGCATGAGCTCTGGTGGGGTGGGGGAATGGGAGGGGATATGGGAAAAAAATAAAAATAAAAATGTTTTTCAGCCATTTCTATTTCCTCACTTGTGAAGTCTCTGCTCAGCTCTTTACTCCATCTTTTGAGTGAATCATTTGTTTTCTTCTTTGTTTTTTTGAATAGTTTATACATTCTGGAAATTAATGCTCTGTCAGATATATCAGCAGTGAAGGTTTCCTCCCACTCTGTAGGTTTTCTTTTCACTTCCCTGACTGTTTCTTTTGCTGTACAGAAACTTTTGAGTTTAATAAGGTCCCACTTGTCAATTGTCGACCTTATTTCCTGAGCAGCTGCTGTCTGGTTTAGAAAGTCTTTTCCTACACCTATGTCTTGTAAGCTGCTGCCAACTTTTTCTTCTATCACCTTCAGAGTTTTGGGTTTCCCATGGAGGTCTTTGATCCATTTGGAGTTGATTTTTGTACAGGGTGAGAGGTAGGGGTTTAATTTTATTTTTCTACAAGTGGTGATCCAGTTTTGCCAACACCATTTGCTGAAGATGCTGTCTTTCCTCCATTGAGTATTTTTGGCCCCCTTGTCAAATATAAGGTGGCTGAAATTGTATGTGCTCTAGTTTGGATCTTCAGTTTTGTTCCATTGGTTTACAGGTCTGTTTCTGTGCCAGTACCAGGCTGTTTTTATGACTATAGCCCTGTAGTATAGTTTGATGTCTGGTATAGAAATCCCCCCTGTATTGTTCTTTTCACTCAGGGTAGCTTTGGCTATTCAGGGTCTTTGGTTGTTCCATATGAATTTAAGAATTTTTTCCCAAGCCTGTGAAGAATGACTTTGGGATTTTAATTGAGATTACATTGAATCTGTATATTAATTTAGGTAGAATGGACATTTTTACTATATTAATTTTTCTAATCCATGAGCATGGGAGGTCTTTCCATCTTCTGCTGTCTTCTTCAATCTCCTTCTTCAGGAGCTTATAATTTTTGTAGAAATCTTTGGTGGTTTTGGTTAGGTTTATTCCTAGGTATTTTATTGTTTTTGAGGCTATTGTGAGTGGGAAGGACTCCTTGTATTCCTTCTTCAGTTGCTTGTTGTTGTTGTAGAGAAATGCTACTGATTTTTCTAGGTCAATTTTGTATCCTGTCACTTTACTGAAATTTTTAATCATTTCTAAGAGTTTTCTTGTACAGTTTTTAGCATCCCTTAGGTAAACTATCATATTGTGTGCAAATAGGGATAGTTTTACTTCCTCTTTTCCAATTAGTTTTCCTTTAATTGCCTTTTCTTGCCTTATTGCCCTAGCCAGTGTTTCAGGCACTGTATTGAAGAGGAGTGGTGACAAGGGGCAGGCTAGATGGGTTCCTACCTTTATGGGGAATCCTTCTAACTTTTCTAAATTTAAGAAGATGCTGGCTGTGGGTTTGTTTATATATGGCTTTGATAACATTGAGGAGAGATCCTTCCAGTCCAATTCCCTCTAATACTTTAATCATGAAGGGATGCTGGATTTTGTCAAAGGCCTTTTCTGCATCAATTGAGATGATCATGTGGTTTTTGTTCTTCAGTCCATTCATATGTTTTATGATATTTACTGATTTTTGTGTGTTGAACCATCCCTGCATCTCTTGTATGAATCCAACTTGATCATGGTGAATGATCCTTTTGATGTTGGTCTGTATGCAATTTGCAAGTATTTTGTAGAGAATTTTTGCATCTGAGTTCATTAATGAGATGGGTCTGTAGTTCTCTTTTTTGGTTGCATCCTCGCCTGGTTTTAGTATTAGAGTGATGCTGGCTTCATAGAAGGAATTTGGGAGATTTCCCTTTGCTTGTATCCTTCTGAACAGTTTTAGTAATAATGGTTGTAAGTCCTCTTTACATGTTTTGTAGAATTCTGCTGTGAAAACATTTAGACCTGGGATTTTTTTAGTTGGGAGGTCTCTTATTACATTTTCAATTTCTTCATGTTTTATGGGTCTGTTTAAGCTGTCAGTCTCCTCTTGGTTTAGCTTTGGTGATTCCCTGGATTGCAGATGTTCATCCATTTCTCTTAGGTTTACAAATTTGGTAGATTATAGGATTTTGAAGTATTCCTGTATGGTTGTCTGGATCTTTTTACTGTCTGCTGTGATATTTCCCCTTTCATCATGAATTCTATTGATTTGGAGTTGCTCTTTCTTTCTTTTGGTTAACTGGGCTAGGGGTCTGTCTATCTTGTTTATTCTCTCAAACAAACAACTTTTGGACTCGTTGATTTTTTTGTATTGTTTTCTTTGTTTCTATTTCATTGATTTCTGCTCTGATTTTTGTTATTTCTTCCTGTCTGTTGCATTAGGGTTTATTTGCTGCTGTCTTTCCAGTGTTTTTAGCTGCAGTGTTAGCTCATTTATCTGTGTTCTTTCTGTTTTTTTATATAGGCACCCAGGGCTATAAACTTCCCTCTCAGAACTGCTTTTAAAGTGTCCCATAGGTTTTGTTGTGCTGTAGTGTCATTGTCATTTAGTTCCAAGAATGCTTTTATTTCTTTCTTTATTTCCTCCTTGACCCATTCATTATTCAGGAGTGTGTTGTTTAGTCTCCATGTGTTCATGTAGGTAGCTGGGCTTATCTTAGTGTTGATATTGATTGCACTATGGTCTGATAGAATGCATGAAATTATTTCAATTTTTTTGTATTTGTTGAGTTTTTTTGTCTGTGTCCAAGTATGTGGTCAATTTTGGAGAATGTTCTATGAGGTGCTGAGTAGAAAGTATATTCTCTGGTGCTTGGGTGGAATATTCAGAAGATATCTGTGAGGTCCATTTCCTTTATTGTCTTGTTCAGTTCAGATATCTCTCTGTTTATTCTTTGTCCAATTGATCTGTCCAAAGGACCCAGTGGGGGTACTGAAGTCCCCTACTATGAGTGTGTTGGGGTTAATCTGTGCCTTGTGGTCCTGTAGAGTTGTATTTACAAAGGTGCGTGCACCAGAGTTTGGTGCATATATATTCATGATTGTGAATTCTTCATGGTTAATTTTCCCTTTGATAAGGATATAATGGCCCTCCTTGTCTCTTCTAATTGCTTCACTTTGAAGTCTATTTTGTCTGACATTAAGATATCAGCTCCTGCTTTCTTTTTAGTACCATTTGCTTGGAATGTTTTTTCCATCCTTTCACTTTAAGTTGATG
The DNA here is from genome assembly GCA_009823505.1 of Rhizomys pruinosus. NCBI lineage: Eukaryota > Metazoa > Chordata > Mammalia > Rodentia > Spalacidae > Rhizomys > Rhizomys pruinosus. The sequence continues at coordinate 669,381 of VZQC01011699.1, forward strand.
TCTATCCTTAAGGGTGAGATGGGTTCTTGTAGACAGCATATTGATGGTTTCTTAATCCATTCTCCCAGTCTATGCCTTTTGATTTGGGAGCTTAGCCCATTGATATTTAAGGTTATGATTGAGAGGTATGTGTTGCTTCCTTTCATCTTATAGGTTTGCATTTTTGTGTAGGTTTCTACTTCTGCATTTCTGTTTTTATTAAATTTTTCTTTCAAGGTGCCTGGATGTAGTTGTTCCTCTCCTCTGTCCTTTGAATTGCTTCAAATATTCTCCGAAGGGTTGGTTTTCCAGACATGTATTCTTTCATCTCATTTACATCATGGAAGATTTTTCTCTTTCCTTCAACTAGAATTGACATTTTTGCTGGGTATATTATCCTGGGTTGGCATTTATAGTCATTTATCACTGGGAATGCTTTGGTCCAAATTCTTCTTGCATTCATGGTTTGTGATGAGAAGTCAGCTGTAATTCTGATTGGTTTTCCCATATATGCAACTTGTTGTTTTTCTCTTGTGGCTTTCAGAATTTTGTCTTTGTTTGGGGTATCTAGCATTTTAACTATGATATGGCAGGGGGAGTTTCTTTTCTTGTCTAGTCTATTTGGTGTTCTACTTGCTTCTTGTATTTGCATGGGTTTGTCTTTTTTTAATTTGGGGAAATTTTCCTCTATTATTTTGTTGACAATCTGATCAATACCATTCTCTTGAGATTCTTCTCCTTCCTCTATCCTTATGATGTGGAGGTTTGATTTTTTTCATAGTGTCCCACATTTCCTGGTTGTTCCACTCTTGTGTATTTTTAAATTTTTCATAGTCTTTACTTCAGCTTTTCAGTTGTTCTGTGTTGTTTTCTAGGTCTGATATTCTTTTTTCTGCTTCCTCCATTCTGCTTCTGAGGCTTTTTCCCATTCTTTCCTCTTGATTGGATGATTGTTCGTTTTCCTTTTTCATTTCTTCCTGTGTTTTCCTTACAATTTCCATTTCCTTTTGGAGCTTCTCAAACTTTTCTTGTAGTTCATTGGTTTCTTTTCTCATTTCAGCATGGGATCTTTTCAGTGTTTCCACTTCCTTCCAGAGTTTGTCATTTTGTCCCTCTATCTCTTTCTGGAATCTGTCATTTTCTCCTTTTAGTTCTTTCCAAAGTTTGTCCTTGTCTTCCTCTAGGTCCTTTCTGAGTTTTTCATTCTCTCCCCTTAGTTTTATGATTTCTTCGAATACATCTGTGATTGTTATTTTGGGATCTGTGTCCTGGGTTACCTCTAGGGAGATCCCATTGTAGGGGTCCTCCACTGGTTCTGTACAGTTTGGTGTGGAGTTATTCTGTGCTTTTCCCGTATTGTTCTTTCATTGTGCTCTTGGCATGTGGTTAGCCTTCTGCCTGTATTCTGATGCGAATCTTGAATGCCTCTTCACCTTGTTGAAGGATTGCTTTCCTTGATTCCTTTGGGCGTCTTTGTTGTATTCTCCTTATGAATGTTGACTTGTTTAGGTTTTAGGCTTTCAATTTTGGTTATATATTGGAGGGTATAGTTCAATTTTCCCTTTCTGTTCTGCAAGAGCTGGGTGGATAGCAGCCAGGATGATGCCTTCTGAACACTTTATTCCCTCTGCTGCCAGCCACTCTCTCCTGAGTTCCAGTTGGGGGGTTCCANTAAAATTTATTTATTTTATATGTGTATTTTGTCTGCTTGTATATAAATCTAGCATTTGTGCAATGCCCTCTTTATTTTTTGCTTTTGAAGTACTTTTGTCCTCTTCTCCTGTTGTTGTGGGGAAAACCATGATTATCTCTGATTTAGTGATTCTTTTCTGCAAATTAGCCCTTTTTAAAAGTATTTTCTGATTTTATTTTCATTTTTAAAATTAATGATTTTGTGTGCATGTGTATGCCCTTGAACTTGTTTACCTGCCATGTACATGTGTGAAAATCAGAAGACAATTCTGTGGAATTGCTTCTCCCCTTCCACCTGTATGTGGGTTCTAGGGATCTCCCTGAGGTCGTCAGGTCTGTGCACAAGCACTTTAACCTCAGCTATCTTGCCTGATCTGATTAAGCATTTTCTCCAGTCTTCTGGGAATTGTATCTCCCATCTTAGAAGTTTACTATATTATATATTAATTTATAATATAGTATATATTCAGGCAAATATATTATAAATTTCAAGTTCGACATTTTAAAGAGATATAAAAGAGTTGTTAATTGTACATTAATAAAGTTACTCCAAACAATCTAATAAGAAGGACTTTCTGAGTTCTTTGGGTTTTTAATGAGAAGACTGTATTGTTGTGGTACAATTTATATGCATATTCATAAACTTTCATGTACAGTTAAATCAATCTTTAAAAAAATATAATTTATTTGCCAGGCCTTTAATCCCAGCACCCAGAAGACAGAGGTAGACAGATCTACGTAACAACAAGGTCACCCTGGTCTGCATAGTGAGCTCCAGGCCAGCTGGGGCTACAGAGAGACCCTATCTCAAAACCTACCCTCCTCAAATAGTTTATTTTGTTTTATGTGTATGAGTGTATTGCCTGCATGCTTGTAAGTGTACCCATGTTGTACAATGCCCGAGGATGCCAGAAGAGGGTATCATAGTCCCTGGAACTGGAGTTAGGACAGTTGTTAGCTGCCATTTGAGTGCTGGGAGCCAAACCCATTTCCTCTGCAAGAGCAGCTAGTGCTCTTAGTGGCCTAGCCATATCTCCAGGCCCAGTTAAGTAAATCTTGAGCTGTGCGACTATCACCCTGATCAAGATGAAACTATTTCAGTCTCACCAGTACAATGTTAAAGTAATGAGGGAAAACATTTTTTTGCTTAAAAGGAAAATACTTAACAGTTCTTTACCAAGTCTTAAATTAAAATAGCACTAGATCTAGCTTTTTAAAAAATGTTTTTTAAAAGATAGAAGTTGCCTTTTACTCCTAATTTTCAGAGAGTATGTATAATAGATATATGTCACATTTTACCAAATTCTTTCTCTTCACCTATTAATATGACCTCCTTATTTTTGTCTTATTTTTAATTATGGTAAAGTATGCTGATTGATTTTAAAATACTATACCAAAGTTGCATCAGTCCAATTGGTCCTGATGTCTAATATATTAACATTTCCTCTTATTTCTTCTTAACCTATAATAATATATTTTTAATCATAGACAATATGATGATATAGATTATGATGCATATTGTATAAATCATGTTACAAAAAAAGTGATGTTGTATAAATCCTAGAGTCAAGATCTAAACACATCTCCACATGTGTTTAGATCTTGACTCTAGGATTTATCCCCCTTGAGCCTTTGTTTCTTGGTTATAAACTAGGGATGATCATATATTCCTCAAAACACAATGAGGAATAAGTAAAATGGCATGCATAAAAGCTCACTGCATAGATATAGACATGCAAATCAATTTCTGTAATGTTGGCTGAATCTGAATATTAATTCCACCTTAAGCCATACATGCTAACCCTTGAAGGTAAGTATAAGTAATGTCCAGCCTTGCTGCCCACCCCAAATCCTTAGAGCCCTGTTCTGAACACGAGTGGGTTTCTGGCATGGCATCATTCTTTCCTGCAGGGGATCTCTTTCCCAGAAAGTAAAAAAAAAAAAAATCACAATTAAAAAATGTATATTGTTATGTATTTAAGATCTTTCAAAAATTTTTATTGAACTTTTGTACATTTCACACAACAGTTCTTAGTAAAATTTAGACCCCTCCCGATCCAGGCCCCCGACCTCCCACTGGACCACACGTATTCTGCCATACATGTTGTCCTGTCCAGTCCAGCATTTGTACCCAGATGTCCTTCAGTGCAAATTCAACCATTGGATTCTAGTCAGCCATCTAGAGATCTTAAGCAAAGCTCACTTCCCTCACCCAGTAGTGATCTGTCTCCAACAGTTCTCAGTGTGGGGCTGCCCCACCACCCATTTCTCTTGTTACACTCTGGGCCCTTATCCGATTGAGTTGATGTGGGTCCTGTGCTCGATGTCATCATTGTCACAAGTTCACATGTGCAAGCTTCCAGTGGCCCGAAAACCTCTGCTTCTCTATGTTCATAAACCAGTTTGTATTTCTTCAGTAGTTTTTCACTGATGTTCATTGGAGATAAGCATTTCTTCTTCTATTTTCTGATAATGTTTTTAACTTATATTGTATTTTACTTTAACTATTTGTTAGTGTTCACAAATGAAGCCAGTGTGGATCTCAGGTTTCTTTGAAAGACATTTAATTATGGATTTTATTTCTTTAACAAACATAGGACTATGTATATTTTCTGTTTTTTCTTCTACTGATCTCAGAAAGCTGCCTTTTCAAGAAAATCCTATTACCATAAGCTCTCAAACATACTGACATAAAACTGATTATAACATTCTTGTTGTAATACTGTTAATACTATAAGAGCTAGACTGATGTTACCTGATTTATTTCTCTTTGTTGTTTCTCTAGATGGAGATGGTGATGATGATAGATAGATAGATAGATAGATAGATAGATAGATAGATAGATAGACAGATAGATAGAGATAGATGATAGATAAATAGATAGATAGATAGATAGATAGATAGATAGATAGATAGATAGACATTTCTCTTTATTTTTGTGGTTCTGGGAATGAACTCAGGGCCTCACACACACTTTTTAGACAAATATTCTACCACTGAGCTATACCTCCAACTTTTCTCTTTTTTTAAAAATCAGTTTATCCAAGCGAGGCGTGGTGGCACACGCCTTTAATCCTAGCCCTCGGGAGGCAGAGGCAAGCAGATCTTTGTGAGTTCAAGGCCAGCCTGGTCTACAGAGTGAGTTCCAGGACAGCTGGGGCTACAGGGAGACCCTGACTCGAAAAGACCAAAAAAAAAAAAAATCAATTTATCAAAAAAAAAAGAAAAAAAAAAGCCAGGTGTGGTGGCACAGGCCTTTAATCCTATCACTTGGGAGGCAAAGGCAGGCAGATCTTTGTGAGTTCAAGGGTCTATAGAGTGAGTACCAGGACAGTTGGGGCTACAGGGAGACCCTGTCTCAAAAAGACCAAAAAAAATCAGCTTGCGAGTTTATTAATTGTTATTAATATTTAAACTATTCACTTTATTGATGTTCTCTGTTATTTGCCTGTTTTCTAGTCTGTTGAATTTTGTTTCTATATTATTTACTTCTATTTATAAAATTTCTCTTTATGAATGTATAGAGGGAAGGGAGCAGATGCTTAATTTCATTGAATATGTATACCTATTAAGAGAAAGAATAAGAGAGAAAGTCACTAAATTGCCCAACAGGAGATTGCTGATGATTTTTTGGTGAGCTTTATATTTTTGCCTTTATTATTATCATTATTTAATGTGTATTTTATTGAAGTTTTGTACATTTTATATAATAAATTCTAATAATATTTAGATCCCTCCCCGACCAGATTTCATGCATCTGTCATATTAATTAAGGTCTATTAAGTCAAGCTTTTGTACCCACATGTCCCTGGGTGCAAGTTCATCCACAGGAGTCTAGACAGCCTCTCTAGAGTCATTCCCTTAAAGAAGACCATCTCTCCCTCTCCCCATAATAATCAGTTGCCAATAGTTCCTCTACTAAGGTTGGAGCCCACTGCCCATTTCCCCAGTTCTATGCCAGGACTTTTCTGATGGAGTCTGCATGAGCCTCTTGCATGCAAGTTACCAGGGGCCAAGAAAACCGTTTCCTTATGTTCATGCAGAAACCATGGCTCTTACTGTCCCCTCTTCCACAATGGTACCTGAGCCATGGGTAAGTGAGTTTAAGATAGGAGTCCTACCCATGGACACACACTCTACAGTCTCTTATTCTCTCCATCATGGACAATTTTGGTCTTCTGTGTGAATCACACTCTGTTGTGTGAGAAAGCTTTGCTGCTGAGAGTTGAGAGATGTATTAGTATTCTCTCAACTCCCTCATCCGCTATATTCCATGAGACAGGTGTAGATGTTTCTGAAGATGTATCACTCAGGGCTGGGCATCTCTCAGTATGTGACCAGGTGTGCAACTCTGTAATAGCCTCCATTTGTTACAGAAATAAGCTTCTTTGATAAGTGGTGTACGATACACTTCTCCATAACTATAAGATCCCTATTTATCATACAGTAAGAAATTTCATTTGTCTAGAGATATGACAGAGAATGGGTTTTCTCTAAGATCTATGGTCTCTCTAGCCATGTATATTGGCTATGTTTGCAGTGCCACCCATGAGTCCCTCCCGATGAGCAGGCTTTAAGTCCAATTAAATAGCTGTTGATTGCCTCCAGGATAAAAGCATCAGTACTGCACTGGTATGTATAGTTCACTCTGCTGGCAATTGTTGTGGTTCCCAGGCTTTAAAGCTGAGGTTGGACCACTGATTGATCTTTCTTCCTTAGCAGCTTGTATAGTGTCTTGCACAACTGGGAGCAAGGCTTTGGGGAGAGGATTCCATACAGCTCTACCTCCGTCACTGGGAGCTTTATTGTATAAAGACTTGGAGGTCACAGAAAGTGAGTTATGGTAAAAGAATTATGCATTTTGATCACTCAGTATGTGAAGCCAATGTCCTTTGCGAATTTTTGCTACTTTCCACTCCTAATACCACACACACACACACACACACATGCACACACAATGATTCTTGAAGGGAACAAAAATCTAGCTCCCATTAGAGACAGGAAAAAGTCTAGGGATTCACTTTTCCAACTAACAAGATACAGACCCACAAGCGAGGCTCCGCCCACCAGCTGTCATTGTTCAATGTCTTTTAGTCACGTGTGACCGAATTCCACATGTGACCACATTCCACATGCTGTCCTTCCCTTCTTAGCTCAGCTCCAGGACTTGTCTCCTGCCTGCAGGCCGACAGTCTCTAGGCTTTGCTCCCACAAGAAGGGGGAGGGAAAAACCACAGGAGATCACCCATGGAAATGAGCGGACTCACACTCAGAGAGCTGGGGAGAATAGGAACACCGTTTATTTTCTGTCAGTGAGGTCTATATATTGGAGGCTACTGTGCTCTGGGCAAGGAAGTGGGGGGCAGGTGGAAGGGAGGGGTGAGCCACCTTGGCTCTAATCGGGGGGGCTGGCAGAGCTCCAGTTTGTTCAACAGCTAACTAGAGGTGTGACATTTTTCTCAATGCCTCAAGGGAAAGGGCCTGGAACTTTGCAGAGATAGGGCGAAGCTAGAGTCATTGTAATATCCCGAATCTTCCTGCTACAGATAACTCTGAATGCCCACAGAGATATCAGATAACTGGAGATCTCTCAGGACAGGTCTTACAAGTTCTTGCTTCAAGCCACAAACAAAGTTTCATTCCCACAACTAGCCACATACTAAATGGCAGGGGATACAAGAGAGTCCATTTGGTAGCAACAGAAGTCACAGAACACTAACTTCCTGAAGGCATGACTGAAAACGGGGCTGGGAAAGGCATATATCTACCTGGCAGATTGGACAGCACAAGTTACAAAGTTCAGAGCTGCCAGAAATGGCCTCTGTCACCTTTGGCTGGTTGAGGATCGCTCCTAGCTCTATAGCCCTAAATCCACATCTCTGGCCTTGGTTGAGATTCTGTGAACTATCCAACCATGTAGTCAATTCTTTCTCTACAGAAATCAGCCAGCCTTAACTCTGCCCCTTGCAAACAGGTGCCCTGATGTCATAAACTAAATTCAATCCACAATGCTACATAGGTTATTGGAGCTGGTGCTGAATAAGTCAGGTCCCTGAATGAAAAATAATATATGCCCCCTGAAAGTTGACTTTGTCTCATTAAAAATTGTTTGCGTCCATCTGTCACGGCTCACATTAGTTAATGAGGAACTTCACTGTGGAGATAAACAATGCAGCCTTGACCTTCAAACTTTTGAGTAAGTCAGGCGTAGACCTTAACTCTAGAGGAAGCAGTGTTGAGAGACAAGGTTTTGTCTTTTTAGGAGTTAGACCTGAGCTTGTTTATAAGATAACAAGTAGGAACTAATAAAGAAAGAGCAGCTTGGACAGAGAAATACTGTTGATACAAGTGCTTCAAAGATCTCAAGGTTCTGGATTAGAATTATCTTTGGTTGTAAAAACAAGGAAGCCAGTCAGAGACTTCTACACACCAGTTACCACCAGGCATAAAGAATAAGAAGTATTAGGCAGGTGTCAGAAAGTTCCTGTTTAAGTTAAATCCATACATACTCTGTACCTTGTCATCATAAAGTTGAATTGTTTATTGAAAAAGGCAAGAAGTTCTCCTGTGATTTTCTGCTTTTTACCACAAAAGTTTTATAGTTATCTCCCCTGGAATGTAAACCCAACTGCAAAGCTATGATCACTGCAGGGCTTCTTCTACATGGCTGTGGCAAAAGTTATATCTGGATACATTATGTTTATTATAAAATAATTTTCACTGGAGTATGTTTCTTGTTGAAAACAGAGATTCTACTCTTGTAAATGATGGTGTGGATGTCAATCTGGTGCAGAGTGTGTCTGACTGTGACCTGATTACTCACCTTCACACTCTACTCTCCATGCAACAGGCCTTTCTGTCTTTGCTCTTCATAAGCCTATTTTATAAAAGGAAATTTGTGGTTCCAACAGAGTTTCTCCTAAGCACAGCATGAAGCCTGTTTCCTTCCCTTCTTCTTCTACCTCCCTTCAAGGGAGCATCCTGGAAGACCAATAAGATGACAGGTCAACCACAAGGGATAAGGACAGAAAAAGCAGAGAGGAAATGGAATTGGGGCCAGGTAGCCTCCACCTCTTTAAATTTAATTTTGGACAATTTCTCACATTTATATAATACATTGTAGCATGCCTCAGGGCACCTTGTGGCCCAGGGTCTGGCCCTGCCCCAAGGAGGAGCAAGCAGCATGGCCTAGGTGTGATGCTGGGTGGGGCAAGGTGGGCAGTGGCATGGAATTGGGGGGCCCATGATTGGCTCTGGGAACTGACATCATTTATTTTATAAAAGCAGCCTGTAGCAAGGAGTAAATCTGAATTTCATAGTAACATCGTCATGAAATTCCAGGCCTGAATTTTGTTTGGGTGGCCAGTGGATTGGAAAGAGATTCGTTTGCGGATCACCAATCTGGGTAGCTGGTGTTGTGCGTGGGTATTGGATGGAGGGAGGCAATCAGCCATCAGCCTGAAATTCCTGCCTAGGCTCTGGGAAGGTGAGAAGTCACGGCCAAGAGTGAAACACGTGTCTTGTGGGTCCAGGCTAAGGGCCTGAGTTGAAAGTATCAACCAGGCTGGGCTACGGTAAGTAGCCAGCTGGTCTCTGCACCGAGAGGCCAGCTCCCCACAGTGTCCGCAAAGTGGACACTCTGTCCCCATCTCACTTAGCAGGGACTCGGGTCCCTGTTCTGCATAAAAAGAAAGCTTCCTACAATACATTGCAAACTCATTTGCCCCTTGTTACCCTTTCTTACCCCTCTTCTACTCCTCTGGACCCCCTTCCTCTCAACTACTCCCTCCCCTACATTTCTGCTTTACTTTTTGTGTGTGGGTGTGCAGCTCTTCTGCAGGCATGTTCATTATTACATCAGCCACATCATCTAAAAGACAGTGTTTTTGGGAATCCTCTCCATCCTCCAGCTTTTATAAGCTTTCTGTCTCCTCTTCCATGATGCTACCTGACTCATGAAGGGCAGGTGTGATATGGATGTCCCACTGAGCTATTGAGATCTGAGCATTCAAGAGTCATTTCTTTTCAGCATTTTGATAAGTTATGATTCTCTGTATTAAACGTCATCCACTATGAAAAGAAGTTTCTCGGACCAAAGTGAACAGTATCACTAGTTTAAGGGTATAAATATAAATATTTAGAAAAGGGGCTGGAGAGATGGCCTAGCGGTTAAGAGCACTGACTGCTCTTGCAGAGGACCCGGTTTCAATCCCCAGCACCCACATGGCGGCTGAGAACCGTCTGTAACTCCAATTCTAGGAGAACTCCATTTCCAGGGGAATCCAACACCCTCTTCTGACCTCCGCGGCATTGCACGACATGGGTGCACAGACCTACATGCAGACAATACATTCATACACATACAAAAATAAATAAAAATAATATTTAGAAAGAAGTTTGTAGCCTCTACTTCTGAAGGTTAGGGGCAGGATGATAGAGAAATAAAACACCAACTCAAGGAGAAAGGGTTAAAGGAAAATACTCTTTAATGAGGAAGGTGTGCATTTGTAGAAGTAGGAACCCATAGAGAGATATTGGAAGACCTCAGAGACAAGAAGGAAGGCATAAAACACAATCTTTTTATTTTTTTTAATTAATTTATTTTCTTATGTGTATGAGTGTACTGTCTGCATGTAGGTTCATGCACCCATGTTGTGCAATGCCAAGGAGGTCAAAAGAAGGTGTCTGATTCCCCTGGAACTATAGTTAAAGATGGTTCTTAGCCGTCATGTGGGTACTGGGAATCAAACCTGGATCCTCTGCAAGAGCAGTTGGTGCTCTTAACCACTGAGGCATTTTTCCAGCCCCAAAACACAATCTTGAAGAGACTAAGGAAAGGGATCAAAGACGCATAGAATGAAGCCAGCGTTTAGAGGGATAAGGGACACCTCTTCCTTTGAGAATGAAAAGGAGGAGCAGATGATGAGTATGAACAGTGATGCTTATACGAAATGAGAGAGGAAGGGAGAGCAGACAATATGGGGTTAGAGGAAAATAGGCATGCTTAGAAACCACCAAGAGGAAAGTGCTGAGGAATGTGGGTGGTGACTGAGCTGCAGGAAGGAAGCAAGTGAAATGCAGGTGGACTCAGTGAGCACTTCCAGGCTACCTGTGGGTGGAGACACTGTAGAGAACCTGTAACAGTCACTGAGATAACAGGTCCTTTCCATGAAAGATCATTAGCAAGGTCCTTTCTAGATGCAATGGAGAGCGAGAGGTAACCTTGGCCTTGTGCTTCTCTGTAGTTCAGTCATCTGTTTGATGCTGACCTAAAGGCAGTCCATGTAGCTCTTCTCCCAGGGAGAACACAAACACCACTGCTGCCTGAGCACTCTGGCCACTGTGACAGTGTTTTTTGTTTTGTTTTGTTTTGTTTTGTTTTTGTCATCATAAATGTACTACCAATGTACTAATGACCAGCTTTGTGTACCACTCAAATGAATTTGGCCCACGTGAACCCACCTCTGAAAGCAGGATCACTGAGTGGACTGTTTACAGGCTTCTGAACCTGCGCCACTGATAGAAGCACAGGCAGAATCACTAGAATAAGGTCCTGTCCTTCAAAGCTTCTTGGGAGAACTGAAGCTGACCTCCTCCAGGACAGAAGCCATGGCTATATAGCTGTTTCCATTTTGAGGGTGAAAGTGGCATATAACAGATCAGAAGGATCTAGTTCTGCCATAACTTGCCATAGAGATGTCTTTTATGAGGCCTCTCAGCGGCCTGGGCTATAGAATCCCTTAAAACCAGGCAAGATGCTGTGAGCGGCAGGACAAGTGCAGGGCCAAAACTGGGTCGGTGTTACTGTGTGCAGCCTTTGAAGCGTCAGTAAGTCAGCAACTGTATGTTCTGCCCTCTTCCTCTTTTTCTTCCTCTTCCATCACCATCTTTTTCAGTAAAACTCAGGATGATGGCTATATTGAAGTTTTTCATCTCTGCAAACCAGTCAGCATCTTGCAGAAGGGAGATGCCCATCTCTTAAAGTCAGGTGTGGTGGTGCACTCATTTAATCCCAACACTCAGGAGACACAGGCAGATGGAACTTGGTGAGATCAAGGCTAGCCTGGTCTACATAGTGTACTCCAAGGCCAGCTGGGCATACAGGAAGACCTTGTCTTAAAATAAAATAAAAAACAAATGAAACAAACAAACAAAAAAAAAATAGAAACAAGCAAAATGTCCATGGGAATTGTGCTCCTTCTCTGAGGGTCTTGCAATCACAAGGCAGGATGTCTTCCAAATCTTGGAGATCTTTTCTACTTAAAAAAGCCAACAAACCAACCAACCAACTACCAACAACAACAATAACAACGGCAAAATTTGCCAAGCAGGTAGATGACTGAAGGAAGGGCTCAGATTTAAACCTTAAGTTCTGGTTTCCTTTGAGCTCTTTGTCTGGCTAGGAGATAAGTATCAGGAGTTTAGTGTATTCCCAAACTGTGTCCATCGAGATGCTATCTCATTTTCTCTATATCCAATTTTCACACTGGAGTTTGTGTTGTGAGGATGGCGGGAAGAGTGAGGCTGCTGGAGCCAGGAGCACACATGTACAGGGTGTACACAAGGCCAGGGGATGATGCCAGCTGTCCTGACATCACTTGAAGCTTTATTGACTTGAGAAGGGGCCTCTCACTTAACCTGGAGCTAAGCAGCCAGCCAGCAAGCCTCAGTGATCTTCCTGTCTCTACACCCCTCGGGTACTGGGGTTGTAGAGGCATGCACCTGACCACACCCAGATGTTTACATGGATGCTGGGAATTCAAATGGATTTTCAGTGTTTCTCCCTACTGAGCCGTGTCCCCCACTTCTGTACAGACTGGTATGTGAAGCCATTCTAACTGTTTCCACCATGGAAACCGTTTCCGTTTTCCAGTCTGCTATGCCTAATGTTACATCGCTCTTCTCAAGGCTTGCTGCTCTATGGCCCAAGATATATACTTTTTTTACATGCCTATTATTAATGTTAGTGTCCAGAGAAGATAGGTAATAAAGATAAATCATCTCACTTTCATATTCTTTCTTCCCAGAAAGACTATGCTTTTCAAAACCACTACCTGTTGCCAACCAGCAGCAGCCCGACCTATACCACTAACCTCGTATCACTTTGAGGACAGGAATGCTCCAACTGCAAAGGAAATTTGAGAAGTAAAGGTATGATATGTAAACCTCCATCATGGGAAGCAAATGTAGCCTCAAAGCAAAGACTCTGGGGTCTGGGCAGTCAATGTTAGCTTTTCAGTCAACTATCTTGTAGCAATCTATCACCTCAAAACTCAATGGCCAACCAAGAAAATAATGTTGTATTTTTTATAAAATGGATTCTCTTGGGCTGGAGAGATGGCCTAGCAGTTAAAAACGCCGACTGCTCTTACAGAGGACCGGGGTTCGATCCCCAGCACCCACATGGCGGCCGAGAACCGTCTGAAACTCCAATTCCAGAACTCCAGTTCCAGGGGAATCCGACACCCTCTTCTGACCTCCTCAGCATTGCGCGACACGGGTGCACAGACCTGCATGCAGACAGTACATTCATACACATACAGAAATAAATAAAATTTAAAAAATAATAATAAAAAATAAAATGGATTCTCTTTATGTTGTTGTTTTTCCCTCCCCTTTGTATTGCTCCAACAAATGCCTATATAATCGTCAACTGAATGATACAGTTAAACTCTGCCCAAAATAACAAGCCTCTGCAAGGAAAAATTTTGGAAAGACTGAGAGAAAGATGGGAGGCATGTATGGCAAAAGGTATGAATGGGGATGGGGCGGGGACAGGGAGAGGGGAATGTGTATAAATTAGACTGAAAGATAATGAATGAAATACACAATTCATCAATAAAACTATTTTAAAAATTAAAAAAAATGAAAAAAGAAAAAGAAATAAAAAATCTAAAAAAATGGATTCTCTGGGAAGTTCTGTTACACTGGCCTTGGCCAGGTCTGGTCAGTCTTTCTCATGTGTCTTATCGTTAGTTTGTTGGTTGGTTGGTGGCTAGTGGGCAGCCAATCTAGAAAGGCCCCAACTGGGGGCTCATCTCAGTGCCTTGCCACTTTTCACCATGTGGTGGACCAGCCCAGGCTTGTTCTGATAATAGAGAGAGGAACCCAAGAGAGAAAGCAGAAGTTTGCTGATGCTATTGAAGCCGAAGCATCACAAGGTCACATGCACCCCCACCCCACCCATTGGCTGGGAAGAATGCAAGGCCAGCCTTGATTCCACAGAAAAGGAAACAGACCTCAGACCTGAAGGAGCAGTGGCAAAGTAGCAGGCGAAGAGCACTCACAGGTAAGAGAGAACCCAGGCCATTGGCACAGCACTCAGTGCAGCCTGCTGTGTGCTCACGTTAGATATGGAACTGTAGACATGCCATTCGACCTCTCAGGCTTAATTTCCCCACTAGAAGATCCAGGATAATAAATTCAATGTAGGAGCTGTTATCACCAATGTTTGCTTACTAATTCATGTCAATCAAACAGCTTATGAGTGTGTCTTCTTTGGAAAACTACTGGATACTGGCCAATGTTGGTCTTCGTGACTATTGTCATAATGTGAGGTCGCAGAGAAAACCAGAAGCCTCCGTCTTACCTATTTTCTAGAGAGAGCTGTAAGTAGCAAGGAGTTTGGTGCTTGGGATCAAGACCATGAATTTCACTGTCGCATTTGCTCGAGGTCACTTTGTAACTCACTGTTCCTCTCACTGATTGGTCATTATCATCTTGAGCTCTCACTAATGACATTACCATCTTGAGCTCTATTTAGCTAATTAAATTTGCTGACTAGGATCTTACTCAATTGTCTCTCTCCATTGAAGGGGTCCCTATGCTGTCCACACATAAATGGTACTAATATTTAAGTTGTACACTCTCTTAAAAATATTTATTTCCTATTTTTTGACCTGTCAGTTGGGGTATTCTTCAGGAGTAAGTCTTCCTGAGACTGTCTGGGGTAGGGCTGAGACTTCAGGGCAGCAGCCTGAAGCAGAGTTGGGTGAACTCAAGCCAGCACGGCTATCTGTTTAGTTCTCTACTTCTGCTAGAGCCAGATAACCGAGCCAGCAGAGTACTGACCACCCATGTCGGTGCAAGGCAAATTTATTTGACCTTGACCCTCAGTTAAAAGGATACTTCCTGCATGGTTTTTCAGAACTCAACATTCACATACAAATATAAATGCATGTTCATACTCATTCCCAAGTAGATACCCAAAGAGAAACCTAAAAACTTCCTGGAACAGTGGGTGCCTTGCAAATGCACCATCTTCTCATAATTTCCCTTCTATTATATCCACTTTATGCAAAATGATATTGATGACCAATTGAATTGGTTGAAAATGTTATTTACACAAGTGTTTTTTAAAAATACTGATTTATGTAATAGCAAGAGGGGGCTCCATGCAAAATCCTTCTCTATTCCAGAAAATTTTCCTTTCCAGACTTTCTGCAGCATCAGAAGTTTCAGTGGCTGAGGCAGCCTGCAGTGCGGTCAGAAGCAAAGAACTCATAGGGAAATGCCCGAGTGTCACACCTGACTTGGCCACTTATGCACTCTCCAGCCCTCATACAATAAAGCCTTGCTGACATGACAAGTTGGGGATGATGACTGGAGATGTCCCATCACCCATATACACATGAAAGTGAAGTCACTCAGCAAAGGACCTAGTAGAAATGAAATCTGACATTGCGCTTTGTGAGATGTCAGGCTTCAGCCTCACGGCATAGCTCTAATCCAATTTGTTTCTAATGGAGAGCTTGCTGGCAAATGAGTTAGGATGAGATGGAGCAGAAGACTTGGTATAGAAAGGTTAGCGTGTCAGATAGCCCCAGATGAAGCTGGCATCACACCTCAACTCCTAAACTCATGTCTTTGGTGTGTGTGTGACAACCCACTAAATTGACTGCATGGTTTGGGGCCCTCCACTGCAGTATGGGAATCCTACAGTAGACTCACCCCCAAAGAAGAATGATTCTTCCTTCTCCAGCACCTGTCAGCTGCCAGTAGCTCCTAGTAAGGGTCAGGGCCTGGAGATCATCCCTCCTCAATTGAGGAATTATGGCTGGCTTGATCTTGTGCAGGTTTTATGCAAGTAATCACAGCTTGTGAGAGTTCCTGTGTGCAACAGCCATGTCTTATGCCAAAGACAGCCTTTCACCTGCACTTCTCCCCATCTTCCAGCTCTTTTCTTTTTTCTTCCTCCTTTTCTGCAAGGCTTCCCAAGCTGCCTTGGCAGAGGGTGGGGAATTAGTAAAGATGTCATGTTTAAGGTTGAGCACTCAGCCTCTTCTCAGCACTTTGACCAATTTAGTAAAATAACAATAGAAAGTTTGACCTTATGCCAATGCCCTCCCTTGGCCATGGGCTTGTAACAAGGGTTATTGTGCCACACATGAAATTCCTTCCTGTGGAGAAGGCTTCAAACCAAATTAAAGAGCAGTTAGTTACTCCATAACAGCTGTACCATTATTGCATGTACACCTTGCATGGCAAATTGGTACTGTAGCATGCAGGGTTCAGGGCTGAGTAAGACCATTAATGAATTTTCTCCCCCATTAGGGTACATAACACCTTTCTGGCACCATGAAAGTTAGACAGTAGGAATAAAGTTTCATAGTCAGTTTGAGACTATAATCAAAATGAATGATTCCTCAGCAATAGGGTCTTACTATGTAGATCTGGCAGGTAACAAGAGCAGTGCTAACAAATAGCCTGCGTTGTTTTGGAGGCCTCTGGAGCCTCCCTGTCCATTAACTGAGAGGGAAGTGTACCATGACTTGCACTGTGATTTTTCAATAATCCATATCTTCTTATAGCAGTACTGTCTACCCATGCAATGTACTTCCATTCAAACTCATTATTTTAAAGTTATATTTGAAATTAGTTTACTAACAAGGGGGTTTCCATGAGTTTTTTCCATACATCATTAGTTTAGGCTAGCACACTAATTACCTCCTTTTCTCCCCAACTTCCCCAGCCCAAGTTAAATATTTAAGCCCCAGCGTACTCCACTCTTACTTCAAATTGCATATATTGTATTTATTATTTTTATATGAATGAGGATATTTCCTGTATGTATGTAAGTGCACCCATGTTGTGCAATGCCCACAGAGGTCAGAAGAGGGTGTGGACACCCTGTAACTGGAGTTACAGATAGTTGTTAGGCACCATGTGGGTGCTGGAAATTGAACCTGGGTTGTCTACAAGAGCAGACAGTGCTCTTAACTTCTGAGCCATTTGGCTAGCCCATCCAATTGTGTTTTTTCATGGAGTTGTGAGATATAGGCTTCCATTTGGCTTTTTGATATGCCCTTCCTGTGGGCAGAGTGAGACATAAGGATCTAGTTTTATTTTCTTCATTTGTTGATACTAATATCTTCTTCAATGTATATTTTTGGCATCTTTGTCAAAACTCAGGTAACCATAATTGTGTGGGCTTTTAACTGGGTCCTCAATTCTATTCCTTTGGTCTGTTTCTGCTTTTATACTGGTACCATGCTGTTTTTATTATTATGGCCCTGTGATATAATTTGAAATAAGGAATGGTCCTACCTTCACTAGTGTCCTTTTTGTTTGTGATTGCTTTGGCTATCCTTGGTCTTTTGAGCTATCATATATAAAATTTTGGATCATTTTTTCTTTTTATAAAGAAATGGGCCAGGAATTTTGGCTGATATTGAATTGAATCTGTGGATTTCTTTTGGTATCATGGCCAAATTTTTTCATAAGATTAATTCTTCTAATTCATGAACAGGAGATATTTTTTCATCTTTTAACGTCATCCTCATTTCTTTTCTCAGTGTCTTATAGTTTTCATTTAGAGGTTTTCTTTTGGTTAGATTTATTCCAAGTTACTTTATTTTTTGTGGCATTGTGAACAAGATTGCTTCTCTGATTTCTTTTTCAGTATGTTTGTGTGTGACTGAACTTTAAAAAAATATATGGAACCAGATTCTGGGACTAACATTTGTGTAAATGAGATAAACCCATCTCTCTAGGCAGAGGCAGCACACAGTGTAATAAGCAAGCTGAGGGCCGAGAAGCTCCCAGAACCAACTGCCCTGGTGTAGTTCACAACCTGTTTAACCATCCTTGGTGGCTTTGCAGGATCCAGGCTAATTTATGGTTATCTATTTTCAAATGCCTCCTCTGGGATTATTGCCAAATCCTATGGAATATTCAGCAACTCTTCCCCATGGCAGAAAATCTTGAAATGCTCAAGCCAAATTTGCTATGGAAAGTGGACAAATTTGTTTTGATCCCAGATATGGTAGCAGTGGAAATGTGCCATTCAAATCTATTGCCAGGAACGTAATTGGCAGATGACCACACACACACACACACACACACACACACACACACACACACCCTCTGCCACTTACACCCTGTTCTCTCCAGCCCATGACTGATAAGCCTCACAGAGGAGGCATTAGACGATTTGGGCTCTGGACTGGTGGTGTTGCCTACAAACAGGGCCCTCCCTCACAGAGGAGTCACTCGCTGTCTGTGGGAATTTGCTGGTAGAAAGAGGTTCTCAAGGATCAGCAGGGCCCCCAGTGCCACCAGATGCAGATAACAGATAACAAGAGGAATGTCAAACTTGGGAAAATGTACTCACCATGACCTTTCATATTCTGTAGGTTTGCTTCCAGAAGCCTCAGAGAGTTTGGGTGAGAATAGAAACATTGGCTGGGGTGAAGGGCATCTGTGTGTTCATCAGGCCCTTGGATTTGTTTTGACTTCCAGGTAAATCAGTGATGACTGGCACACTGATGAGGCTTCCCAAGATGCACTTCCAGGTAGGTCAAGTAAAAACTGCCTCGTGGAGTGGAAAGGAATCCAGATTCATCACCCCTGTCTCCCCAGGACTTTGGCTGGCTAAAGAGAAGTTGGAGGATGAGAAGCATCTGGGAAGGTATCTGGTACCACACTGGAGCACTAGCGTTCCTTGGATAGACAGTGATCGATTTCAACATGGCTTTGAAGGCAGGTATGAAGAAGTGAGCAGAAAGCCGCCTGTCCACAGGCAACACCGGGTAGACTAAGTAGGATGTAGACTAAGTCCAGTGCCAGACCCCGGCTTTACCCCTGGACCAGTAGACTTTGAGGTCATTTAGAGGGCATCATTTTATTTCAGGACATTTTAACTCATTAAATACTTAGCTAATATTTATTAAGCATTTTTGTCAGTGGCAGAAGAAAATGCACCTTGCTTACTTAGGTTTCGCTCTAAATATGAATTAGGCAGATTGGCCAGTATCCTCTTTTTATGAAACCTAGTGCTACTGTCTGGATTTGATTAATAAAGGGGACAGATAGGAGGTGCAAGGTGAAGAGGAAGCAGGAAAGGCAGGGGGCCTTCATCCTCCTGACCCAAGAACCCAGGGGCCAAGCACTAGGCAAACAAGGACTATCTCCAGCAGCCAGCCCGGAATCTGCCCAGTCTGCTGTTTACTCTGCCTTGACCATTCCTTCCCAGAGACAGTCCAGACAGGCAGACAGACAGACACACACACACACACACACACACACGCACGCACGCACACACACACACACACACACACACACACACACGCGCCACACACGCACACCCCACAAAGGCTCTTTGCTGTGTTTGCCCCTCATCCTTTCTAGATGAGGTGCTAGTAGAATGGTGTAGCCCCTTGTCTTAAGAACCATAACAGACCATCAGTGGGAAATTGCCTTTTTGATATGTTGGGCTTACCATACTTGAATAATATAAAAATGAGTAGAAACTGAGGAGGAGACTTCCCTCTAGGATGTCTGCACTAGCAAAGGCCAGTCCCAAATTAAATGGTAGATATTTGAACAGCCCATTTTTGTTTACAGTCACTTACAAACATTTTCTTAAAGATTAATTTTTATTTATGTGTGTGTGTGTGTGTGTGTGTGTGTGTATTGGTATGTGTATGCCCACATGTGTACAGGTACCCACAGAGGCCAGAGGAGGGCATCAGACTCCCTGGAGATGGAGTTACAGGTGGAGCCACCAGACACAGGTGCCGGGAACCCTGGTCCTCTGTAAGAGCAGCTCTTGACCACCGAGCCATCTTTCCTGCCCCCTCACAATCATTTTCATTCTGTTAGTGACTGTCTTAATTTTAGAACCAAAAATTGGAGATATGTGAGCAATAAAAACATTATGAAAAGAGACATACACTGGTTGGGGGGAAGGGAAGGGGAAATATGCCTGAACTGAATTGGAAAACGATGTATGAAATACACAAAGCATCAATAAAAAAAAAAAAAAAGAAAAGAGACATACACTGTCTATGGAGCTCTGTGGTTGTAACGAGAAGCAGAAACTCTGTGCTGGCTTGCTGGGGCTCTCAGAGCAGCACCAGTGACCAGCACCCACCAGTGACCAGCACCCACCAGTGACTAGCACCCATGGCCCTCAGTTCCTCTTGAGCTCTTTTCATGCACTCAGCACCAATGTAGGTGATTTTCATATGTCAACCCATCTAATCCTCATGTCGGCACTGAGGATGAAGGCAGGCACTGAGGATGAAGGCACTGAGGATGAAGCCCAAGGAAGTGATGCCTGTCTTCCATATTTCATAGACAGTCCAAAAATTAGTGTTGTATCTGTCATACAGTATTAGAGCTGCAAATAACCTTAAAGCTCAACATGTTCTATTTTACAGATGAAGTAAATATCTTTATGTGTCCCTCTCCACTTGAGATTTTTGCTGTTTTCTGAGCACATTTTTAAATAAGGCAAGTTTACCCTGATTTGTTGGTAGTAAGTTCTGACTCCTGTGACCTTTAGCCTAGCAATGTCATTTAAGGGAAGTGACACCCACTATAATAATCTCCACCCCTGTAATCCATCACATATCCTTCGAAAGCACTAAAAGGAAATGTGTTACAATAACCAAACATACCTAGTGTATATCACAGGGCTTGCCTAAATATTTCCCATTTATGCTATTTTGAGAACTGGCTTCCAGCCCAGTTCCGACAACAGTGTTCAAGATTAAGTGAAAGAGCATGTGAGTATAGTAATTGAAAATAGGACTTTCCCCCAAAGGGACAGTAGCTATGAGCTTACTCTCTTATGTGTGTGAGATCTTCTTTTGAGTATTTAAGAAATATGGATTCTGCAATTGTCTCACTTATTGGAAAAAAATGTGTGTTCTATTAAGTTTCTAGAGGACAATGGTATGTCGACTCTAATCAATCTTTTCTCTCAAGATTCTGCAGAAGCCAGACCCAGGAGTCCTCAGACCCCTTCCCCATAGCCCCCGCCTTGCACTTGGCACAGGCTCAGGCTCTGCTCAGCCCCGTCATGTTAATAAGCCAAGGGCCCTAGACAGCAGCAGTCAGCACAGGACTCCCAGAGCCAGCTCAAGGGGCACCAGGAGCTTGGTTCCTGGCTACAGTCCCACGGTGTTCTTGGACTGTAGCCCTTGTGGCACAGCTCCATCTATGGGCACGGCCTGTCTTGGGCCCAAACCCATCGGCTGATGACAACCTGATGCAGTCATTTGGCTGGGATGTTCTGAGCAAAATGATAATTGAATTTCGATGAATGGGATGAGTCTGTCTTCTTTCCCACCCCAGCATGCTTCTGCACCAAGACAAAATCTTAAAGGAAGAACACTTGAGACCTGGCATTTTCCAAGATGGAACAGCTGGCTTAGATCTATTAAATTGAAGCTTTAAATTAATACATTTTATACTTTCCCCATAAATTAAGAAAAACAACAATGCATTGAAGAACTGGAAGAAGGTTTTGGAATTCTTTTAAATTGTGCCCAAAAGGTTTTAGCTCTAACTTTGAAGAAGGCAGGAATCTTGGTCTAAAGTCACTGAGTGTGTATGCCAAGCAAACTCACTGGATTCTTAGTTGAATTTGTGCCCTGGATCCTCTCAATTAGAATTATTTCTTCTAATGTTTCAAACATAATTCTAAGTTTGACTTTAATCTGAAGACATTACCAATCCCACCTGTGGTGGGTATTGTACTTGTCACAATTCAGTGTGCTTTGACAGTTCCAGAATAGCTGATTCAACTTGTTTCTATAGGTGTTCACTTCATTATCTTCTCCACTTATTAATTAGGCCAAGAGTGCATTAGCAGGCTTTGGTTGACCCCCAGTCTTCTGCTCAAACTGCCATTCATCTCCACAGATGAGAGCGAACACAGAGGTGAGCACACAGGATATCATGCAGGGTCCTCACCGCAGTGTGTAGAGAAGCCACCTGTAGTCAGCCCCATATAACAGCTGTCTGGCAGAAAGGACCAGATCCTCATTTTTTCTTATTATATTTTACAAAAGTTCAGTTACATACTCCACTCTGACTGAGAACATTGAAAAATGGGATCTTCGTCACTTTCTTTGGGAACTTTGTTTGCAGTCTGCTTTGCTTTGTTTATACAAACATAGCCAGAATTTGAACCTGCATTGCCTGGAGCAGACCAGAGCAATGAACTGTCCCTAGCTGCAAAGATCTGCCAGACCTCAAGCCCCTCATTCTCTATCTGCATCCACCCTGAGAAGGGAGACGGGGAGCATCCTCCTGGGGAGCAGCCCGATTGATTTGGCAGAGACTTTTCATACATTTTTGGCAGGGAATATGGAAAAGAATATATGTGGAAAATAATGGCTTTGTGTTGTGTGTGTGCGTGGAGTGGGATTGTTTTTTTCCTCAAATGAGTTTTCTGTCTTTGAGCTTTCCAAGATGGAGGAGGATATGATGTTACTAACCACTAACCATTTTGGCTGTGCGTATTTGCTAGGCCCTAAGATTCCTCTACAGACGGGAGCTTCCAGGCCTATCTTTAACTAACAGATGCTTTTAAAGATTCTTCCAGCAAGGTTTGAAGCCATGAAGTGGTCTAACAGCATGGCCTTGTGAAGGACTGTCCCCTTTTATACTCAATGGTTGTTCAGATAAGGGCGTAGTGAATGAACACCACAAAGAAAGTTTGTTTAGTCCCGAATGAGAAGCCAGATGGAAGGAAATAGAAAAGCAAAGCAGAAGAAGACTGAGGATGAGCAGTTGGCTTAGTCCTCTGATGAGAGGACTTAGCTAACAGCACTAGGAATTGAGAACCAGTCCCAGGGGTGCTTCCCAGCTCTCCTATGCCCCGGCAGTGTCTTGCCAAAAGGAATTTCCCAGCATGCATCTCTGAAGACTTTGTTAAGTATGATGTTGTTTTCGTAAATTTGTCTGTTTGTCGTTATTGCTGCGTTGTTACTCACTGCAAATTGTAGAAGTTCTAGGCGTTTGTGTCTTTCCTTCATTACCCAAATAATCCATGCTTATTGTAGAGAATGGAAAACGCTGGTGCACAATAAGCAAGCAAATAATATATAATTGTGCCCCTCCCCCAAAGATAGGCACTGGTTATCTCACTGGGCTTCTGCTTTCAAACACTGTTCTCTGGGAGGGTGGGTATGTGAGAATCCAATCTTGTCCAGTTATAAAATGTAGCCACTAAGAACAATAGCATGTGACGCACCAGTGTTAGGCCTTGACTTGGGTGTTTGCCCAAAATCTGTTCTGGGTTCCATCTCTGGTCTTGGGCCTGGCAAGAAAAATCACTAAACAACAACTTATCTCTCTGGAAACCTTGAACTTGCTCAGCAATTGTTTGGAGTTAGTCACCACTGCATTCTACTAGCAGTCATGTCTGTGCCATGAATGAGACAAGGTCAGTCTCCAGAGATGCCTGAATAATCACTAACAATAGACATAGCATTTTAGATACATCCTAGAGTGAGTTAACTTTGTCTGTCTTATATATTGAATTCCTAAGAACAAGGGACTTGTAAATATATACATGTGAGAGTAAAATGCTACAATAATTAAGAATGATTACAAAAATTATTAAAGTTATGGAGCTCAGAGGTTAAGAGGTAGCTAATAACCATCTGTAACTCCAGTTCCAGGGGAAGCTGACACCTTCTTCTGATGTGTGCATGCATTACGTAGATGCCAGCAATACACTCATACACAGAAAATAATAAACAAAATATTAAAAATTATTAATGTTATGTACTAAAATGCTTTTAGAAATTTTCAAAAGGTTAAATTATTAAGAGAATAGTTTCTTAGTATTGAACTATTAGTATTAATAAACAATGAATTACATTTCCAATTTATGATCATCAAATCTTCAAATCAAAGTCTATTTATAAAAATTTAAATAAGGCAGACTTACATTTGACTGTTTAATTATGCTTCTTCATGATTTATTAAAGAAAAGTTGTTTTCGAATTTTTCACCTTTTTTTTAAAAAGGTTAACTTAAATTATCATATAAACTCTACCACCTTAACACTCCCACAGGGAAAAATAATTCCCCAATCACAAGCTACCGCATCTATAATCGCTATGTTTTAGCATGAAACAATAAGAATTATAAAGAATATAAATCACAAAAAGAAATATGAGAGGGAAATGCAGGTATATGACACATTGTCTTTCCACTAATCTTATTTTAAAACTGCCAGCATCATAAGAACTCTACAATAGTCCTCAATAGTCTTTGATATTATAGAAGCTATCATGTTAAATAAAAAGCTCATTAAAGTTATCTCTATTGCAGCCACTGAATTTATTGGCAGGTAGATGATCTTTAAGATTTGCTGAAACTATGAAACTTGAGGTTGAAATTTCTTTTGGAAACACATTTTTAAAATCTTTTGCTAAATTGTGTTCTATTGCACACAAATAGTTGGTGATATGATTAACCAGTTGAAATACTCCAGTTGAAAGTGACTCTACCCCTTACTAAGAAATGTGCAGTAACCACAAGAACTGTCTGGCAATTGGCAGAAACTATTGTACTGCTCCTAGACTTTAATAATAGAACTTTTATTTTCACTTTTAAATATTAATAATAAACTATATTAATCTGAACATTTGCATAGAATTTCCTATTTACTCTTATATTCCAGCAGTTCTTTTGATGATTGTGATATTTATCCACAGACTCTGCTTCAGAAGAATAAATAGTCTAATCCTCAGCCATTTACATTTTAGTCAGAACCATATGACATGTGTCCTAAACGTTTATGTATTATATTTGAGACTGAGAAATGTGTGTTTGCAGATACTTTCAACTGTATGATACAGAATCCTTGACCCTAACTGGTTTTAATAAAACACAAAGTTGGGAATGTAACTCAGCGGTAGAGCATTGTCCTAGTATTCAGGAAGCTCTAGGTTCAATTCCCAATACCTCCAAATAAAAACAAACAAAAGAGCAGAGCCAAAAGGAATTCATTGGCTCACATACTGAAGAATCTGAGATGTGACGTAATAAATATGTGCTTCAGACAAGGCTATGTCTACAGCGTCCTCAAGAACGTGAAGAAACTGCTTTCTCTCTGCTTCTTGGCTTCAAGTCTCAGCAACACTAACTGCGTTTTCAGGTTCCCACCTTAGGATCCAAGATGGCTGCCAATCAGTCCTGAAACCACTTGCTTTCACATTAGCTTTTAGAAAAGATGCAAGATAGTCTTTATTACAGAATATTTCAGCAAAAGTCATGAAGGACCTCACAATAGGATGTCTTCCTGGCATATCCACCTCGGAAATCTTCACTGTGAGTAGCGGGATACCACAGATTGCTCAAGTCAGCCAGCTTCCACCCCTGGTGGTGGAAAAAGGTCGATGGGACCTAACCACAGAGGAAGTGGCAATATCCCACATGATATCTCACATGAGGAAATGGTAATCTTGGGAGACCATTGCTCAGAATTATGTATGTCAATTTGATGCAGATCAGCCACGACACAGAGCCATGTTTACCACTGAAAAATAAAACATGATTATAAAGTGACACACAGAATGTTATTCTCAATTTTATGTGTAAATTTCAATGCAAGTATATATTTAATACAAGAATATAAACAAGTATATATTGACTCTAATTTCCTTCATCATTCCCTTCTTACTTAAGTTTTAGTTGTTCATACCATAGAAGTCATATTTCAATTAGCATAATTATACAGAATTTCTTGCACACGGGATGATCTTAGAATAAACTCCTAAATATTGAACTGTTCAAAATATATATAATTTGAAGTTTCACACACCTAAAAAATTATAATGCAACTTCCAGCAGTAGTATAGACAGCAATGCTAACTTCCCATAATCTGTCTCATCAACAAAGAACAACATTCACCAATTCAATGTAAGTGTCATGCAATACCCAAAGGGGGTGTCAGATACCCTCTGGAGTTTCAGACTGTTGTTAGCCACCATATGGGTGCTGGAAATGGAAAATGGGTCCTCAGCAAGAGCAGTCAGTGTTCTTAACCACTGAGCCGTCCCTTCAGCCCCTCTAAGATAATATCTTTAAAATAACAGATACTTGGGGGCTGGAGAGGTGGCCTAGCAGTTAAGAGCGCCGACCGCTCTTACAGAGGACCCGGGTTTGTTCCCCAGCACCCACATGGCGGCCGAGAACCGTCTGAAACTCCAATTCCAGGAGAACTCCAGTTCCAGGGGAATCCGACACCCTCTTCTGACCTCCGCGGCATTGCACGACACGGGTGCACAAACTTGCATGCAGACAGTACATTGATACACATACAGAAATAAATAAATTCTGGCGTGGTGGCGCATGCCTTTAATCCTAGCACTTGGGAGGCAGAGGCACGCGGATCTCTGTGAGTTCGAGGCCAGCCTGGTTTACAGAGTGAGTTCCAGGACAGCCAGAGCTACAGGGAGACCCTGTCTCAAAAAGACAAAATAATAATAATAATAATAATAATAATAATAAAATAAAAAATAAATAAAATAAAATAACAGATACTCAAAACAGTTGAACCAGTGAAGATAAGGAAACCATACTGGCTTCCAATCTGCATAATGTTGAGGAGTTCATGTGGAGCAAATGTTGGGACAAAGGCTTCACTGTGTCAACTCATAAAGAGGTGTGAAGTTTCCTATTCAAGTTTTCTGATACACCTTTTTCTTGTGAGAAGCACATGTTCATGTCCATGCTGAAGAGAACAATGTTAGAAAAAGGGACAATACTTTGGAATTAGCAGTTCACCCAAGTAATAATTCTATTTTCTTGATATCTGTGCTCTTTGCAAATATGTCCTACCGCAGATCAATTATTCTTTTTAATAGTATATGTAAGATGCATTTACATGTGAACATGAACTCACATACACCACTACCACCACCACCACCACCACCACCACAAAAACGGGAATTTCTTGATATTTTAAACTATTTCAGTTTGACTCAATTCTAATTAATCACAGTGAAATATCAAGAAAATAAGTATTAAAGACACGATCTGGTCTTTCTTTAACTTATTCACTTGTTCTTTAAAAAAATGAAGAGGTGGCAGGGAATAGTCAAGTGCTTTCTTCCCTACAGAGTTTAATTATGTCTTCCTGCTTAGACTCCAACAATATCTTTCACATTTACTTAAAAAATAAAGTATAATTTTATACTTTATAGCAGCACAGAATTTCAACCTGCATAGCCTAAGGTGCCCTATGCACGTCCTCCCTTCCCTGAGTTTTAACATTCTACATCAAGGCCATTAATAGAGACACTTGTGACTCTCTCAACCCTGAGTCATTATGGGGATGCCAGTAGCATTTGAGATGTTATGCCAAAGAATTATTGGAACCAAAACATCAAAATTACTCCCATGTGAGCATGAAACTCAATCTTCTTGACTTTTGAAGGAAGGATGATTCCCTTACAATTCCATCAGTTTCAGTGCCAGTAATTGCACACTGGATCAAAAGACTGATGAGGAATGGAATTGGAAACCTGGAGATAATTTAAGAATAGCTTAGGTAACTGGACTCAGTCTTTGAAGAGGAACTCTATGGGGGAGGCCTTAAAAGATCTTGAGTCTTGACCACAATTCCTTGGACACCACCACAGTAAAAGAAAACACAGTTATGTTTACACGGCATCTGAGAAGTTAGCTTGAAGAGATTTTTTACAGCCATTTTCACAAGTGATTTAAGTTGATAATTAATTGGCAGATGTTCAATTTCCATTCAGTTGAGTTATCTAGGTAAAAAAAAATAAACATACCAAAACATTCAGCAAAGAATCAGAGAAATACTTAATGGCTCCGTGAGACATTCCTGTGCTGTGGTGTGCTAGATAACATACTTAACCATGGTCAACTTGGAGTTTAAAGTACGTGTATTTCCTACTTGTTATATAGCCTTAGGTTTTCAAGTTGATTTCAAGATAAACCTCTGAAGTTTAAAAGCCATCTTTGAAAGGTTTTAGCAAACAAAATAAAACAAAAAGATGGAAATAAAGATGATTATACAAAAAAAGCAAAAGAAAGAAGGAAAGAAAGAGAGAGAGAAAGAGAGAAAGAGAGAGGGGCTGGAGAAATGGCCTAGCAGTTAAGAGCGCTGACTGCTCTGGCAGAGGACCCGGGTTTGTTCCCCAGCACCCACATGGCAGCTGAGAACCGTCTGTAACTCCAATTCCAGGAGAACTCCAGTTCCAGGGGAATCTGACTCCCTCTTCTGACCTCTGCGGCATTGCACGACACAAGTGCACAGACCTACATGCAGACAATACATTCAAATAAATAAATAAATAAATAAATAATAAATAAATAAATAAAATTAAAGAAAAAAGAAAGAGAGAAAGAGGATGTGTGGATGGATGGATGGATGGATGGATGGATGGATGGATGGATGGATGACGGATGGACACCACACACTTAGAAGAGCCATCTAGAGAATAGGCATTGGGAATAAAACTATTCAGAAAACAATTAATTTCCCCCTCTCTCATTGGCGTTTCTAGTCTAATGAAGGAGCTTGACAATAGGTAGGCAATCTTACAAACAGTTCAAAATTCTTCACTAAGACAAATGCCTACATATGAGAGAAAAAACAAATAGAAGAAGTGAAGCAGCCTGAGAGGTCAAGAAAGGCCTCTTTGAGAGGCGCCATTTGAAAAGGGTCTGACTAGGGAAGGAGAAGATGGAATGAGATTCCAAGTAGAGAGGTGAGCATGCCGGAAGATGGTGTGGGAGAAGAAAGCAAAGAGAGTAGGAACTAAAGAAAATTAGTGGACATAGAAGAGTGTGAGCAAGGTGCATCTCTGCAAGATGGGCTGCAGAGATGCACCCGCTGAACCTGGTGAGTAACTAAAAGGAGGAGTGTGACAAGGTTACAGGTTTGCCACCATCAAACTATGTGTAGTGTGGGGACAAAGCTGGAGGGAACACAGTGGAGCCACAGGGAAACGGAAATATCAGGAAGAAGTGACTGCTCTCCGGTAATGATGTAGTTATAATGAAGACGGTGTCAGTAGAGACAGATCGAAGAAAAGACCAGGAATTGGGTTGGATTTAAAGAAGGAAAAGCACGTACAGAATAGGTTTGTGCAAGAAAAATAATTGCTTTGGGAGGGGGTGATTAAAACAACAACAATGCTTCACAAGGCCCAGTACTGCTCAGGAATCAGGGAAGTGGCAGAGTCTAAATGCAGAATTGTGAATGGTTTATGCTGCTCTGAGGCCTCACACTTGACTCACAGACAAAAACGATAAAACCCAAGTCACTATGGAGCTCTGTTTCTAGTTAAGACACAGGCACAAAGATGAATATCTAGATTATAATGCAAGAAGATTATAGATATGCTAAAAATTGTATTTTTCTTTAAAGCCACTGAAACACACACACACACACACACACACACACACACACACACTCCCTGAGAAGACTGATTCCAGAGATGAATGTGTGCATCAAAGAGCATAAAATAGTATTTTCATACTTGGAACAAGTTGTTTAGCACATGCAGGTAGACCATCAGCCCATAAACATGGGAAAAACTTTGTTGGGATGAGGGGAAATCAGTTGAACTCCTCGCAGTAGTGTGGTCTCACAGGCGATATTGGAATCTGGAAGAGTCTCAGACACAAAAATAAAATTCTCAGAAAAATTCTCCACCCTGGGAAACTTGCCAACTCAGCAGCAGTTGGGGCAGAGCTAGCAGGCAGAGGTGGATCTCCACTCCTCCCAAGCTTTCCTGCCACTTAGGTTTTCAGTGCCATCTGCAGTTGAATATAGAAGTAGAATCTAAGAAAGCTGCCACCAAATAGCCCCTAGCTCAAATGGCCAAAAAGAGCCAGCCTCCCTACCCACAGCAAGAATTTAGGAGTCTGACAGGCTAAGAGCTACATCAAGCCATCGGCAAGAATGAAACTGAAACAAATTAAAGTTGCATTCTATTCCCAACTCAGCTAAAGTTCAGGTAGGGCCTCAGTAAAAGTTTCCTCCCTGAGCTTTTATACAAGGGAAACAGAATGTTCTTTCTGGGAAAATACAACAAAAATGTACCATCTAGCTCAGCCTCTACTGGTAACTTACTATATAAGTGTCTAAAATATTATGGAATTGTGAGACATAACTGAAAAAGTGAATAGTCAATAGAAGCAGACCCCCGACGACCAGGTGCCGAGGCATCGTCGCCGTTTCTAAAATAACTATTTTAAATGCTTAAAAGTGTAGAAATAGCAATGAATCTAGCAGAGGAACAGAGAGGAATTTCAGCAGAGAAAAATGAAGCTGTAAAAAAGGCCCAAGGAGGGGCTGGAGAGATGGCCTAGTGGTTAAGAGCGCCGACCGCTCTGCACCCACATGGCTGACGAGAACCGTCTGAAACTCCAATTCCAAGAGAACCCCAGTTCCAGGGGAATCCGACACCCTCTTCTGACCTCCTCGGCATTGTACGACACGGGTGCACAAACTTGCATGCAGACAGTATATTGATAGACATACAGAAATAAATAAATGCCGGGCGTGGTGGCACACGCCTTTAAAAAAAAAAATTTAAAAAAAAGGCCCAAGGAGAAATTTGACAATAGAAAAATGTAATATATGAAATAAAACAACAAAATGCAACAATCTTAAGAGCAAACAGAAACAAAAGAAAGAACAAAAATGCAAAGGTGGGTTAATACAAGATAACCGAACTGAGATGTAGAAAGAAAAAGAGGATCACAATAGAAAATGGAGTGTCAGAGATATTGGAGTTGGTAGAAAGCAATTATATATATATATATATATATATAATATAGATATTATATACTGCTCTCAGTATATTCTCTAAAATCTAATCTAATTAGAAATGAATAATAAGTGATAGCTATAAAGGCATATATTTAGAAATTCAGCCAATTCTAAACAAGACTTGCATTAAAGAAATGACAGTAGAATTAATGAAATATTTTGAACTGAGCAGAAATGAAAGCAGGACGCATCAAAACATGGGATGTACTTGAAACAGTACTTAGAGGAAAAGTGATACTTTCGAGAGTGCGTAATCTATAAACGTGCATAAATATATAAATAAGAATGATGCACAAAGAAGGAATGAAGATTAAGAAGAGACAAAACCCTTTGGAAACAGTATAATTGCAGATATAGCAAATGTAAGGGAAATAACAAAGAAATAAGCAGAACTAACTACCAGTAGGTCATGGAATAAAGCAGCAATGTTAAAATAAACTTATTTTTGTATCCCCTAGAAATAACAAGAGAGAGAAACATATAGACACACAGAGTCAGACACACGGACACAGAGATAGGCAGACACAGAGATAGAGACAGAGAGAGTAAAAACTTAAAATGGCATCTATAATAACATCAAAATGTATAGAATACCGGGGCTGGAGAGATGGCCTAACGGTTAAGAGCACCAACCGCTCTTACAGAGGACCCGGGTTCGATCCCCAGCACCCACATGGCGGCCGAGAACCGTCTGAAACTCCAATTCCAGGAGAACACCAGTTCCAGGGGAATCCGACACCCTCTTCTGACCTCGGTGGCATTGCACGACACGGGTGCACAGACCTACATGCAGACAATACATTCATACACATACAGAAATAAATAAAAAAATTTTTTTTAATTTAAAAAAATATATAGAATACCTAAGGATAAATTTTAATATATGCAACCCGTATATGCCCGTGACTACAAAAACAGTGCTGAGAGAAATTGTAAAAGGCCTCAATGAATGGAGAGATGTGTGAATGTAGAGCTACACTGTTCGCAAAGACTAGAGAGGCCATCATTGCTAAGAAATCCATTCTCAACATTAGAATTCTACCCAAATTAGATAAAGACTAAGCACGTTTTCATCAGAATCCTAGCATAGATGTTGGTCATTTGAAGGCTTAAAAAGGAAATGTGTTGATATGGAGTCCATAAATGACTCATAAACCTACAATCAATTGATTTTCAACAGAATTCAATAGAGTAGTAACAGTAGTTCTGTTACATCAAGTGATCCTGGGAAAAAAGAACAGCAACATGGGAGGGGAAAAAAAAAAACTGTTGATCCCTTGCACTACAGCAAGTAAAAACACCTGGGGATGATCATGGATCTAATTCTGAAGATTCTATAGGGAAAAAAAGAATATCTTAATGATTGGGTATTGAAGAATTTTTGACAGAATGCAGTAACTAAGAGGTAAAAATTATGTTCGGTTTCATCAAAATTAAAAGCTTCTATGCATCAAAGATCCCATTAGGAGAATTAAGTAAGGGCAAATTATAGACTATGAAAAAATATTTGGAATATATATCCATAGAGATTTGTTTCCAGACTACCTACAACTCTACAAATTAATACATTTTAAAAAATAACTTAGAAAGGGAAACAGTTTAAACAGATATTTCCCAAGAATAGGCATAGGAATATATAATAAATACATGAAAAAAATGATTGACATTTTAAGTTACTGGAAAAATGTACATTAACATTATAGTGAGCTAATACTACCTGGCTAAAATTAAGAGCTGACCATATCAAAAGTTGACAAGAATGTAGTGCAACTGGTGCTTTCGAATATTACTAATAATAATAATAATAAAATTAGTAGGTAGAAGGATACCATTGCTTTGGAAAACAATTTGGCAAGTTTTTATCCAAATTCTACTTTATAACAACTTTACTCCCAGGATTCTACCTACAGAAAGGTTTGCATTTAATGTGCATGGCAGCTTTATTCAAAATAGCAAAGCTGTTTTTAAAAAAGAAAATATACACCAAAAGAATAAATAAGTCAATTGTGCTCTATTCATAGACTGAATTCTAGTTAGCAATAAAAAAGATGGATGCAACAACATGAATGAACATTGATCAACAAAAGCCAGACTGAAGATTATATACTATGGACATTCAACACCAGCAAGACCACTGTAAGGTGTTGTGAATTGGAAAAGAGGCTGCCTCTCCAAAGATGAAGGACTGGAGTAGAACAGGGCCGAGCAACATTTTGGCTCTTCTGGGCCACACTGGATGAGGAAGAATTGTCACACATTGTATGCTAGAAAGTTCTATCAAGAACCTTTCTGGAACATGAAATCTACTGGTAACATATTAGCACCTATACATTTGTTAAAGCCATCAAACCATGTATTTAAATCTATATAAAGGACTCACACATCACACACACACACACACACACACACACACACACTTCTCAGAAAAACAAACGCATTTCACATTAAAAACATACTAATTGTAGATTCTATTCTCTTTCCAGAAGATTAAATTTATTACAAAGACATGACTTCACAACTGAAAGTAACAACACAAAATTATGGGATTAACAACATTTTACTTTGAAAACAGACATGTAATAATATTTCTCAACGAATTTCAACACAACCTGAGAGATCTTGGCCCTATAAGTGGTTTATTTACTTTCACAGCCCCAGGGTTGCCTTCACCCTTTTATCACAGGGAGATCAACATCACTGGTCATGCACCAGGATAATAAGAGCAGCTGGGTGGAAAGAACATGGCCCTGCAGCTGAGCAAACCTTGCCTCACAGTCTGTAAGCTGCTCTCTGGGCCTCAGTGTTCATGGCAATAAATTGGAGAAAGGATTGTTATGAAACATCAAAGAAGATGACAAGTGAGAAGCACTTAGCTCCTGGCACCCAGGCGACTTCCCAGCTTAGTTGCTGTACTTACTACACGATGGGAGTAGGCAGGGACAAAAGCCTTAAGGGAGGTGTTGTGTTGCCAAGCAACCAAGTCAGAAGCCTTCGAGGGTGTTGTAACCTCAGAGGGCACAGTAACTGCCCTGTTCTGCTTTGCCCCTCATTTTAATATGCTTCCTCACAGCCACAGGACAGGCAAGCAAATGCTGTACTGGCTGTTCTAATGCTCTGATGAAACACTGTGACCAAGGGAACTCACAGAAGGAAGAGTTTATTTAGCTTACAGTTTCGAGGGTTACAGCCACATCAGAACAGAAAGCCGAGCATCACATCTGAACTCTCAAAGCCCATCCCCAAGTGATGTGCTTCTTCTAGCAAGGCCACACCTCCCAAAGCCTCCCAAAGCAGTGCCACCAAGTGGCGTCCGAATCCTGTCCAAATCCTTGGAGCTTATGGCCGATAATTCTCATTCAAACCACCACAGATGTCTACTTGGATTTTCCATAATCTAGATATAGGTCAACATGTAATTTTTCAGAATAACAGAAACCGTGCCAACAGATCACATCTAATTCCATTCCTTCAGAAGATCATACTTATAAATAACAGTGAGTTGATTATTTCTGGTCACTTTTTCAAAGATCTGTTTAGTACTTCGGGGCTTTTCTTCACTAAGATCTACCTAAACCTCCTGTATGCTCTTTTTTCTGTACAGAAGGGAGCATATCCTTCTTTATGTTTGATTCCTTTGCCTGTAAAGTCTGAATATGATCTCCTTAGAGATTATATGCAATCTGAGTCCCAAATAAGTAGTATTTTCCTGGTTTTATGCTGTAGTCTTCATATTAGTTCAGAGGAACTTAGAATTATAATTGACTCTTTTCTCTGAAATGATGATGCCTCTCATGCTATGGCTCCGGCTCTTTTCACTGAACATCTGTGTTTAGTTCTGCCACATCCAAGATCATGAGCCTCATTACCTTCTCAGTCTCTTTCATGCACATTTGGAGAGTTCAAATTGGAAAGCTTTTTCTTATATTGAATTAAAAGCATATATTGATGTGTTTTGCATTACTATAATGAGATACCAGAGGCAGCATACTTAGAAGAAAGAGAGGTTTGTTTAGAATATAGATCTTGAAGCTCAAAGCCCAGTCAACGTAGCACCAGCTCTGAAGAGGGCTTCACCTCTTGATAAATGACACAACAATGGCAGGTGCCATTAGTCAGACAGGAAGTCAT
This sequence comes from Rhizomys pruinosus, assembly GCA_009823505.1. Taxonomy (NCBI): domain Eukaryota; kingdom Metazoa; phylum Chordata; class Mammalia; order Rodentia; family Spalacidae; genus Rhizomys; species Rhizomys pruinosus. Next base: position 704,243 of record VZQC01011699.1, read on the forward strand.
AGTGTGAGACAGGAAGTCATAGTGTGAGACAGGAAGTCATAGTGTGAGATAGAGGTTAATCTTCTTGACCTCTTACTAGACTCCATCTCTTAAAGGTCCCTCACCTCTCAGCATTGCCAGCCTAGAACAAAGCTTCTGACCCATGTAGCATTGAGAGATGACCTACATTCAAACCATAATATACTCTCCACTTCCCTGGCTGTTCATCTGAACAAAGTCATCCTTTTCATTGCGTCCTTAAGCCCCAGTGCTTTCTTTATTTTATCGCAATTTTCCATTGTTTTATACGTGTCTTTCTGATAAGAGAATGATAGATTTAAGAAGGGCCACACTGTTCTTTATAGCTGTGCCTTCAGCACCTGTTACACATCTATCACATTAAGAGCACCCAGACTAAGTATCACCTCTGTCTTACTTGTCTGTAAAAACGAAATTCCCATCACCCCTTCTCAGGATCTGTAATTTGCCAGAGCAGCTTGCAGAACCCAGAAAACTCACTGCTGCAGAGTTATTACAAAGGATGTGCTAAAGAATGCGAATGGACTACTGAATGAAGAGGCAACGGGCAAGGTCTGGAAGGCTTCTAAGCACAGGAGCCCGATGCCTGTGAAGATGGGGTAGAATACCTCCCAGGCACATGGAAACTCTGGACCCCTGTACTTCTGGGGGTTTTAAGGTGCCCCCCTTTATCACATGGCAGAGCCCATCATTAACTCTGTTGCCATCCCCTCTTCCATCTTGGAGGAGGAAGGAGGAGAGCTGAAGTGTCCAGGCTTCTACCATGCCTTGGTGTTTCTGATGACTACTTCCCATCTTGAAGCTCATGGGGAGTGCCCTCATTAGAACAAAAGATACTTACATCACACAGGAAATTCCTAGGGACTTAGCAGTCAGATGATCCTACCACTCAGGAGTTACAAGGTCTTAGGAGCTCTGGGTGAGGAACCAGAGAGTCAAAGATAAAATATCAGACCAAAATATTCATATAAAACCTCTGTCTAGAAGAGTTGTAGGACACACCACACACACACACACACACACACACACACACACATACACACACACACACACACACGCAAACACACATCTGTCTGCCTGCCTTATTTTTGAACATTTAACAATAGCAGTGGTTGAATTGTAACCAATTAATGCAAGAATGCATGCTTTTAGATGTTTAAAAATAGCAAGTATTCTCTCCTTAGCTTTCTGTGACCTGTGTTATTTCTTTATTCCTTCACAGGATTTTCACATTAGAAAGTCCCAGAAAGCAAGCAGATAACAAGTCTTTGTGACATGGGTTGCTACAAACAGGGCTTGTCAATCTGGAGAGAATGCAGGCTTTGCTAAAGGCATTCAAATTCAAAATGTTTTTATCAACAAGGCCTGCCCAGTGTAACACATCTGTGGCTAGATAGGCCCACAGGCCATGGTTTTACAAGTTCTCCTTAAATCCTTCTTCTTTGAACATAGTTTCCAGGTTTCTCATCTCTTCCTGGAAGCACTCAGTTTGTCAGTGTCCCTCTTAAAGCTTGCTTAATTGGGCAGTAGTCACAGTCTAGGGGGCCCAGAGTCCAAGGGATAGCTACCTTCTGTGGTCTGGATAGTAAATGACTCTCCAGGCAGCCCACAAGGCCTGAGGCCTCTCAGCAGATGTCTTAGATTGTTGCTGGATCCAACAGAATCTGCAGTCAATACGTCTTTTTTCCCCATGAGCTGCTGACAAGCCACTTAATTATAATAATATTTAAGCAACAGCCTAAACAAAGATCTCTGGACTCAGAAGAACCCAGAATGTACATTTCTATCTTTTTTAAAAACAGGATTTTATTTATTTTCATTTTATGTGTATGAGTGTTTTTCCTGAATGTATATAAGTACACCCACATGAGGCCAGAAGAGGGTGTCAAGTCCCCTGAAAGTGGGGTTACAGACACTGGTTAGCTGCTGTGTGCGTTCTGGGGACTGAACCCAGGTTCTGAGCAGCCAGTGCTCTTAACTGCTGAAGCATCTTTCCAGTCCCAGAATAAACATTTCCTGAAAATGTTTTCTTTTGGCACAAATTCTGACAAGAAGAATAGACAAACAGGCAAACTCCCCATTTTCCAGGATCTCCCACAGGCAGATGAGGCTCAGGCAGTCAATCTAACCAATAAGGAACAATCCAGTTGCTCTCCTGACAAGGATCATGAAACTGAACAAATAGTTCCTACACCTGGATACATGCTAAAATCATGTCTGGTCTCATCCTTGGGGATTCTGACTGACTGAATAGTCCAGGAAGCTGGACTATCAGCAAATTCTCCAGGCTCCGTGGGTCAAAGGGCAAAATGCCAGGTATATACTTAGTAATGCTTTAAAATGCCATTTGTCGTAAATTGAGATAGATAGAGATTGTTAATCCCAGTCCCACCAAATGAGGCCTTTGAAATAGGGTGTTTGCAAAGGTGATCAACCTTAACTGAGGTCAGGAAGAGAGTCCTAATCCAGTATGACTGGTGTTCTGACACAAGAGAGACCCAGGGGAGTACCCAGGGTCTGAAGCTAGAAAAGAGACAAAGATCCTTTCTCAAAGTCTTCACAATACTGCTGGTGCCTGGGTTTGAACTCTTAACTGTGAGGCAATAAATCCATTTTTTTTTCAGCCACAAAATTTTGTCTTAAGATGGTAAGTACCAATACATTATTTATAAGTGCACATTTTACAACTGTGTATCTTAGCTCAATAGTCATTTTTTAGCATTGCAATTTAGCATCTTAAGACAATACACATTTCTTTGCTTATAGTTGCTGTGATGGTTAGTGTTACTTATAAACTTGACAGAATCTAGAATGACATAGGAGACAGGGCTCGGGCCATGCCTACGGTGGGGGAGAGGATACCTTGATTATGTTAATCAGTAGGAAGACCTGTCCACTATGAGTGGCATCATTCCCTGGCTGAGATCCTCACGGTGTACATGAGAAAGGGGACCTGAGCAGCAATATACATTCATTGCTCTCTGTTCCTAAATATAGATTTAATGCGACCAACTGCTTCAAGCTCCTGCTATCCGACTTCTCCACCGTGATGGAGCCTTGAACTGTCAGCCAGAATGAGCTTTCTCCCTTAAGTTGCTTTTGTCAGGGCATTTAATCACAGCAACAGAAAGTAACTAGGACAGCTGGGCAGGTCAGACTCCTAGCACGCGGTGGCTGGGCCCATCCCTCTAGGTCTCACAAGATGCTGGCTTTGTTTTCATCTGATGCCCAGACTCCTCTTTTTAACACATCCCTTCTGTTAGAAGAAGACTTTCCTTGAAGGTGTGGGGCTGAAGTAGCAGCCTCCGGAGGCTCGAATTTTCTAACTTCTTTCTGCCTTCCTCGCCTGCTTTTAAACCACTAGTGTGACAAGATCATGTCCCTCTAGAGAATCTCAATATCTGAAAGTCAACTGATCTTTGACTATATCTTCAAAGTCTTTTCATATTAACACCCACATCAGGGCCTCTGTAGAATTCAGCCTGCTACAGGCAGGGAGGTCCTGGAGGCCATGTGAACTACAGAGTCAGCAGTGGTTATAATGCCCTAGCCACTCCTCTTCTGCTAGGAGACAGACACGTATGCTCTACTTCCTACTCCCTGCTTCCTGAGCTTGTACTATGTCTGTTTCTCTCAAACTCAAGCTTGGTCACCCTGCCTCTTATTAGGAGGCTGGTGCCTCCTTATGGAGTAAGTAAACCTCTGAGCGCCTAACATTAGCTGGCACCTACCTTTGTTGCTTGCAATTCAGAGACCTGGTCATTTCAAACTCCAATGAATGTTATCACAGCACAGGAAATCTTACAGAAGGGAGAAGATCAGAGAGAAGCTTTATCAACCTTCAGTCCCCTACCCTCCAGATTCTGGCATGCTGGCTTAAGAATTATAAATTCTACTACACAGTAGGAAACCAACCATCATTTAATTTAAATAAAGGTAGTCAGTGATCTATAGGATAAAGGTAAATTAACTAATCAATCTAACCCATGGCTAATCAAAATAACCCAGGCTATTCTACTGCTTCTTTTTAAAATTAATAGATTTTATAAAGCTAGAATTAATTTATATTTGTTTAAAGTTGGCAAATCTAGGCTGGCGATGCAGCTAAGCTCATTCGAAGAGTGTTCATGTTATATGAATAAAGCCCTGGATTAAGTTTCTAGTACCATAAGGAAAAAAAAATGTTTAGAAAATGAAAAGTCAACAACAAAATATCTTCTGACCCTATGTGTTGGTTACATTGAATTTAACTTTATGATTTCCTAAACCAAACAAATTTTTTCCATCATTTCAGCCAGACTACACTTGCCTCAAGCGTTGGGTTATGTCCTGAGTTTGCACAGGGTTTACACCAGGTTTCTGAGTTGTCTTCCACAGAAGAGTACACATACCATTGTATCTGCTGCTAATCCAAAGTTTCCTCCTAGGAAATTCTTTGTTCAGTGGGGTTAAAAGACTCAGTCTGGCACACTGTACTTTTGTGATCCTGGACAGTGTAGCTGGATTAGGTGCAGTGGCTAAGCAGTCCACGATGCACAGCAGAGGAAAAACAAAGTGCCTCTCCCCCACCCCCCAAGCCCTGACAGCAACCTTAATGTGGAAAAATGCACTTGTGGCAGTTCTTCCATCCTTTGTTGAACTTAGCTGGAAACATCACTGCCAAGTGCAAAACGGCTGGCCCTGGGCAGCACGGGCTACATATTTCCAAAGTCGACTCCAGCATAAACAGACCACACTTGTTTCTCTGTGGAGAGCCAGGAACGTCCATGCATGGGGAAGACAAGGGCTGCATCCAGGGCAATGGCTGAGCAGACACTTGCACCCATCTTCCTCTTCTCCCAACCTTTCAGTAACAACCCTCTCTCTGCCTTTAGCTAAAGGGCTGTCCTGGGCCTCAGTGTAGCTTCAGGCATCCTAGAATACAGTGTTTAACACTGAGCTTCGGGAACTTGTGCTCTGCTCCTTGAGGAATCCTTGGTTTTCGGGGATGGCAGGGTAAGGGAAAGATTCATTTCCCTTTTCCTGCTCTCATAAAGAATGAGTCCATGCGTATTTGAGCTGTATAGAGATGAAACACTCAGATTCTGCAGCCTGGTAGCCTGGATTTGAATCCAGCTATATGTGTCAAGGAGAACACTACAATTAAAAGTACGGGGGCCTGAATCTAAGACTAAACAGGTTACAGGTTCACTCCTCTGGTGCTCCTTGTATAATACCTGAGGCTGAAATGCTCTGCTCCGTGCCATCATTCAGGTACTCAGCCTCCTGCCATCTTGTGGCCCTGCAAATCTCCAGAATCTTGGAGTCAGCAGGGAGCAGTGAGCAGATAATCTTGGGTGGAGGTGTTTGGGTGCTGCCCCACCCACAGTCTCGGGAACCAATGTTCAGCAGTGCGGTTTTAGTCCCACCTAACAACAAAGGAGGCTGGGAAATACATTCTAGGTGTGCTCCCAGAGGGAAAGGGAAATAACATGTGAACAGTTTAGCCATGTCTGCCTGCCATGACTACTTACTGAAGAAAGTTACTCAATCTGTGTTTTAGCTTCTTCCTGCTAAATGGATGTACTATCCAGAATTCTCAAAAATCTCTCTCTCTCTCTCTCTCTCTCTCTCTCTCTCTCTCTCTCTGTCTCTCTCTCTCTCTGTTGATGCTTGAGTTACAATAGGATTACTCTCCAATAGCTCTATTGCAAGTTTAAAATTGTCCCTTGACTATCATAGCTGAGCCTTACCCACCTTAAAGGTGCTCTGAACATGTACATCTGTCACTAGCCTATATATAGTGAGGTATTATGAAAGAATATTGTACTTCTACTAATGCCTCAGGAAAAGAGAAAATTCAAAATTGGAAATATGGGAGATGGAGAAATGGCTCAGCAGCTAGGAAGAGCATTGGCTGGTCTTGCAGAGGATATAGGTTTGGTTTCCAGCACCCATATGGCAGCTAACAACCATCTTTAACTTCAGTTCCAGGAGATCTGATACCTCTTCCACCCTCTGCCAGCATTGCATGACACAGGTACACTTACATATATGTAGCCAAAACACTCCACACATAAAATAAAAATAAATCTATGAATAAAAATTTGAATTTAATAAGGATTTGAAGTATAGCTTCTATATAATGTGAAGACACCATAAAGTCAAAGCATGATAAGACAAACAGCTGAGAATTCGGGAGCCTCTGTTTGTGTTTGTGTGTGTGTGTGTGTGTGTGTGTGTGTGTGTGTGTGTGTGTGTGTGACAAAAGAGAAAGGGCAGGAGAGAGGAGAGAGAAGTCTTAAGGAAGAGATGTATAACTGACTCACATAGTGTTAAGGCTGGAAAGCCTGAAGTCTTCAGGGCAAGCCAGCAAGATGGAGGCCAGAGAGGAGCTGAAGCTGAAGGTCAAGGTCAGAGGCGGAATCCCATCTTGCTTGGGAAAACCTCGGGATTTTTTTCTCAAGGCCTACAACTGTAGGGTGAGGCTCACTCACATTACAGATTTTCTCAGAATTTATTGATTTAAATGTTAATCACAGTTTAAAATTCCTTTACAGTAACATCTATTCTAGTATTTTATGAATGTCGACTCTGTGATTGATCCAAGTTCACACACACAATGAACCCTCACCGTGGGTGTGATCAAGCGGAGTACCCAGGACCAGGCCTGTACCTAGAAAGCTCTCTGTATAGATTGGTTTACTGTTATTACTATGTCACCATCACTAGTACCACTAAGTGAGGCCTGAACTCAGCAGTGTGGCACCACCCCCAATCCAGCATGTGTCTGCAGCCCCCTCCCCCAAACATCTAAGGAGTGACTAGGCCACACAAGGCTTATTTTACTGAGATAAATAGCTTCTTTACTTCTTGACTCCAAATTTTTGTACCCAGGTGCTCACTGACTGGTTATAACCCTAGGAAGTGGGCAGGGCAGTATTATTCCTTCTGTTCTTCCTTAAGAGCTGAGGTTTAGAAAGGGAAACCCTCCTTCCCATTGGCCTGTCCCCATCTCCAGCTTTTGTTCAAGGACAGCCATCCTTCCCTGGGCAGATGATGCCTTTCTCTCAAACTAATGTAAAACTCGTTGTGGATTATACTCTCAGAGAAGAATGGCTATGTGGGGCTGATTGAAGCAGTCTTGTGAATTTCACACTTTTGGCACCTCATCCTTTACAGATTTTTGTTGATGGACCTTGGCGTACCAAATTCATCATCTAAAACACCCAAAATACTGCTTTTCAAGGGAAAATAAACACCACAATTCAAGAAATAAGCATGTGCATAAACTTTTGAAATGTTACTCTCTTCATAAAGGGAGATTTCCCGTGAGACACTGCTAACACCAAGGCTGCCTTGAGGCACAGCTGGGAGGCGGGAAGAATTTGTCTTCTCTTTCCCTGTGTACTAGGGCTGGTCCTTCTGTAATCGATTGTGTTTTTTTAAGATTTATTTATCATATGTGTGTGTGTTCATGCCTGCTTGGATGTATGTGGACCACATGCAGGTGCTTGAGGAGACCAGAAGGAGGAACCAGGTGTCTTAGTCTTTAAGGGCTAGAGTTATAGTTGGTTATGAGTGTCCTAATGTAGGTGCTGGGAACTAAACCCAAGTCCTCTGCAAGAGCAGTAGAGTCATCTTTCCAGTCCTTTCCCATACTGCTTTCACATAATTCTTACACTAAATAAATGGGCATATGTAGGAACCAAGAGTATGAGTATCTAACGTCATTCCATCTGGTTCTATGCTTTCTTTCACTGGGAAGTGAGGCATTAGATAGACTCCTGGTAGGTTCCACTATTTCTCAGTCTGCTCTGTCTCTCTTCCACAGGGTATCTGTCCCAGGCACCTGATGATAAAGACTTACAAAAGGGCTTCCTCTCATCTTAGGCCTCATTTCTGAAGACTCAGAGACCCTGAAATGGCCCCAAAGCCTTCCACACACGAAAGAATTTAGTGCTAATAGTGGGGGTTGAGCGATAGAGCCACTCTATTGGAAAAATCTTTGAGAACAGCCCCCTTCTCCTGCCCCTTAAATCCTATCAATTGGGACACAGAGCCTTCTCTACTGTCTCCTTAGATAACCTAGTGTTATGTACCCAGCCCCCCATGGTTGAAGAGAGAATGTTTGTGCAAGCTGGAAGAATCAGGGTAACTGGACCCATGTGGTATTCAGTGAGAGAAAGTTATTACTCCTCAAACTCCAAATCCCTTAGAAGGCAAATTATTTCAGCTGCCAGAGCTGGGGCACTTTGCAATGCAGTTGGTGCAGAGCCTCCTGCCCAGCCAGAGGCACGATCCCCTCTCCCCAAGGACACTCTTGACCCCCACAGAACCCTTTCTCCCTGACCTGTGTGCTAGCCAATCATGCTCTTCTGAAACTAGATACTGTGAAGCCAGACTTGTGCATAGCAAAAGAGACCGCCTTCACCCACTAATCCAATGAAAAGCTAGCTTTACACAGGGCACATAGTGTTCCACTCAGCCCATAATGCCCACATGTGTCTGGGGCAACATTGCTGTTAAATACCCAAGACAAATCTAAGCCTGCTGAGCAGTCCACCCACTCTTGTCAACTCTGAGCAAAATAAGTCATGCCATGGAGTGTAACACAGGCCTGCTACGTTTAAGACAGGGGGTTCAGTCTTGTTTCTGAAACTGATTTCGTAGGTGACCTTGAAGAAGCTGCTCAGATTCTCTGAGACCTTCTGTCTCCAGGACTCTATCAATAAGACTCAAACATTACTGGCTTTTGTTATCTTCTCTCCAAAGGATGATTTTTAAGACAGCATACATCTGAACACATACCTTTGATATGCTAATAAGCCATTCAGTTCTCCCAGTAAACTGAGGTTTATGGTCCTAATTTTGCAGGTGAGGTCGCAAGATTTTAGAAAGGTTAGTAAGTGGAATGAGCTGAACTGTCTCTCCCAAAGTAATATGCTGACTCCCTAACCCTCCAATGGATTTGAAGACAGATTCTTTAGAGGTAATTTAGGTTAAATGAAGTCATAAGGGCAGGACCCTAATGCAGTTGGAGTGGTATCCTTATAAGAAGAGAGAGAAGAGGTGGAAAGAGAGTGTGCATTCTCTTTGCACATGTATAATGAGGCCATGTGAAGGCACAGGAGACAAAGTAGCCATCTGCAAGTCAACACGAGAGGCCACACCAGGAGCCCAATTGCCCAAAATCTTGACATGGGAGTTCCACCCTCTAGACCCTGAGGAAATAGACTAGTTTAAGACAGTCTTTGAGATTTGGTTACAGAAACTCCAACAAACAAATTTCAAGGATGGATAGAGGTGGGCCCCAACCGGAGCCTGTGTTCTTATTACTCCTGTCTCCTGAGCCAAGATCACCTCCGGGTACCTTATAAAAAATAATTTATTATTTTTATTTTATGTGTATGAATGTGTTGCCTGCATTATGTAAGTGCACCCATGTTGTACAAAGCCCACAGAAGTCAGAAAAGGGTGTCGCATCCCTTGGAACTGGTGTTATGAATGATTGTTAGACACCATACGGGGGCTGGGAACCAAACCCAGGTCCTTTGCAAGAACAGCTAGTGTTCTTAACTTCTGAGCCATCTCACCAGCTTCAACCTGTGGGTACTTTTTAAAACCGGATTCCTCATCTCAGACCACTCAAAGCTGGAGACTGGACATTCGCAGGCTTAACAAACATCAGGAGGCCAGTTTTCACTGCCTCTCCTCATTTAAACCCCTGCAACAAGCTCATCACACCTACCATAACCATGAACTTGAAATATGTTTGACTGATGACATCACAATATTCATTTAAAGTTCAAGTGTGAACTTGAAGCTTCAATGCCTACATAAGCTTAAAGAAGTTTGGGGATGATTTTGAACTTTTATATTTTATGAAGACATTACTCAATATTTCAACTAAACTAGAAAATGCAGATTTCTAAAAATGCTTATTTTGTAAATTATCAATTTACATGTAATCATTTTTAGCACCAAGCTGGTATTGCCATTAAAACTGAGAAAATAAACAAACGCAGACCTTAGTGGCTTCCAACTTCTGTCACTGATCAATTTATTTTTATTGCATTCTCCTTTGGTCAAGACAGAGACTAATTTAAGCTATTATTTATTTGATAATGCATGACATTTATGTATTGAAAACAATGCTAATACTTACCCAGATTGGGGAATGGGTATAAGAAAAGATAAAAAACAAAATGCTTTGAAAGTTACCATCTTTATTGTTTGGATATGAAGTATCCCCCAAAGGCTCATGTGTTGGTCCCCAAGTGATTGTACCAGTGAGAAGTGATTAGATATTGAGGATGGAGTCATCACCTACTTCACATGGTTAGTCCATTGATGGACTCAGAATTTACAACTAGGGAGTGGAGCCCAGTTGGAGGAAGGTCACAGGGGGGGTCTACACATTACTCCCATTTCTTCCACCCCTCTCTGCTTCCGGCCACCATGAGGCAAGCCGCTTTCCTCAGTCACACCTCTGCCCCATAATGCTCTGCCTCACCACCCCAGAAGCAACAGAGCCAGGTGACTATGGACTATAACATCCGAATCCATGAGACGAAGAGATCCTTCCTCTCTTAAGTTGTTTCTTAGGTATTTTGTCACAGTGATGAAAAAAGAAACTATTTTAAAAGTGGAAAAATATACACACATTTGTATTGATGTATTTATATGCGCACGAATTTGCCTATGTGAGCATAAAATATTCTTTAAATGGTTCGCCAAAAGAACCTGGCCATCTTGTTTTCTCTGGGAGGAGAATTTAAGCCTCTAGGAAAGAAAAGATAAGAAATATTTTAAAAATGGTTCCTGAGAGGTTTTTCCACATCATTTTACTACTGTGGTAGACAATGCAAACGCTAAATGAGCATCCTGGGGAATTTAACTTGTTCATTTGCCCACATAACTAGAACCCTCTCAGAAACAGACCTCAAAAAATTCTCTGTTCATGTAGTACCACAGTACAAGTTTACACTCCCTTGATCCATGAGTGAGTTTCAGTTACTTTTCCGACTTCTTCAGGAACATTTGGTATCCTCAAAAGGAGACTTTTGCAAGAATCTTTTCATTTTCTATCCCTCTGTGTCCTATGATTTTAGTACCATGTATACCCATATAGTCTAGTTGTAAACAAATAAAAATATTATATGAAAACAGAACAAAACTAAAAGTCACAAGAGGGAAAATGTTATTTCATTGATGTCTCCTTTATAAAAATGGATGGTGGCAGAAGACTAGGAAACCAATGCAGGGTGGCAGACTAGGAAACCAATGCAGGGTGGCAGACTAGGAAACCAATGCAGGGTGGCAGACTAGGAAACCAGTGCAGGGTGGCAGGCATTCTCAACTGATACTTGTCAGTTGTCTTCAAAAAGAATCAAAACCTTCCAGAGAGAAGAAAAAGCACCGATGCTTATGAGTGAAATAAGTGAGTGGGAAAGCTTCCCACAGAACTCTTGGAATGTCCTAATAACAGAACAATGACGCATCGAGTCCTCGATAAATGCCATCCCATCATTACAGCTTGTTCTGTTTTATTATTTCAGAACGTTGGCTTCCCTCATCAATAAAGTAGAGTACACTGCTCCCTAAGTGTGCTTGATCAACGTTCCCCCCACCTTATATCAGCCAGGCAAATATTGGGCACACACAATCAAATGGGAAACTGTCCTTGCTCTCAGGTATCTCACAACTCCAGTGAAAGAAAAAGATGCACACATCAATAATCACAGCCGAGTGTGAGAAGTGCCTGATCCAGATATGCCCAAGGATGACTCGCTTCACCTTGAAGGCTGAGGGAATGCAGCACAGGCAGAAGTGTGGAGCAAGACTGCCAGAGAAATGTTGGTTCATCTGGGCGTTTTATTGTTTTATCCTTTTGTTTTCCTGTACTGGTCAATAAGCCCAGGGCCTCATGTGCCAGGCAGCCACTCTACCACTAAGCGACATCTCTAGCCCTGAACTAAGTTTTAATGGGTGAGTGGGAATTAGTTCAATGAACAAAGAGAAAGTGTGTTTTGTATTCTATGCAAATAGAACTGTACATGCAAGACCACAGAAACCTACAAAAGCAGATGTGCTTTTATAGTCATTTTAATATTGCTATATTATTAGAATAAGATTAAACTTGGGGTAGGGTAGTGAAATGGCTCAGCAGGTAAAGGCACGTGCCATGCAAGCCTGGAATCCTGAGTTCAATCCCAGGAGCACCCACATATCAAAGGTGGAAGGAGAGAATGGAATCCACACACAAAGCTGTCCTTTGCTCTCCACATTGTGTGTTATGACACCTACACACCTACATGCACACATGTACACACATACACATTGTTATTATTATTACCAAAATTATAAACTATGTTTAAAAGGCAAAATAAGAAGGGCTAGAGAGTGAAGAGGGCAAAAATGATTACAGATCTTTCTAAACTCAAAAGCTTTTGGTAAGCCATGGGAACATCTTCAGCAAAAGAGCAATGTGATTTTCAGAAGAAAAGATGAAGGGTTTTCATATGTCGCTTATTTGGACAAAGGGCCAGAAAGGAAAGAAGGAGATGAGAAAGGGGAATTGTGAAGAGAAGTCAGTGGGAAGCAGGAGTGGTAGAGATGGCAAAGGTAGAGAGAGACACAGGGGTGAAATGGACCCAGGCTTTTTTCAGTTACTGAAATAAAATATATCTCCATGTCGTTGGAGCAAGCCAGGATCTTCTACAGAGGACATAAAATAGCAAACATAGTTTTTGATAAATTAAACAATATTAAAATTAAAAACATCTTTTAAATAAAAAATCTCATTAATAAGCCAGGCGTGGTGGCTCACACCTTTAATCCTAGCACTTGGGAGGCAGAGGCAGGCAGATCTTTGTGAGTTCAAGGCCAGCCTGGTCTACAGAGTGAGTTCCAGGACAGCTGGAGCTACAGGGAGACCCTGTCTCAAAAAGACAAAAAAACCCCACCTCATTAATAGAATTAAAAGGTACCTCACACTGTGGGAAATTACAACACATGGGTCTCCTTAGTATCTAGAAAAACTCACAAATCAATGAGAACTAGACAGACAATGACAATACGATATAAAGATGTGTACATAATTTACATATAATTGCCAGGCGTGGTGGCACATGCTTTTAATCCTAGCACTCAGGAGGCAGAGGCAGGTAGATCTCTGTGAGTTCAAGGCCAGCCTGGTCTACATAGTGAATTTCAGGAAAGCTGGGGCTACAGAGAGACCTTGTCTCAAAAAGACAAAAAAAAAAAAAAAAAAACGTAATTTACAAATATATCCAAACAACTAAAGATGACATGTGACAGGGCTCTTAAAACTATTTTTGTTATTGTCATTTTATGTATATGAGTGCTATGCCTACATGTACATAAGTGCACCTGTGTCATGCCCGTGGAGGACAGAAGAAGGTGTTAGATCCCCTGGAACTGAAGCTGTAGGTGATATAGCCACCATGTGGGTACTTGGATTTGAACCCAAGACTTCCGCAAGAATGGCCAGTGTTCTTAAACCACTGAGCCATCTCTCCAGGCTTCATGACGTCTTCTAAATCTATTGGCCACCAGGAAAATATAGATTAGAACCACATGAAATACTACTATAATCTACCTGAATGGCCTAAATGATAAAGTACACTGCTAAAAACTACCGAAACTCAACAAAAAATTCCTTCTGGTTCACTAAGGCTATCTAGCTACACATCTCAGAAGATTCACAGCAGTATGATTCATAAAAGCCAAATACTAGAAACTACCCAAATACCTTAAGTAATCGAGAATTCAATGTCTCAATAAGAATAAATAATTCACAAAAGGAACATGACTATGGCTGAATCTCTATACAATTTCAGTGCTATGAAGTCCAAAACCAGACAAAATTAATCTATATCATTAGAAATTATATAGATCAGACAGAAGTTACTCTTAGGAATGGTAGCATTTTATCAAGGAAAAATAGGATTTACAGACCAAATAAATTTAGAATTCTGCACCAAATGGTTTATAAGTTAGGTCAAGGGATTTTATGTAGCAGGTAAATGCTAGCTGGTACCAAGGATCGTTCACAAGATGACTGTTAAAAAGAAGAGGGTTTGAGCCGGGCTAGCGGTGGCGCACGGCTTTAATCCTAGCACCGGGAGGAGAGGCAGGGGATCTTTGTAGTTCGAGGCCAGCCTGGTCTACAGGAGTAGTTCCAGGACAGCTGGGACTACAGGGAGATCCTGTATCGAAAACACCTAAAAAAAAAAAAAAAAAAAAAAAAAAGAAGAGGGTTTGGGTAGAACTAGAGAGTCCTCTTCTCATCTGCACAAAAATCTAACATTTCAGCAAGTGGTGTGTTTCTTTGGGTTAATACTCCCCTTCTGGACAAAGGGGAAGAGAGTTAATGTTTCGAGTAGAAGCTGAAAAACAGGGCTCAGCAGAAATCTGAAACTTTTCTTTTGCAGGTGATACTGGGACTTCCCCTGAATGGTCAGCTTCAAAAGGAATCCAAAGTCACCTAAAACATGAGAAATACCAACAACCTTACTGTTCTCATGAAACCTCACTGGTGATAGTGGGTATAGGAAGTCCCACTAACAAACCACATGAAGGCAAAGGAAATAATACCCATAAAAGAAAGATTTAGAAGCTTCCCTTTCTGCCATCTCCAAGGCTGCTACATCATCAAGAGAACTGGGATGGACTGGAGACTTAAGGGTCACATTATGGGAAGCTATTGCCTGAAATATCAGACACTGTGGCCATCTTGGCTAATCACGAGCATCCAAAGAGAGACTAGAGGAAAATGACAGGCACCCCATAGAAGGAGCACAGCAATTGCTCAGCAAACAGGATGACAGCAGAGGCCCAAGCGCTGGGCACAAAGTGTCTGGGCAACAGGAGACCAGCCATTGCATTTCCAGTGGGCTGAGAACACTGGAAAGTTGCATTCTGTCAATCTTCTACACATGCACAAAACGCATTTATGTCAAAACCCACCATGCTGTCATACCAAATCCAAGTCGTCATTGCTATGGTTTGACTGTTGTTCATTCCCACCAGGACTCACTGAGGCTTAACTCTTCAATGGAATGGTATTATAGTTGAGAGTTTTAAGAATTGGGACTTCATAGGGGCAACTGGGAAATGACCACCTGCTCGAAGAGATTGATACTGATCTCCTGGAATGGTCTGAGCCACACAGGAGTGGATTACTTCACTGGATCAGGTTGTTATAAAAGAGTAACTCTGGCCATTCTCCCATCAGTCTGCTCTTCTCTCGCCGTCAGGCACCTCTGTCTTATACATCATGTGATGTTCTCTACCATGAGGACCTTTAACAGAAGTCATTGCAGGGCTGGGCTCCAGTGAAATAAATAAAGCTCTCTGCTTTATAAAGCCATCAGCCTTGCATATTTTTTTTAATTTTTTTATGTGTATGAGTGTACTGTCTGCATGTAGGTTGGTGCACCCGTGTCATGCAATGCTGTGGAGGTCAGAAGAGGGTATCGGATTTCCCTGGAACTGGAGTTAAAGATGGTTCTTAGCTGCCACGTGGGTGCTGGGAATCAAACCCAGGTCCTCTGCAAGAGCAGTCAGGGCTCTTAACCGCTGAGCCATCTCTCCAGTCCAGTCTTGGATATTTTTATTCTTACAGAAATGCAAAACAGACTAAGACATCAATTGCAAAACATATATTGCTTTGCTACTAGAGAAAAAATGTTATCTATTATAATTTGTGGAAATATTTATTGCTTTAATTTTATTTCATTTATTAACTTATTTCACATGTGGGAATCCATGGATGGGGGCATGTCATGTTCTTTCCTTCCACCTTGTAGGACCTAGGGACTGAACTCAGGCCATCAGGCTTGGCACCCAAACACTTCCATTTTGCCGACCCTGAAACAAGAATTAAAAAGTAATACCAAGCTTTATTATAAAGAACCCACTTTGATATTTAGTATTCTATTTTATTCTGTTATATTCAGTGTTATTTCTTCCCAAAATACTATCCATGACCCATTTAATTGCTTTCATAACATACTAATGACTTTCAATCTATAGTTTGAAAGAAAAACAGGGTTACAGTTAAAGAATATAACTTGTTCATAGTTTTACTGAGCACCTCAAGAGTTTTAACAAATCTACTGGTCAGACAACTGAATCCAAGTGGTAACTACTTACTGTGTGTTTATTGTACACATCTCTGAGCTGATTTATCTAAAAACCCAGGGAAGACCAACATGTAGATATCACTGTGGGAATCATTCAAGACAGTGGTTCTGTACATATGCTTTGCTATAATTAAGCCATGAGACATGTCAGCCAGGGCATTTCTGAGTGCTAATCCTAGCATACCTCCTGTATGCTGTAAGGTATGTGTCCAAAATTAGAGTAGCTGAAGGCCTACAAAAAAATACAGTAATCCTTCTCTGAAACACCCCTGCCCGGGGTGGTAGACTACTATTTACGTAAGCCTGGTTAGGACAGAAATACACTAATTTTTCTTTTACAAGTCTCTACATATCCAGATATAATATCCAGCCAGAATGTTGCATTGGTGCTGCAGTTTCCATAGTTAAGAGTTGAATCTGTTCCATTCACTCAGAAGCCCAGGGAGTATCCAGATGAGTGGGTCTTTATGGGCACATTGCTTGAGCCTTTTGCTATGCACTGATCAGTACACAGGAGAGATATGCCTTGAGTCACACAGATAACCCGAAGTGTTTCTACTGGAATTCCAGACAGGTTGAACACTATGTCAGGAGCACAGCAGCACGAAATAAGGATTAGGTCTCTTACTTCATGCTTCACATGACGCCCAGCTCTGACCTCAAATCATAGATAAAGACATGTCAAGCACTAAACCAGAAATGGAAAACTGAGTTTTCTAAAGAGTTTCCAGGAATGGACTCTGTGTAAGAGCTCTATGTACACTGGATGGAATTCTGCTCAGCAGAACAAAGTTTACTTTTATTTGATGTTGTCGCTGTTGTTGTTGTTGTTGTTGTTGTTGTTGTTGATTGTTTTCTGACAGGGTCTCCTTGGTCACAGACATCTTAGGTGTCACGATGTGGACCAGGTTGGCTTTGATCTTGCAGAGATCCACCTGTCTCTGCTTCCCAAGGCTGGGATTAAAGGAGCATGTCACTACATCCAGCATCAAAGTTTATTTCTTACTTTTCCAATTTGGTATGGAGTTTTAAAAATGTATCACCTTAAGGAAGGAGATCTGAACATTTCCCCATAGGACAAAAGCATTAATGAAGATAGACCTCAAGGAAAGAATAGAACTGTGATCCCAAAACCCAAAACCAAAGTCTTAAAATTTGGGGCTTTATAAGTACAAGAGTTGAGGTTTTGCTAATGTCAAGAAGTTGATTCCCCTTTCTTGGGAGGTGCAACCACTGTTGCCCTCTGCTAGAAGCTAGGGCTTTGTGGACTGTTGGAGGCACAGCGACAGAAGGTGACGGCTGCTATGTATTGTGATACGGGTTGTTCCTTGCACAAGGGCATCCGGCCAAGATGTTGTTCTAGCTGAAGCCAGAACCCCGCCATGCTTCTCTGGCCCAATTATGCATCATGGGCAGGGCAGCTTCTGCCTGCAGGAAGAAGTAGCTTTTCAGCCTTGCATGGAAGCACCGTGTGGATTTGTGAAGGGGTCCTGTGAATGTGGGGTAGAAGAGGAGAGATTAGTTGCCAGTCACTCTCCTTTCTTCCAAAATATCAACCTGCCTCATGAAATAAACTGGTATTTTAATGCAAGAAGTGAGGCTCACTTCTGCACGAACTAATGATATGTCTGAAATTCAGTTCTAAAACCCAGTTAGAGCTTGTTATTCAGCAATTTATTTTTTAATATTTTATTATTTTTATTTTATGTGTATGAGTGTATTGTTTGCATGTTTGTAAGTGCATCCATGTCATGCAGTGCCCGCTGAGGTCAGAAGAGGGTGTCCGATACCCTGGAACTGGTGTTATAGACAGCTGTTAGCCGCCATGTGGGTGCTGGGGATCGAACTTCGGGTCCTCTGCAAGAGCAGTCAGTGCTCTAAACCACAGAGCCATCTCTCCAGCCACTCAGAAATTTATTTTAAAATCTCCGTGTAACCAGATGAGAGTTGAGGGCTAAGGAGGTCAGAATACAGAAAGTAGTATGAGTGAAATTTTTTCATACCTCAAAGTACGTTGAAACTAGAGTTATGGTCATCAAATTGACTAGACCTTGGCAGCAGTCTTCCCATAGCCTACAGCTCTGACCTCAACTTAAATAAAATAAAGACATTCTCCCATCTGGAAACCTGAGTTTCCATCACGGAAGCAGCAGGTTGATTGCCTCGGTTATCAATCAGCTCAGTGGAGCACCGAGACAAAAACCAAGCAGCAGATGCACAGAGGGCTAACCTCATTTCTGGACACCTTCTAAGGAAGTCCCACTGGAAATTGCACGTCACAACTCCCAGTCCAGGCCCAGCCCAACCTCCAGCAAGTTCTCCCACTGCCCTGTCACAGGACTGTGCAGACTCCTTGAGTGGAATATCTGCTGTTTAACAAACCTACGGGCCCTTGTTCCTGCCGCTCCTTTCCCGGGGGGAAACGCCTTTTCGGGTGATGCTGATAAACTTCTCCCCGAAGCCTCTCCCATTCCCACCATTAGAGCCTAACCTTCAGTCTTTGTAATTTGGGAAACCTCCGTACTCTGATGCTTGAAGGCTTTCCTGTAGGCTCCTCAGTGGGACCCCACACACCACTGCTGGCTCCTCAGTGGGACCCCACACACCCCACTGCTGGCTCCTCAGTGGGACTCCCACACACCCCACTGCTGGCTCCTGAGTGGGACCCCACACACCACTGCTGGCTCTTCAGTGGGACTCCCACACACCCCACTGCTGGCTCCTCAGTGGGACCCCACACACCCCACTGCTGGCTCCTGAGTGGGACCCCCACACACCCCACTGCTGGCTCCTGAGTGGGACCCCACACACCACTGCTGGCTCCTCAGTGGGACTCCACACCCCACTGCTGGCTCCTCAGTGGGACTCCCAAACACCCCACTAATGGTTCCTCAGTGGGACTCTCACACACCCCACTGCTGGCTCCTCAGTGGGATCCCACACACCACTGCTGGCTCCTCAGTGGGACTCCCAAACCTCACTGCTGGCTCTTCAGTGGGACCCCACACACCCCACTGCTGGCTCCTCAGTGGGACTCCCACACCCCACTGCTGGCTCCTCAGTGGGACTCCCACACACCCCACTACTGGTTCCTCAGTGGGACTCCCAAACACCCCACTACTGGTTCCTCAGTGGGACTCCCACACACCCCACTGCTGGCTCCTCAGTGGGACTCCCAAACACCCCACTACTGGTTCCTCAGTGGGACTCCCACACACCCCACTGCTGGCTCCTGAGTGGGACCCCACACACCACTGCTGGCTCCTCAGTGGGACTCCACACCCCACTGCTGGCTCCTGAGTGGGACTCCCACACACCCCACTGCTGGCACCTGAGTGGGACTCCCACACACCCCACTACTGGTTCCTCAGTGGGACTCCCACACACCCCACTGCTGGCTCCTCAGTGGGACTCCCACACACCACTGCTGGCTCCTCAGTGGGACCCCACACACCACTGCTGGCTCCTCAGTGGGACCCCACACACCACTGCTGGCTCCTCAGTGGGACTCCCACACACCACTGCTGACTCCTCAGTGGGACCCCACACACCACTGCTGGCTCCTCAGTGGGACTCCCACACACCCCACTGCTGGCTCCTGAGTGGGACCCCACACACCACTGCTGGCTCCTGAGTGGGACCCCACACACCACTGCTGGCTCCTCAGTGGGACTCCCACACACCCCACTGCTGGCTCCTCTGTGGGACTCCCACACACCCCACTGCTGGCTCCTCAGTGGGATCCCACACACCCCACTGCTGGCTCCTCAGTGGGACTCCCACACACACCACTGCTGGCTCCTCAGTGGGACCCCACACACCCCACTGCTGGCTCCTCAGTGGGACTCCACACACCCCACTGCTGGCTCCTCAGTGGGACCCCACACACCACTGCTGGCTCCTCAGTGGGACCCCACACACCCCACTGCTGGCTCCTCTGGGGTCCTCCTGTTGAGATTTCCCTGGAGAGGTCCTCTCTGCTATTCTTTGCTCTTTCTCAGATAGTCCCCATCCCTGACACCCGTTTGTAACTTTCATGATGTATTTACTTTTTCATTTGCTTTTCAATCTCCCCTACTAAATTTGAAGCACCAGTGAGGACAGCCACCTCATTCACTTTGCTGCTCTGTGGCATGCACCCGGTCATGTCACAGAGTAAGCAGGTTCTCAGACATTTGCTGAAGAATAAAAGGAACCTCACAGCATTCAGTTTTTACTTGTAGGTGAAACCTTATAGCTTACTATCCAAGCCAGGGCACATTTGAAGGAGAATGAAAAAGCTAATAATTAGTTATGTTGAGACAAAAACTGCAAAATGGGAGGCAGGGACAGGAAAATTCTGGAAGCTCCAGAGTCTGTAGAAACACAGACCCTGCCTCAAACTAGGTGGGAAGTGAGGGAGGACCTACACAGGAGGGTGTCCTCTGACCTATGACCCACATGCACCATGAGATATGCACAAGTGTCACACGCATGCACACATCACACACAGACAAAATAAAGAAGATGGAACATTCTTCTTTTAGCACAGCTTTAATCATCCCATAGCTGATAACAATGATGGCACTCATAAGAGAGTTCTCAGAGTCTACTGTTTGTGGTATCTGATCCCAAAGGAAATTGGGATGAAACGTCAAACCACTAGAGATTCTAAGAGATTCCAAGTAGAAAGAAGAGAGTTCAGAGAGAACTCACTCTCTCTATATAAATATAAGTCTAGGAGAAAAAGGAAGAGATACTAACAAACAGAAAAAGCATTCCATTCCAGTAGACTCAGCGCCCTCTACTTTCTTGGCCTAGCTATTAAAAAATAATGGAAAATGGATGATTCCTTCAGGTTTATAAGAGGTGCTTTGGTGTGTGTGTGTGAGTGTGTGTGTGTGTGTGTGTGTGTGTGTGTGTGTGTGTGTGTGTGTGTGTGTAGGTGATGCGGAGCCCGGGAGATCAACACTAGATGTCTTTATCAAGCTTATTTACTTTTGTTGTTATTTTTCTGAGGCCGGGTCTCTCCCCGGCACTGGGATTACAAACACGAGTGCTAGCGATCTGAGCGCAGACTCTCGTGCTTGCGTGGCAAGCATTTTATGGCCTGAGTCATCTCCAAATATTATAACACCCCAAATATTAAAACATCCAAATTTTAATACTCTTGTTCTTAATGTTGCCTGTGTTATATATTCACCTTGGTCTGAGTGCCCTTAACGTTTCCCTCTGCTGAGCAGAAAGAGCCAGTTCCCCCAGGCCTTGAAAGCTTTCCTGACCCCACATGTTACTAGATTAACTAGGAATGTCTTTTCCTTGCAAAATCTGTGTGACTGCTTCAAAAGAACACTTCTAATGACTTTCTTGGACATCTGACTCACTCCAGTCAGTAAAACTTAAGACATTAGAAACTCATTTGTAAAGTCCTATTTTCATGATTCTTCATGAATTTGTAGAAATTGACTCAGGACACAAGCTCTAGCCCCTTCATCTAGGTTTTTGACAGTCATGTGCACATACACTGTCACGTTTGATGGCCTGGGGGAAATTTCACACACAGTTGCAGGTGTATTTACAGTAGTAGGTTCAGTTCTGAAGGATATACAATTCCCATTTGCTTATGAAAAAAAAAAAGGTGCCTTTAAATATCAAGACCAGAGACACCTTTAAACACCTGGAAATGATGTTAATTAATATGAAAAGTGTTTTTCACAATCAAATATTGCCCATTTTCATAAAAAAGCTACACTTTGGTGTTAAACAAATAACCCCAAACAGTCTTTTGAAATACCACTAACTACAGAGCAAGAAGCAGTAGTTACCCCTGTACCCACCAACGTGGCCAACAGAATGAGCTTCCATATTTCTCACTTTGGATGTTTTTCAAATCCTAAATTGGAATACTCACCACATTCCATTCATATTTACCACATCTAAAAGCGATTCTGAGTTGTTTATTTTTTTCTTGCAAATGGAAGTGTTCATCTGCATGCCTTTACTCCTTATTTCACAGAAAGAAAAAAAAAAAAAACTAAAGAGAAGAAAATACCTTGGGGTAAAGCTGCCAGATTTAGCAAATAAAAAAACAAAATCCAGGAGTAAATGCAATGTAAACATCAAAAATATTATCCACTGCTTATCTAAAATTCAAATTTAACCCGGGTATGGTGGGAAAGACCCGTAGTCCCAGGACTCAGGAGGTTGAAGCACGATTGCTGCAGATTGGAGACTAGCTTGGGTTACATAGTAAGACCTGTCAGGAAAGAAAGGGGAAGGAATAGGAAAAGGGAAAAGAGTGAAAAAGGGAAGGGGGAGGGAAGGGGGGAAAGGTTAGAGGAGGGAGGAAGCAGGGAAGAAGAGCGGGAGTGGAAGGGAGAGGAAAAATTCAAATTTAACTGTGCATCCTGTACCTTATCTTGCAACCCTTCCACATTCTGCACACCCCCAGTTAATGAACAAAAAAGCAACTTTGGGACCTCACGTCCTGCCTGATCAGCCAGAAAGCTGTGGCAAATACTTCCATGAAACAATTAGTTACTAAAAACCAGATGCTATGGAAAACCAAAGCCTGTGTAAGGTCGCCTCTTTCTTCAGGGAGGTTAGAGTCTGACAGGAAGTTCTAATAATCCTAGAAAGGAGAAAGATGCCAGAATAATCAGCTCAGCAGATTCCTACACGAGAAAACTGTGCTCGGCCCTGGCCACACATTAAATTACATTGGGACTTTAGAAAAGTCATCAGAGACCCTAGATGCTAATATAATTGCTGTGAAATGGGGATCTGAGAAATTATGAGAGAGAGAAAGGAAGAAGATGAAGAAGAAGAAGGAGAAAGAGAAGGAGAAAGAGGAGGAGGAGGAGGAGGAGGAGGAGGAGGAGGACTAGTGGAAGCAGCAGCAGCTTGGTTTGTACCATGAAACACCGATCTAAACTGAGAAATCTTCCCCAAGAAGCCCTGATACCCACAATGGTTAGGGGTGTGGGGGGGGTAGGTTTGGGAGGAACGTGTTCTGTGTGTGTGTGTTTCCAAAGCCTTGTGCTCCCTATATGCCAATGAAATAGTCAAAAACAGCCACTTGGACCTTCCAGTAGCAATGGATAGAGGAGAGCTTTTATGCTGGAAACAATTTTGACTCTATTCTTCACTTTCTAAGTCATTTTCTAGTCATTTGAAAAATCTAAGTACACAGACTACATATCCTTTAAAAACAGAATAGTGAAGAACACATCTCAATTAATCGTACAATCTTCTCAAAACCTTCTTGTCACCTGCGGCCAAGCCTGGCGCCTCTAACCCAGATCAATCCCATGGATTGCACGTTGTTTGCACATTTCCCACTGGTAGAATTCACTAACGAAACCCCATCCAATCCTCCAACTTCCCATGGAGAGATAAATAAAGAGGGCTCGGAGTGCTTTCATTATTGTCATTATATTTATTGCCCTGGTTAGAGAGGGGTCAGAAAGCCACAACCACATCTTCCTCTGCCCAGCTGTTATTATTGCTGAGAAGACACAGCCACAGCTGCACAAAAGAAGGATTTCTCAATACCATCCAAAGAGTGGAGATAACGAGGTGGAGGCACCTCCATCTGGGACCTTGGTCTTCGGTTTCTCTCCCGATATCCCTGATGAGGAAGTCCAGTCTGCTGCCTCACTTGCTGCATCTCTTCTCCAGCTATACCATAATCTTTCAATATATGTAGCATGTAGTAATTTCATCAATTTAATGCCATTCAAAGTGGAAAATAAATGGCTTCTAATTTCCAACTGACTTGTAGCTGTGGGTCAAGCTGCCCTGCAGAGGGTCACGGCTGTGTGTGCACATTTAGACCATTTCCTATAACTACTCATTTCCACTTTCCAGGCCCATCTGGGATCCATTTGGTCTATGGTGGTGACATTGTTCTTTTGGGACTCTCATCCAGAGTGGGAGATCTTAACATTTCTTTGATTTATTTATTTTTACTTTATGTGTATGAGGGTTTTGCCTGCATGTGTGCAAGTGCACCATGTAAGTACAATGCTCAAAAGATGTTGGATCCTCAGTATCTAGAGTTACATGCCATTCTGAGTCACTGTGTGGGAGATGGGAGCTGATCCTGGGTCCTCTGGAAGAATAGCCAGTACTCTTAATCAGTGAGCCATCTCTCCAGCCCAGGACTGGTGTCCTTAGAGCAAAATTTGGGAGACCCTTCTTCTCCAGAAGTGTTAAATTAAAAGATCTGGTTCAAATCAAGAGCAAGATAGAGCCAAATTGAGCCAATCGGATCTATCCAGGATTGATGACAGGCATTTTTTTTTTTTTCCTTTCAATACACAAAAGGGCTGAAGCAGTACTTTTTAACATCAGGACTGGGACCTTAGATTCAAGACAAGTCAAATGTTCCCCAAATGAATCTGAATCACATTAAATATTTCCTGTCTCTATGACCAGCAGGCCATGTTAAAACCAGCCCCAACTCCTTCTGAAGACTTGTTCTGCTTCCCACATGAAAGGTAATGTAAGAATTCTGATCAGTGATGCAAGCTTGCTAATTCTCATTGGGTCATTTTCCCCATTAGTCAGAGACAACCCTTGCCAACGGGGAGCCCTCACATGCCTTACAGGGCTGCCACTGGGGTGGAACTATCAAACTTGAGGGTAAATGGAAATATATTCTAAAGGCCAAATTCCACTTCTTCCTTACACGGACAAATCACAATCTCTGAGTAGACCCATATGTCTTTTACGGCTGTTATCTGTGTTTTAGGTTGGGAGAATACTCACAGCAGACAGGGTCGCTATCCTACCACCACCACCACCATGAACCTAATTCCCTTTATTTCCTTGAGAATGGCTCCCTTTGGCCTCATTGTCACAAGGAACAAGTGGGGCTGTGGATTGCTAGACACCAACACTCAAGTGAAGCAGCAGAAACTCGCCTGATTCTCTTCTGAGGTGTTGAGGAGAGTGGAGACTGGGGGAGGCTTTTCTTTTTCCAAAGCACAATCAGGTCACAGTACTAGTGACGAGGTTTCATACTTTGCAGATTCAGGGTAAAATTTCAGTTACCAAAGACAGATACCAGAATTTAGGTACAACCCTGAGGGCTTCCACTCGTCTTCCTCCTGGCTTCTCTCTTTTTCCCCTCTACTCTCCTTAGCTCACTCATTCAGTTGATTGTCCTAAAACATCACTTTGCTTTTACTTTCTTCCTTAAAGCTGTTCTCTTTCTCATATCCTTCAGTGGCTTCTCTTTCTCTCAGGATAAAAGATCCCTTTATCCTTTCACTCCAAGTCCTGCAAAAAAAAAAAAAATCCTCTAAACTGTTGTCTTGGATTCTGGTTTGTTTTCTCCAGAAAACCCTCCACCTTCTCTTCCCTGGGGTGCCACTGCCCTCTTCCACGCTTCCTACTTCCCAAATACATTGAAAACTTTCTAGATTAGAGAAGGCCGTGCACTGTGCCCTCTCTCCAAATTCTATCAGTTGAAAGGGTCTTTTCTTCCTCGAAGTTGCTGTAACAGATTGAAAGTCTTGGGCTGCAAGTAAGAGTCAAGGATTAGGTGTCTCCAACTGTTGGTTTTACCTTGTAACATGTATCTAAACACCCAGGACTCAGTGAGACCTCGGAGTGCTGATATCAAAACCTCAATCAGTAACAGAGGAGCAGGATCTAAGAGTCTACATTTCCAGCAAGTATTCCCAGGTTCTGGTGGCAGCTGGCCACACTTTGAGCACCAATGGTTTATATTATAGGAAATGCATTTTTTCACTCAAGAAACTGAATAGGTGATTCTCAAACTTGTCTGTGCAATACAGATAACTCCTAAAGATCATGCTTTCCTGCTTGCCAAGACAGATCACGCTTTCCCGCTTACTTATTATTGACCATCAATCAGTCAAATAATGTCATGGCAGACCAAACTTCTTTTCTGCTTTCCACTAGTGTCTGCTTTCATTGAGTTTACCCTTCATCATCACAAGTTGCTTATGTGTTCATTTCATCTTTCCAAAAAGTGCACAAAGCTTGAAAAAGAAAGGAAAGCATGTATATACTTTTCTTTTGTCTTCAAAGAAAATGTTTCTGGAAGCCTCCCAAAAGATACTTGGTCACACCTTGACCTGAACTGAATCACAGGACTGATCTTAGGCCAATAATCAAGAAAGTAGTGAAATATTTTGGTTGGCCCCCTGACTTTCAACCCTGGGAACTCTGAAAACCACTGCATGTTGAAGCCCAGGTTCAAACATTTCAGGGTACCAAGGTAGAACCCAGATCTTGAGTTTTGTTTTTTTTCTTCTGTGAGAGGGCTTCCTTTTTTTTTCTTCAAAGCCAATGTTTATTGAAGCTTTGTGCATTTCAGACAAAATTTCCCAGTCAAATCCAGACCCATTCCCCTTTCCTTGTCCCCCCCCGACCCTGCCCCACCAGAGCTCACGCATTCTGCCAAACATGTTTTTCATCTTTTTCTCAGTCTCTTTTAAAATTTTCCATGCAGAAGATAACTGTTTTGAGCAGTTCACCATTTCAGTCAGTTCTCTGACCCAGTCTTTGGTGTTGTTGTTCCTTCCAGTTTGCATCGCTCCAGAATATGCATATATTCATGCTACATATATGCATGCCACATATATGCATGCCACATATATGCATGCCACATATATGCATGCCACATATATACATGCCACATATATCTTTTAGCATCTTCAGCTTATGATTTCTTTTTTTTTAATTAAGCTGAAAGATGTCATGTTTGAAGGCTCCTCCTTCAGATCTTGAGATTTTTTAAAACCATATCCCAGGAAACACAGTGGAGTCTAGATCCACTGGCTCTGACCAATCAAGATTCACATACTACAGCTGTGAAATGTTCAGTCTTTGGGAAAATGCAATCACTTTATACTTGAACAAAATAAAAGTTCTCTTCATGAAAGAGAAGGGTCATAGCTACTGTTCAGACCCAATAGCACATGGGACATCCAAATGCCTCTGTGTACAACTAATCCTAAATGCCTGGGGCTTGTTCCCCCATAGATAACAGCACTCTGCCCCATTCTTTTATATCCCTAATGAGTACTTATCTCTGTGTCTACCAAGTAGGTATTCAGTTTTGGTTTATTCATTAATTGCTTTGTTGATCTGCAGGAAGATTCACTGGTTGAGTAATGTTACTTTGCCAGGACATTCGTTCCACTAAGACCTGCCAGAAGGGCTGTTTCACCTACTCCCCTTTAAAGACAGAGAGACAACACTGAAAGGTCCCAATCTGCTCCTTGATTAGCGTCTATGCTCTTGACCTTGCCATGGTTTTATGTGACAGAGAAATTCCACACTCCGAGCATGAATGCATGACCTGACCAGGGCCATGCCAGCAGCCACAGTGCTTATGTGTGCCTGCTCTAGTCCTCAGAGTACTGAAGGCCAAACTGTCCTTAAGAGCCAATATGGGGTAATCAACACTGGGGTTCTTTGGTGAGACCAGTACCCTTAGATATCTAATCAATATACTTTTCTCTCCTGTCCAGAGAACTTGACATTTCTCTTATCATCTTTAGAGAATAACTATTAAAAGACTGACAGTCTGAAGAGACACACCACCAGCTTGAAATGAGAGGAGCTTGTGGGGAGAGGAGAAGGTTGGTTGTCACTTTAGAAACACAAACTCTTCTATCAGCAAAATCTTGTGTGGAGCTCAGCTTCTCATTCACAGCTCCTACAGCAGGAACTGCTAGTATAGACATCACACAGTTCTCATTCGCAGCTCCTACAGCAGGAACTGCTAGTGTGGACATCACACAGTTCTCATTCGCGGCTCCTACAGCAGGAACTGCTAGTATGGACATCACACAGTTCTCATTCGAGGCTCCTACAGCAGGAACTGCTAGTGGAGGACCAGGGCCTGCCCTGTGCTGGATTAATGGGCAGGTTAACCTGCAGGCTGTTTCATACTGGAGAGAACAAAGAAGTTCTCAAACAAGGTGAGATAGTTATTTGGGACTTTTCATTTCAAGATGGGAGAGAAGGTGCTTGATAATTAATCACACCCTTCCCTGTAATAAAGTCTGAAGTAAAGACTGTAGATTCTCTTACATAAAACTCCATTCTCGAGGAACGTTGCTGCTTCTTGTTTCTTTCCTTTCCAAACTCATAATCAGACTGGCCACCCCCTATTAATTACTTGGTTCTTAGTAACAGGAGGCATTTACTCACAGACGGCCTCCTGTACCCTCACTTGTAGACTGTCTAGGCTCTGAGAAGTGCTAGTATCTCTTCAGTATATCTGACGCCCTGAAGGACCCATTCTCTCCTATGTTTTGCTCTGAATCGAAAATCCTCACATCATCACCACCTTATAGGTGAGAGATTTTGCAAGGCTTCTCATTTCAGGCATAACTTCCTAAGGATCTGGGGAGGGAGAGTGGAAATGCTGTGATCTGGATGAAGCTAGCCTGTACTAAAACTCTTCTGAGAGGAGAAAACCCCAGGTGATAAATTATAGAGGTCCCTGGCTGGTAGTCAACCTCAGGGTGTCAGTTTCACTTTTGTGTTCAGCAACCTTATTTGAAAGCTGTGCAAAGTCAACAGAATAGCTTTACTGGACCAAAAGTGGGAGCGAACATATGCTCTGCCAATTGCCAGTTCCTATAAATCCTATAAGGACCCTTGCCACGCTGTTTATAGACAGTCAGCATCCAAGCGCAAGAGTGGGGACCAGATTCCCTTTCCGAAACTTCATTAAGTTGTAGCAAAAGCTAAAGTCCCATCCCTAGCCTTTTCCCATGAAGACTCACTGTAGAGTGAAACTGTGCTGGATAGGGCTAAAGAAGGCATCTGTGGAAGACGTGGGTGTACTCCTGAGCCCAGCCTACGAGCCTTTTGTTGGTCAGGTTGACAGTCTTTGA
The DNA here is from genome assembly GCA_009823505.1 of Rhizomys pruinosus. Taxonomy (NCBI): domain Eukaryota; kingdom Metazoa; phylum Chordata; class Mammalia; order Rodentia; family Spalacidae; genus Rhizomys; species Rhizomys pruinosus. Next base: position 733,278 of record VZQC01011699.1, read on the forward strand.
TGCCAGTCTCCCAAAGACACTATCACTCTTCCCTAGGAATTCTGTCAAAGTGTAAAATGAAATAGAAATAATCTCAAACATTGAAAAACAATGCAACAAACCCCAGTTTCCCTTCCCCAGCAAATCTCCCCCTAGTAACTAGGGTTCTAGAAAGGAACAACCTTCATTGTTGAAAATTTGGAGTCCTTGGCCACTTGGTGGATGGGTGGCACATGGGAAGAGTTGGGCTGTTAACTACTCCGTTAATTCTCAGAAGATAAGGAGAGAAAGTGCCCAAGTTTCTCCTTCCTTCTCCAACTAAACAACCCCACTGCTTGCCTGTCCAATTAATTCCTCAAACATAAGAAAAAAAATCTTATTTATTATTTTTATTTTGTGTGTGAGCATATTGTTTGCATGTATGTAAGAGCACCCATGCCATGCAGTGCCTGTGGAGGTCAGAAGCTGGCATCAAATCCCATGGAACTGGAGTTTTGGTACTGGAAATCGAACCCAGGTCCTCTGCAAGAGCAATCAGTGCTCTTAACTGCTGAGCCATCTCTCCAGGCCCTAATTCCTCAACCTTGAGTAGAGGAAGTATCTACAATAGCACATGAAAAATTAAGGGAACTCAGGGGGATTTGCAGGCTTTTATGTCCTGTTTTTTTTCTGAGAGTTTGGGGGCAGAATAAACCTTCCTCTCTTGCCCCCCCCTCCACGTCTTTGTCCATGATGGGGAGGTCAGGGACAGGTAGTAGAAGTGACAGGTTTTTGTTTTGTTTAGCCGAGTGAGGCTTTCTGAGGTCTTGAGGGACTGCCTAGGAGGGTGGACAGGAGCATCCTGGTGGACGGGACTCTGGAAAACAGGCAGGCTGAGCCCCGCTCTGTCACTCCCTAGTGCTCCAGGTGGATGACTTGTTCAGCCTTTATTCTCATTTCTCGGTCTGGAAAATGGATAACACCATAGACCTACTCAAGATTTCCAGCACAGATGACTAGCTAGAACTTCGGCAGTAGGAAACGTTGACTGCTCCTCAGCCTGGCTCCTCAGCCTGGCAGACTCACCCCAAACTCTCCATTTGCAAAGGCTTTTCACAGGCTTCATATACTGAACTCTGACAATGTTCTGATGAGATTCTTTTTTGCAGGCTCTGATAGTTTGCTAGCTCTTATGGAATGGTGAACATGCAGAGTAAAGCCCAATTGTGAATTTTCAACTTTTGTTCTTGGTAGTGAACTTTTAGAGATAGTAACTAGAAGAGAACTGGAAGAAATGTTTGAATTTTTAGAAACTTGAATTTCTCCTTATTTCTTGCCTTTGCATGTCAATTGCCTTTGAGTTTGTCAGACAAATGAAGACATCCAATGTGCTCATTTGAAAAGACTTTAGGAAAAGGAAGACCTTTCATATGATATTATTTGTCTATAGGTCAGATGTTCTGTGTCTTAGCTGACTGCAATACTTCTATTGAAAATGGGCTGCTGCCCTGTGTAATTCAGCTAGAATCAGGCTTCAAATCTACTTGAGCATGCTCTTTGCTCTTTAACTATTGTAATCGTGGAAGCCATGATTTTTCTTTGTCCCTTGCAATTTGGAATGTCTCCCCATAAATAAAAGCTGCCCTCCTCTTCTGCTCTCAGAACTTCTGCTGGTCCCTCCTTATTTGATATGGAGGGAAGGGACAGCCTCACTGGGGGCACCAACCACTTTTTTATGATGCTGAGAGCATGGTGATCAGCCCCTTCCTACAGTCTGAACAGTGATTTCTCAGAAGTGTCTTTCACACTGCTGCTTGAGCATACTTCAGAAGCAATAAGGAATATCTGTATCATAATTAGTCCCATCTGCCACATCTCTAGATAAGAAGATATCTCACTCTGTCACCTTCCTGTTCTTGTTTCTTCAAATAAGAGTGGTAGCAGGTCTAGAAGTCAAGGTGTAAGAATGGCACTGATGGAAATGTCTCAAAATTTGAATATCTCATGTTTTATATAGCTTATGCCTCTCTACTCTGGTCCAGCCCCAATCCTGGTATATCCAGGGCTGAATTATAGGGTGGCAAGTCATGCCCCTTTGGGACTACCAAATTCCCTGGAAACTCCATATCAGAGTAACTCAAATTCTCATCTGAGTCTCAAGTAATTTCCTCTTAGAGCAAGATCACAGAGTTGAACACCACAAAGCACAGGCTCTGGGAAAGTCGGTGACTCACAGGCTTCGTGACTGTATCTCTAAGTGGAATGAAGTAAACATTCTCTAATAATTATGCAGCAGAGTTTCTATGTTACCCTACATATCATGCTGTTGGGGTAAGTATTCCTTTTTAATTTTACTGTTAAAGGAAGCACTGGAAATGAGTTAGCTATCAAGCCTGTACTGAATTTCTCCTTGTCAGGCGAACCCTTAAGAGAGATTGTCAAGTAAATTACTCAGAAGAGAAAATGGGCTCAAGAAGTGGGTGTGTGATAGAATTAATTGCCAACTTGATACCTAGGAGGCACACCCCCAGAGCACACTTATGAGGAACTGTCTTGATTACAGTTAGCCTCCAAGAATGACTAGGAGGGATTGTGCTATCTGAATTAATTGAAGTGGGAACATAATTGTGGGCAGGACCATCCCCGTAGCAGTGGATTCTGGATTAGCTAATCTGCTCTTAACACTGGTTACAGTGACTAGCTGCTTCAAGCTCCTGCTGCCTTGATTTCCTCACAATAATGAAACTACAACCTGTAATTCTGAGCCCTATAAACCCCTTTTCTCTTAAGTTACTTTTCTCAGGGTATTCTGTCACAGCCAAAGGAAACAAAACTAAGACACTATGTGTGCTAAATGAAATTTTCAGGTCCTGAAGAACAGAGATTTGTGTCTTTTTCCCCACATCCCCTAGACCTGAACCTAGATCTGGGACTCCCAAGAGTAGAAAAGAGGCAACAAAATGTGTGGCTTCTCACAATTCAAAATCTTCACAATCATGGATAATATCCTCCCTAACATCCCTGAGTCTAGACATTGTCTTAGAAAAGTGATGATGCTTGTTACCACAGACTGGAGGATAAAACTCCCTTTAGATTTTATTGTAAAGACACCACAATAGAGTTATGCTTTGTCAGGATATAGTAGGAAGAGGAATTAACACTAAAGAGTGTCACAGAGCTTGCAGCTAATAAGAAAAACAAATTCGTACAAATTAAAAGACACAAGTTTTCCCCTGAAAAAAAACTGAGGAAAGCAGGCATTCCATCCCCTTTACAACTAGCTTCACCATAGATGTAGGATAATAGTATATATTGACTTATTTAAAATATATTTTGACAATGTTGAAAGACACAGTTCTAACTATAATGCTGTTCAATAGCCAAGGAGCTTTCAAGTACTTCGATGGCCCTACAGAGATTAAAGGCGATAAATACCTCGTGGAGGTAGAGTTATCATCAGGTTGTAGCAGACCCTGACAGCTGACAGCCAAGGCAACACAGGCTTTGAGCCTGACAGCCTCATGGCTCATCCACAACTTCTTTTCATCTACCTTTCCAACTCAGAGCTCAAAGAAGTTTGCAGAGCCCATCAGATTGTCCAACAGCATTCCTCAAAGTAGAAGAAAGGATGTTTGCTTAGCTAAATTAGAAGAAATCTCCTGAGGCCAATGAAGCTTTTATTGAGTCATGTCTGGAAGAGGTAAAACAATCAAGTGGGTTTCTTTTTTTGTGCGCTTTGTTTCTTTCTATTCCCTTGAAATAGTAATTTACACTGACCTTTGAGCCTATTGCTGTCAATGGAGAGTGTGAGATCGACCATTCATAAAACAGAGAGAAGATGAGTCTGTGAGAAGTGACACTGGAGAATTATGGGATAGGCCACTTGGTTAAATAGGAAGGAAGCAGTGAAGAATTTTATGAAGTTACAGACTTCGGTAATTCTTGCAGGGTGTCACATGTGTGAAGAATTTCTGGGGAGACTATGCAAGAATTACCAGCCACAGGTAACAAATTTGGAAGAAGTACCAGAATAAAACTAATAGGGAGAGGAGTGAGCAACTTTATTCATGACAAAAATGTATAACAGCACTACATCACATACCCAGGTTATGTTAGAGCTGCTGTAGGTGTACGTGCATGTAAGTGACTCAGATGTTACTGTGTGAATACATATTCACTACATATATGTAAAAATGTTAGCCTAACACATACTGGATGCCTCCGTGTTGTGGGCACTGTTCCAAAATAGGTGCTCTAAACCATCAACACTTTTTGTTCTCAGAAAGATATTTTGTTTTATGTAGAAAGCTTTACTGTCATGTAGAGGATCACCCTTCTTTGCCCAGAGTTTGCCCACAAGGAGACTGAAGCAAATAGTAGACCACAAAGCACATATACCCACATGGTATGAGACCCAAGATAAACGTTACCACCAATCTCATGGGGATTTTCCCAAACTCACACAGTAAGTAATGGTGGAATGTATGGGATTTAACCTGGGGAACATGATGCTAGAGCTCGAATGCCCATTGGCCGATTACTTTCTCTTTCTTGCCTTTCCCTGCCTACAGGCACCTCTTAGTCTTTTCTGTGTGTCACTAGGCCAAAAGTGAACATAAGAAGATGCCCACAGGCATGTAATTTACATAGTACATTACTGTGAACACCCAAGTGTTCCCACTAGAAGGAATTGGTTAAATAAATTGTGGTATGTTCATGGTAGAGAACACTACATAGATATGAAAAAATAATGTTTTCAAAGAATATGTATGAATACTGGATAATAAGTTAAAAAAAGCAGCCAATAAATCGTGTGTGTGTGTGTGTGTGTGCGTATGTATGTGTGTGTGTATAGGTTGATGCCAATTTGTTAACTATAACATTCCTAATCTGAAAAATTTGAAATATTCCAAAATCTGAAACATTCTGAGCATTGGCATAAAGCCATAAGTGGAAAATTCCCCCTCTGATCTCACGTGACAGGTCACAGTCAAAACACAGGTGCATTAAAAATACTGAATAAAATTGCCTTCAGGATACATGTACCAGATGTATATAAAACAAATGAACTTTATGTTTAGACTTGGGTCCCATTCACAAGATATTTTATTATATGTGGGGAGATATTCTAATTTTTTAAAACCTAAGGTCCAAAACACTCAAATAAGTGATATTCAACTGTATTATAAAGAGATTGGTAATAATCTGTTTAATAGTAGAATAATGAGTAAAAAAAACTTGGTACGAGACCCAAGATAAATGTTATCACCAATCTCATGGGGATTTTCCTAAAGCACACAGTAAGTAATGGTGGAATGTGTGGGATTTTACCTGGGGAACATGACGCTAGAGTAGTCATACATGGAATAGCACACCTCATTCTACCACACGGAAAGAGTCTCCATATATGTCTGAAAACATGCTGACTGAAAAGGGAAAGGGACAAGAGGACATGAACTGCCTCCTGGCAGCATCGCATCCTGTCCTCCATCCCACAATCCCACTCCTCTGTCATCAAGCCCTTTCTTGGAACAGCTCATTAGTCAGCCCACCTGTAGTTGGTTTTTCCTTTTCTGTCTTTGCTGGGTGGATCTAGGCTGATCTTATGTCTAAAAAGAACTTACCAGTAACTAAGAATCAGTGTCAAAATACTTTTAGCCACATTTGAACATTTTGAAGGAGTGGTTCTTGAGTGCCAGTTATCTCTACCCCGTTGTTGACTTCAAGACCATCTTTTCTGAATATAATGAATATCATGTCAATATATTGACATGAACAGGTTCCTGAGACCCTGTTCATAAGAACCTACAGCACTGGTATCAGCATGCACAAGACCCATGCAAGTTCAACCACACAAAAACCCAGCATGGAACTACAGAAATGGCAGCAGAACCCAGTCTTAACCAAAGAAATATTGGCAGGTGATTACGGTTGGGTGAGAGGGGCTCCAGATCGGCTGACTAGGAATGGCTGGGGAGAATAATTTGGCACAATAGTCCCTAACACAAATGACAGAATGTATGAACTCTGGGGGGGGAGGGAGGGTGCCAGTGGAGAAGGGGGTATGAGGGAGATTGAGACTGAGAATTTATGTATGAAATACACAAAAAGTCAATAAAATTATAATAAAAGAATTCTGTAGAATTTTGACTGGCAGCACGTCCACAGTTTAAAGAGGAAACCATAAATGGGTGTTTGAGTGAGGATGTCTCCCATGAGCTCCGAGTATTTGAACCTTCTGTCCTCACTGGTGGCACTGTTAGGGGGGTCATGGAAGCCTAGGAGGTGTGGCCATGCTGGGGGAGGCATGTCACTGAGGCATGCTTGGAGAATTCCTGGGCCTTTTCTCATTTTTAGTTTTGCTCTCTCAGCTTCCTGTGCCTGCTGGAAGGTGTGAGCTCTCAGCTCTCTGCTCCTGTCTCCTCCTGCCATGCCTCCCCTGCCGTGATGGACTCTTCCTGTCCCTTCTGGAAGGTGTGAGCTCTCAGCTCTCTGCTCCTGTCTCCTCCTGCCATGCCTCCCCTGCCGTGATGGACTCTTCCTTTGCTTCCTGGAAGGTGTGAGCTCTCAGCTCTCTGCTCGGGTCGCCTCCTGCCATGCCTCCCCTGCTGCGATGGACTCTTCCTGTCCCTGCTGGAAGGTGTGAGCTCTCAGCTCTCTGCTCGGGTCGCCTCCTGCCATGCCTCCCCTGCCGTGATGGACTCTTATCTCTCTGGAACCAAAAGCTCAATAGACATTTTCTTCCATAAGTCGCTTGGGTCATGATGTTCCTCACAGCAGCAAAAAAGCAGTCAATACAATAAACAAAACCAATGGAGGATGGTTGATCAACAAAACGTTTAGAGAAAATTCTCAAAATGGAGAAAAGATGCCAGGCATTGTGGTACACAGCTTTAATCCCAGCTCTTGGGAGGCAGAGGCAAGAGGATGTCTGTGAGATCAAGACCAGCCTGGTCTACATAATGAATTACAGGGCAGCTGGGGCTACAGGGAGAACCTGCCTCAAAAAAGTGTTTGGGGGGATAGCTGGGTATGGTGGTCTACACTTTTAATCTCAGCACTCTGGAGGCAGAGGAAGGCAGATCCTTGTGAGTTTGAGGCCAGCCTAGTCTTCACAGTGAGTTTCGGGCCACTCAAGCCTACATAGTAAGAGCCTGGCTTAAAAAAATGGGGGGGGGGGTACACTCCTTTAATCCCAGCACATGGGAGGCAGAGGCAGGAGGATCTTTGTGAGTTCAAGGCCAGCCTGGTCTACAGAGTGAGTTCCAGGACAGCTGGGACTACAGGGAGACCCTGTCTCGAAAAGACCAAAAAAAAAGGGGGGGGGGGATATTAAAGCTGTCAGAATCAAAGTGGAGTTATTTATTTCAGTTCAAAGAAAAAAAGTGAATACAGTCACGTGATTGTGTGATGGTAACTATGGCAGATGGTTCTGTTAGAAGCACTAGCTGACATAGAAAATACCTCTTAGCTGACTGGGAGCTTCACCTCACTGTCCACTCAGCATCATGAACAATTATCATACCACATGTCACAAGCCTAGGAAAAGAAATAAACACCACACTTACATACGAATCTTTTTTTTTTTTTTTTTTTTAATTTTTAATTTTTTATTGATGGTTTGTGCATTTTATACATCATTTTCCAATTCAGATCAGGCATATTTCCCTTTCCCTTCCCCCCCACCCCCACCCCATCCCAGATCATGTATTCTGCCATAACTGTCCTGCATCTTTCAGGTTTATTTTTTTTCATTCGATCTTTGTTAAATACATGACACTTTTATTCTACCACTCAGCATCATGAATAATTATCATACCACATGTCACAAGCCTAGGAAAAGAAATAAACCTCAAACTTTACATACAATCTCTGTTAAATGCATGACACTTTTATTCTACCATAAAGTTGAAAATCATTTTAGGTTAGACACTATTTACATATGATATACTATTGTGCAAATTTTTTCCATGTACAGAAGCAATATACATCATTATACTTAAGACTTATACACATTGAAATTAACAGACATGTGTAAAACATATACTATTATCAGAATGGTAGTTATTGGATTCTCATAAGGAGAAAGAATACAATTTATTTTAGATGGATATATGATAAGGACAACAGAGAACTGAAAAATGTGACAAAATGTTAACATCTGTTACAGCTGAGCGATCTGTATAGAGGTTTCTTTTTCTACTAGTTTCTTTATGCTTAAAATATTTAATAGTTAAAATTTTTATGTCATATGGTATACTATTATATACTATACCGTGTACAATATATAAACAATATTCATATTTGGGAAAGACCAGCAGACGATAGCAATTGTTGGAAGAGTATAAACAACTGTAATGTATTCTTAAAGAGTTTGTGGATTTAGACACAGCTGTTGATTACACCAAGATAATAGTGCCGCTATTATACCAGTATGGATATCTTGTCAGGATGGTCATAGTGGTTCATAGGTTTTATACCTGGTTAGGACTATCACTCCCTCAGCAGCTTGCATAGCACCTTCTGATACTATGATAGTTAGTCCTCAAGGAGGAGGCTTCCAGGTCTGTTCCAGTTCAATTCCTCCAAGTCCTGTCTGGCCTATATGATATCTTCATCAATAAGATCTTACCGTCACACTCTGGGAGGCAACCAAGGCCAATAGCAGCAGCCTATGTTGTTCAAGGGTTCTCTTTGACTACCCTAACCAACAACCAAATTGAAAGGTTTCTCATGCCTAGCACTGGGGTTTTTATTAGATAGTCTAAGTTTCTTGAGTAGAGTGCTATCACACCATATGCATAATTCCATTCAAACTATATGTAAATATACAATATAGACATTTATTATATGTATTAAGTAAGCTTATAAAATAATGTTTTACTATTTGCTTCACATACCCTTGGTGATATTTATCTCTCCTTCCTCCTTCTCCCTCCGTATTACCTTCCATCCCCCTCCCCCAGTGAGAACCCACCCATTTCTCTCCTGATAGCACCTACGTCCCCCTATTGCCATCTCTAGAGCTCCTTTTCCCCCTTCAACCATGGTCTCTTTCCACTTCCTTGGCTTCTGTGGTTATTCCAGGTTTTATACTCACTTCTAAAGATTCTAAACTAGAATCCACAACTGAGAGAGAACATGCAGTATTTGTCTTTCTGGGTCTGAGTTATCCCACTCATTCTAACGTTTTCCAGTTACATCTATTTTTCTTTACAGCTGAATAGAATTACACTGTGTCTACGTACCACACTTTCATTATTCATTCATCAGTTGAAGAACATTTAGGCTGCTTCCATGTCCTAGCTACTTGAGGCCCACTCAACAGAAGGGAATCCAGGCCTGTCACTGTAAACCTAGCCAAATATCCATGATTGGACAGATCATAGACTCTAGAGGAGAAGCCACTGCTGCCATTTCTCTAAACCAATATAATTTCTAATCGTATTCTAAATACTTTTCCTTATACCCATAGGTAGGTATAGCTCTCATCCTCAGCAAAGAACCTTCTTTTTGCAATTGATAAAGATTCTTACAGAGATCCACAACTGGACAAAATGCAGAGAATAAGTGACATAGGCAGGTGTCCAGCCCCGATGGATACATCTAAAATGCAACCCCTACATCTAAGGCTCAGGGAACATCCTAGAGGAGGAGGCAGAAAGATTGTCAGGGTCACAGGACTAGGACAGCTGCTGCTTAATGGTGTCTTCCAGATGAAACAGGGAAGATACCTGGGAAGTATTTGATAGCTGTCAATCAAGCAGTCAAACTGCTTATTCTCACCAACTTCAGTTTCAGTCATTTGAAAGGAAGACAAAGCATTAAGAAGTATGGTATTTAGAAAAGAAAAAAATATATAGTACTTAACTAGCTAATGCTCTTAAGTTTACTGGAGAAAAACACTAACTTTCTATTGGATCTTGGCTATAAGCACTTTTTAATGCAATCACAACTTCAACCTAGTCACACCAGAATAGCCATTTGTTTGGTGTTTTTTCAGACAGGGTCTCCCTGTAGCCCCAACTGACCTGGAACTCATACTGTATACCAGGCTGGCCTTGAACTCCCAGAGATCCTCCTGCCTCTGTCTCCCAAGTGCTGGGATTAAAGGTGTGCACTACCATGCCAGTCCTGGAATAGCCGTTATTTAATGGAATCTTCAGGACCTTCATCACGATAGCCCTGGCTTAAAGGCTTTAAACGCCTTGTAGCTATAGCTATGCAGGGAGAATTGTCTGAATGAAATGATGTTCCTGAAGCTCAGGGCCTGCTAAACACCCTAAGATGACCTCTCTCCAATCATGGAAACCACAGTAGCTGCCACAGCTGCTGCAAGAGCCACCACTTCTGATTCTGTAGGCTCCCTCGTTAATAGCTACTGCTTCAGCAGATTTCTCCTCAGCCATGACAACTCAGATAACATCACCCCACAGGCTCTCCAGATGTCTGTCCCCACCTTGTAGATGTCACTCAAGTCTAAAGAGACCCAACCCATGACACACTGGACAGGCAGACTCAGTGTACCTGGACAGAACCATGTAACTAAGCAAAAAGCTTGTGTCTATATAAGCAACTCTCCCAGTGTCACTGGGTCAGTTAGAGGACCTGCCTGCTGGGCACTGTCACATGTGTGCTGAAGACAAGCCCCTCAAAGCCTCATTGGGCCAATCGTGATTATTTCTCCAGTAGAGTAGGCTGAGCTGATGGCACCAAGAGCAGATAGATAAGCCCAGAGTTTGCTAATAACTACAGTGACTGAAGAGTTCCTAAAGAGGAGCCAAAGCATGAAAACTATGGAAGCAAATGTCTGAAGAGAGCAGAAGGACCTCAGAAGAGCTGCAAGAAATGACTAGTCCTGGCCACTGGAAGAGTTCCAGAGAGCCACCAAGAACTCGTGGCTCTGCCTGTTGAAGACCCAGGAAGAGTGGCTGGGAGCTGAGATGCCCGGAGCTGAACTGCTGCCCTCAGTTGTCAGGGCTGTAACTCTAGAGGTGCTGAGCTCCTATCCGTGAGCTCTGTCTGAGCTGAGCAGAAGCCTCAGCCATCTGGTGACAAGATGGCTCAAGCACCCAGAGCTCTGCTTTTTCATCTGTGAGGTAATGGAGAGCTGCATACTTAATTGTGAAGCTGAAATCACGGCTTCTGAAGCTAAGGGCCTGGCACAGAGGGGCACCCCAAGTATCACGTCTACTCTAGCACACCATCTCTTTGAAACCTAGTCCTGATGGACTTCAGAAAACATTTCTCAAGTTTTTATTAGGAACATGGTGGTTTTGTTAACACTCGCATTGGGGAACAGCACCCCTGCCCCACACACACACACACCTCCCCATACCCATTTTACTTGAAGGGATATGGAACCTGTCTGGCTTTGATTCAATTATACTCAGTTTGTTAGCATTGTTTTGTAGGTGCCAGCCAACATCCTATTACCCCCCAGATCCTGGTTTTAAAAGCTTCATTTTAAATTCTAGAATGTTTATTTTTCTTTTCATTTTTATTTTTTTATTGCTAAAAGAAAACTGGACTTGAGCACACCAGTTTGAGTTTGGGTTTATTCTTAGTACCGTGACTGACTGACGACTGACTTCCAAAGAAACTGGTAAAAAATAGACTTTGCCATTCCTATTTTAAAATTTTCAGCTTCATTTAATTTACCCTTAAAAAAAAAAAAACCTTTTCATGTTGCAAGCCAAGAAAATGTTTGTGTGTTCTGATGTTCTTTTGTAGGATCATGGAATTGTCACCTTATCAAAGGTTTTGGTTTGCCACTCGAATGAAATGTGAGCACGCTAAATACAGACTTGCATGGTACTACCTTTCTGTGGACCCAGCCTTCATTTGATTTGGTAAAGGATTTTGGTGGAAATTGGTAAGGCGTTTCATTCATAAAGACAGACTTGGGAAATGATATATAATTATCCAAACCTACACTCAACATGAGGGAAAACAGAAGGAGCTGGATGTTGGTCTTAGTTTACAGGACTTCTCTGAGTTTTCTTCTGAGTAGACAGCAGCCTTATTCACTGATGTATCATCTTACCCACCAAACCCAAAGAGTAAACAACCACTGCAAGACAATGAAGTTTACTTTCCATTGTGTAGTCATAGACTTCAACTGCTACATCTGGGCTCACAATTGTTCATTGTCTCTGCTGCTTCAAGGCTTAGAAATCCTATCTTCTCACTAGTTCCTGAAGAGGAACGAGCCTAAAAGCAATGAAGGAAGGCATTTCCACATGTGTGGCCACTGTTCATTTCTCTAAGGGTCACAAATTTTTTCTTTACGTTATTAAGAGTTGAGTTTGCAGCGGTGCAGTCTCCTCTTGAATGTGCAGAAAAGTTTTGCAGTTCAGGTGGACTTTCTGGGCACACTTGGGAGGTCTAGACAGGTTTGATTTAAACACATGAGCATTCAGAGGCCAGAGATCAGAGAGAGGTCCTTTCTCAGGAGCCATCTGCCTGGTGTCTTTGAGACAGGGTCTCTCAATCGGTTCTGGGGACAGCAAGCCTCAGAGGTTCCCCTGTCTGTCCCTGCACCAGGATTGTAAGAATTTATCACTACACTCGGCTTTTTTGTTTTAAACATGGGTGCTGGGGATTAAACTCTTGTATGACAAATACTTTATGGACTCAGCTATCTCAGCCACCAACCCGTTGCTTTTATTTTTTGATTGATTTATTTTTATTTGATGTGTATGAGTATTTTGCCTGCATGTATGTAGGCGCACTTCAGGTGTGCAGTGCCTGTGAAGGTCAGAAGTCTGCGCTGGATCCCCTGGAACTGAGTTATGGACTGCTAGTTGCCAGGAGGTACTGGGAAGTGAATCCGGGTCCTCTGCAAAAACAGCCATTGCTCTTAAGCACGGCCCATCTGTCTAGCCTCCAAATGCTGACTTTTATCTTCAGTCTGTGAACATTCTGAACCGAGTAAGAGAGACCCATATATGTCAAATCAGTTTTATTTCCACTTTTATTCATATTTTCATATGGCCAAAAGAGCCACAGAACATGTGGGTAAAGGTAGTAAACATCCTTTGCAATGCTTCCTTGTTTACTTTAAGTAGGCCAGTGAATCCTAGTGAATGCCTGCCTACTAAAAGCAAATTATGTAAAAATGATGGGAATGGAAATTCCCCAAATACTAACAGAAGTAAGATCTGAGAGGAGTGGAATTATATATGTTCTATTTGTTTTCTTTTCCTTCTTTTTCTGAAATTTTGTACAATGAGTCTATGTATATTTGTACATATTTTAAGTGTTTTCATATTTACAATGAAAGATGAGTATATACTTTTAAAAATCAATTTATGAAGATGTGCAATGAATAAAATGCACAGGTTCTTCTTGTACATCCCTTAACCACGCTGTTCTATAATAGTCACAGCTGGGGCCTTGAGAGATGGCTCAGCGGTTAAGAGCACTGACTGTTCTTACAGAAGACCTGGGTTCAAATCCCAGAACCCACATGGCTAACAAGTGTCCATAACTCCAGTTCCAGGGGATCCAATGCCCTCTTCTGACTTCCTTGGAAGGAGGACACTTTCCTCCAGCTGTCTCTGTAAACACGTTATAAAGATTTCGTCTAACTTTCTTAACACTCATCTGTAATATTAATTCCCCCAGTCCCCTCAAATCCCACATTCTGAGAGCTGTCTGGGCTGTCTCGCTATCTATGCAGACAGTGGATTTCAGCAGCCTAAGGGCATATGCATGTCCCAGCTCAGAGAGAGAGAGAAAGAGAGAGAGAGAGAGAGAGAGAGAGAGAGAGAGAGAGAGAGATCCTCCCCAGAGCAGGTGTGTGAACAAGATCAAGAGATTGGAAGGAGAGAAGAGGTAGAAGAGGTGTGCTAACAGCATCTCTGCAGGTGGATCCTCTTAAAATTATCCTGGCTGACTCCCTTCCATGCTACCGAAAGGGACCCCTGGCACATGGTTGCTTCCACTGTTAGGGGAAACACAGCTACTGTGAACCACCTCCATCTGCTGCTTGGAATAGCCTCTTGACAGCAGATAGTCCTGGATCAGATGCTGTGTGTACTTGTGTGAACTCCAGCATCCCAGGAAACCTCCTTGAAACCCATCTTATTTGGGTGAGGTTGACATCACCGCACCCCTGGTGAGGTTGACATCACTGTACCCCTGGTGAGGTTGACATCACTGCACCCCTGGTGAGGTTGACATCACTGCACCCCTGATGAGGTTGACATCACTGCACCCCTGGTGATGTTGACATCACTGCACCCCTGATGAGGTTGACATCACTGCACCCCTCGTGAGGTTGACATCACTGCACCCCTGATGAGGTTGACATCACTGCACTCCTGGTGAGGTTGACATCACTGCACCCCTGGTGAGGTTGACATCACTGCACTCCTGGCCCTTTTAATTTCAATCCTTTTATAGCTTTGATGTGGGTGATGGGCTAATATTTGCAGTTGATGCCTATGTTTCAAGTCCTGTCTAGGTCGTTTTAGAAGAGTAAAAATTGTTAGTTTGTTTTGTATCTTTTAGGGTCATAGCACTAGAAAAAGTTTAATTGGGCCATCTTGTTATACACCTCAAAAATATCATTGGTTTTTCCATAAGCTGAAACACATTAATATTGTGAAAATTCTCAGTTATCAATAAATCTACAATCTTTTCATGTCGGAAGATGTTGAGCTGCCCCATTCTTTTTAAATGGCTATATATTATGTCATTATGTCAATTAAATAATAGCTAATTTAACCATATCTCTATTGACAGGATTTTTCCAATTCAGGGCTCAAATTCATCTTATAAGTACCATTGCCATGAATATTTTTTTGTTTTCAGATTTGGGAATGAAGCCAAAGGCACACACTAGAAAAACATTGCTAGATACTGCCAAAGTACCTCCAAGAGTGCCATGTGAATTTCTCCTTTCTCCCGCAGTGCGTGTAGGTACCCATTTCCCCACACCCTCACTAAACGCACTCATTGTTTTTCATCTTTGCCAGCGGTGCCAGTGGTGATCTCACTGCTATTTTATTCTGCATTGTCTTGGTTACTAATGAGGTGAGCCATCATTTCTCATGTTTGTCCATTTGTGTTTTTGCTCTATGAATTGCCCAACCACATATCTTTCGTCCAGCTTAGGGTTCTAAAGTCCCTGGAGACTTCAACAAGGGACAGACTTCAAAATCATAAAGGAAAGGCAAATCATAGCAATTCAATGAGAGCCCTGGCCCTCTTCCACCAGGACAAGAAATGGTAGAAGTTCCACCACTCAGATCCTATCAGTATTTTTTCCAAAACTCTGCAAGCCTGAATCTGAAATAGGCTGTCTTCCCTCAGCAGACAGATATTAGTAAAATTCCAACCCATTTCTTGCATTTGACTGACTGTGTGCAAACAGGCCAAATCCGAAGCCTAAGTGACTGCATCTGTGCTTCCTTCACTTTAAGTTAGTAAAAGCATGTTGGGTTCAGGAAAAAAAAAAAAAAAACAGAGGAAATTATTCTGAAATATGGAGCATCCCTGGCAACATACCTTTAGAAGGGGCAAGTACTCTGCTGAAAAGATATTCCACTTAACAGCGTATAAGAGGCATTTGCCAAATAGCCCGGAGCTAATGCAAGGACGAGGCAGATGGTTTGAGGTGTATGAACAATAAGATTTACAAAACAATATTATGGTTCTGTTGAAAAGCAACTGTAACCATTGTAAGTAGATGGAACACACCCACTGCCACAGGGCAGAGGGAGAAGGAGCTGGCGCTGCCACCTGTGAACTCACGTTGGCTCACCCAGCCACATGGCCCTTGGGTTTATGCATGCTGTGGGCACTTGAATGGATCACACTAGGGCTGCATTCTAGCTCTAGACAGCCTGGTGGTTTGGGCCTGGCTTTGGTTCTGTTTGGAAAATTCATCCCCACCCTTTTCTATATGAACATAACTATCAAATAAGTTGAGAAGACATTGGAGAGAGCTATCCTATTTATTCCTGAATGTGTACTGGGGGTTTCAAGAATTAGATTCTTCACAGAAGAAGCAGTCAACTTCTTACCTTATGTGACAGATTTATTTACTCATTAGCCTCAGCCCAGCCCTTGAGAGTGCAAAGAATGAGTCTGTTTCTACTACAGATTTCAAAATCTCAAATATCTCCTTTCCAATTCAACTAAGATTTAGAAAGATAATGCTTCCTCTCAGAGACATTTTGGCATTTTCCAAGGGAACAGACAGCAAGAGTTGTCAATGTTGATCTGCTGCTAGTGACAGGGGGAGAAGGAAGTGACAAAACAGATAGGAGAGTTCAAGCTGGAGATGGAAGTGAGTTCCTCCACCCCCGAGCCTGAAATACCAGTCAACGCAGAGCACAACTATACCCATTTCCTGCAGATTGAAACAATGCCTCCTTGGAAAAGAGAACAAACAACGACAAGGTCCAGGAAGCTCGTCTCATGCAACTCGTCTCATGCAACTTAACAGGCTTAGTAAAAGAGAAAATTATGAGTCACCAGATCTGCCCCCAACATTATCTAGGCAGTAACAATTGTTGAGAAGAGGAGATTCTCCAGCCACCAGCAAATTGTTCAGGGACCTTCTAAGACACAGCTTCCTGTGTTGTCTCCCATGCTGGGGGTAGGGGGATTTCCTTGATGTAGCTACTTCTGAAGCACACTCCTGTAAGGAACCCCAGTAAACTCACCAGTTCACTAAACTACATGTGCTGCCTAATTTTGTTAACTTGACACAATCTAGAATCACCTGGGGAGAGAGTCTTAAAGAGGAATCATCTAGATCAGGTTGGACTGCGGCATGTCTATAGGAGGTTACCTTGATTGCTAATTAGTGCAGAAAGACCAGGCACGTGGTAGGCAGCACCATTCCCTAGCTGCAGGATCCCGGACAGTGTAAGAGAGGAGAAAGCTAGCCGAGAGCAAACCAGCATTAAGCGTGAATGCGTCAAATTCTCTGTTCTCGTCGGTTGATAGATGTGACTACCTGCTTCAAGTTCCTGTCACTGTGACGCCCTTGCTGTGACAGAGGCAACCTAGAATGGTGAGTAGAAAGAAATCCCCCTTTCCCTAAATTGCTCTTCATCCGGGTATTTTAATATCACGGTAGCAAAATGAAACTAGAACGCTACACTTGGGGGATTGTTCCCTTGGTGTGTGATCAGTGCCTCATCTAGGATTAATACATGGTTTGCTCACATCGCTCCTGGAAAAGTTGCACAGCGATGACAGATGATTTTTTTTTCACTTGGGGATGCCATATCAGTAATAAGATCCCTCTCAAAATGCTGTCCTAGAACCAGCTGCATAACTGTCACATTCAAGAGTAGCTTAAGGTCACCAAGATTTTGAATAATTCAGTCTGTCAGGGAAACATCATTGTTGGATATGAATTAGAACAATGTAAGGTGGCATATGTTTGAAATGAACTCTTCTGTTTCAAATAAAGATTTTCATTTCCCCACTATTTTATTATAAAGATTGTCAAACACACAGAAATGTTGGAAGAATTGTAGTTAACAAGTAACATAGATGATACAACTACTCAACTCTACCCATGCATGCATCAGAGTGTTTAGTTTTCTTTGATACATTCCAAAGTAAGTCACAAACATCAATCAATATATTTCCCTGTTGAGCACATCAGCATGCATATTTCAAACCAGAGCTCAATACTTGTTCGCTCTTCCTTCTTTTAAAGTTAAATTCATATTTAAAATTATTTGGGTCTCAACTATACCATGTCAGGAGGTTCTAATGACGCTCTGTTTATATTTATATTTTTGGTAATTTTTTTTTTTGAGACAGGGTCTCCCTTTAGTTCCAGCTGGCCTGGAGCTCTCCATGTAGACCAGGTTGGCCTTGAACTCACAGAGATCTGCCTGCTTCTGCCTCCCGATTAAAAGCATGCACCGCCACGCCCGGCCTGATATATTTATATTTTAATAAAACTAACATTAAGTCGTACATCCTAAGCATGTCTTACTCCAATGTGACTGTCAACTGTGTAACAAGATATAAGCAGATAATACTAAAAGATGTATTGGCTTACACTGTCGGTATCATAAAGTGTGAATATTTTCTCATCTGGCTTTATAAGCTAATAAATGTTGCCTGGCATTAGAAGTCAATAAAGATTAAAATGTGAGTCAAAAATGTCCTGCTACCTTTCTTCTATTCTGAATAACGTAAGTGGTAAGTTCCCTGGCAGAGCCAGGTGATCTGCTTAATAAAGGAAAACAGCTCTTATATTTGCCAACAGTCTCTTGTGATCAAGCCTTCCTTAGTATTGAATAACCGAGTGTTGTAAATCACAACAATAAACAAGGGAACTGAAGCTGATGGAAAAACCCAGCTGCCACTATGACTGCTGGTTTCCAATGTTTTTGTTCATGAAAAAAGCTTCATTGTTGTGTTAAATGACTAATAGGTAACCAGAATAATGTGTAAACTTTTAAAATTGAATTTGTAATCAATTATTGCCTATTTCGATGGAGTGAGACTTGACTTTAAAAATTAATCCCTCTGTTCAAAAGACAGCTTGGAAAGCATTGAACCTAATCCGTCTCCTTTAGACAATGGATGAGAAAACTGAGGCGTGAGGATCAGAACTGTTTCTTTTGGTCCTAGTCTCGTTCTACTACATTCTAGAAACATTGAATTCTTTTCTGTTCTACACCGTGCTGGATTTCATAGTTTTAAGACATAATGTCAAATGTACTGCCCTCCTCACTCCAGTCAAGAAGCCACAGGGAGGAAGGTATAACTATGATGAAGAGAAAGGCATCAAAACGGTAATGATGGGGCAGTGACAGTGTAGGTTCTCGATGTGCAGGCGACAGATGTGCCACTGGAATCAGAGAGGACATCGGAACAGCTGGTTACAGAGAGACAGGGAGGAGGGGAAAGGCACTTGACATTTCTGTTGGGATGTGCTTCAGGTACAAAGACTTGAAGAATCATTTGTCTGAAGCTTGTCCTACAGTGCCTTTGGGAACTATTACACTTAATTATTTAATTTACTGCTAGAAAATTCTGAATTTATGCATTTCCATTGACCTGGTTTCCAGACCTTGGGATTTACCTTCTAATTGAACAAGTGCCAAGTCTAAATAAAGTCTAACCCCTTGCTCATCCGGCAGGCACAGGGAACGGCTTTCTTAACTTGAGAATAGGGATTATGAAAGTAGAGACGAGATAACAGAAAATGGGTCTTCCTATAGCAAGATGAAAAATTGTGCTACAGGGTTGAGAGAAACGAAACGAAACCCAGAAGGAGGAGGGCAGCAGCTGGATCGAGTTAACTTCACACGAGCATCCCACAGTAAGACATTTGCCTTCTAAAGTGATAAGCATTACCCATGTTACATAGATTATTTAATTTTCTAAGATCTTGGTCTTTGGCATTGTTCGGATTTGGTCCTAATACTGGAAGCTCCAGGCATCCTGGTTCACTGCTTTGAAAATCTAAAACATATGTAGGGAAATTCTAGTGAACTCAACAAGAAATTGTGCTTATTCAAAACTACCAGTCAATTCAATTGCCTTGCAATATGTGTTTGGTACCACACGTCTAAAGCCTATAAAATTTAAATGTTGTTTATCCAAGCAGCTCGCTGCAATGGCAGGCAAGGTATGAAAAACGTCCATGTTCACCCTTTCTGTAACTGCACTGCCCTCACTTCCAACCTGAACTGGCTCTTGACATTTAATAGTGCCACAGGGCCTAGGGAAAGTTCTTAAATAACCCTGCTTTCTGGAAGCGCTTGAAGCTGCTTCCTTTGGACCATTGCTTGTAATTGTGCAGCCCTAAGAAGGTTAATTATGTCAATTCACAAAAGGCGGGTGTTTTCAAATAGCTTGGGCCCTTCCAGAAGTAACCATCCCATCCTGAACTTTGACTTTCTTTACCAGAAAGTTACTTCATACCTGTATTAACACTGCTATCTGCCCCTAAAAGGGGAATACTGCTTACATCCTGGTTCATGCCAAATTGAATCATATTGTCTGGTTCTAGTTTTATGTTGTTGTTTCTTCTTTTCTCCCCTTCATCATCTTCTAAATGTCTCCAAGCAACAGTCATTCATGCAAGTTCAACATCCTGTAGGGTGAATGTCCAAGCAAATCACCACGGATGACATAGTCATGACAACCAGGGAAGTTATGTTTTTCTTGAGAATGGAAAGATTCTGGGGAAGAGGAGGATTTTCTACCTCTTCTCCCATGATCAAGGAAGAGTTCATGAAGAACTTAGGTATGCAGAAAAGAACATGTTTTCATTTAGAGCAAGATGAATATTTAATTGCTTTAGGAGTTAGTATCAGGTGTCATTCCTTGGTGGCTTCATTGTGCAGAGACAGGGAAAAGGCCCTGTAGCAGCACAGCAGGTGCTCTAGGGCCGGAAGAGGCTGTCGAGTCCAGGTGGGCCATGTCAGGTCATCACCAGCTTTCTCCCGCAGTAATTTTAATATTCCTCAGTTCAGAGAAGCCTTCTCCTGATACCAGCTTAGGGTCAGTGGATCCTCCTGTGTATGCTGCTGAAATGTAGTGAGAAACTAAATAGACGGAGTTCAGTATAAGTCCTAAAGAGTTCTGGGATGTCCCTGTGTCCCTAGTGTCTGCCTGGAGCTGACAAATTGAATTAACCACCTTCCGGGAAGCAGCAGGTGACCAAGTCCATTAAGCTAGTCAGCATTTTCTTGTCGTCTTTGATGGATGAGTTATTCCTGGACTTCCTCCTCTCTCTGAGATTCACTTACTTAAATCGCTATTCTGCATCATGTATGCAGCCCACATGAAGGTAGCATGGCTTGATTCTTCTTGATGGAGCAGGATAATGCCTCCTGAAATTGATTATACTGGTGGTCTGTCTTTAAGTGAGAGTTGAGCTTAGGCTATCGATCTCAGTTTGCAAAGTGTTTCTTTAATCACTTAATTAGCTATTCTTTGAGATCTTTAAGCTGGTTTCCTGCCCTGAGACTGAACATTAGTACAAAATCACAAATCCATTCCTAAAATGATTATTGCCAAAGATGTGGGATAATCCTACACTCTAAGCACTGCAGATGCAGTCCTGCAAGCTAGAGAAGGGGCTGGGATGGCTGTGTAAATAAGGTTGTATAAGGAGAGTGGTGAGAGTCACTGGTCTGAGAGCTACAGACCTAACCCTTGAAAACGGGTCTAACAGTTCCATGGACTCATGAGGGAAAAGTGAAGGAGACGAGACAAGAAAGAGTACAAACACTAGGAGGTATCCAGAAGATGAAAGGCCTCTTTCTAAAACACTCAGGAGGGCCCTGCTAACAAGTGCTCAGTAGTCAACAGTAGATCTGTCAACAAGGAACTGGGCAAATTCTGGACAAGGCAGATCTACAGACAAGAACTATTCAGGAAGCCCTAGCTTACTGAAGGGTGCCACTGTGCAGGTCTAAGAAGCTGACCCAGGATAGGCCTTTGCAGACTGATTCAGAAACCATGTGCTCATGAGTTCTCATTCATCTTTGCAAATCATGTCCAACTGACTGAGGGAAAATGCACTCAGCTACTGTGGGATTTGTGGGTCTGCTCTGCCGGCAAAGGCGGGCCTCCAAGCCCAGTCCTCAACTGTGGTTCACACTGGCTTTCTGTTCCAGAGAACTTTTGTCTGCGAATATAGTTTAAAAATGCTCTCACATCCTTAGGTTTGTGCTCTGTCTCTTCTCTCTCTCTCTCTCTCTCTCTCTCTCTCTCTCTCTCTCTCTCTCTCTCTCTCATTGTGTATTGTGGTCAGAGGCCACTAATAGAGCAATATGGAGAGTATTCAAGCTCCATGCCAGAAAAATCTCAGTTCAAATCTTGAATTTTCCATTTCCTGAATTCTTTGACTTTGAACAAGTTACTTCCCCTTTTGAAACATTAAGTTCTCCATCAGTAATACGAGTCAAAATACTGCTTTGTCTTGTGGTTATTGTATTTGAGAAGCAGACAGATGATGTCACAAAAAGCCCACGCATGGTATAGTGCCTGGCACATAGTGGAAGTCCACTGTGCCATAGGTAATACTATCTTTCTTTACCCAGTTTTCTGAGAATTTAAGTCCAATGCAGAAGCATGCATTTTCATGCATGTGCACATACATGTGTACACAAATATTATATACTATGACAAGAGACCTGAGCAAAACAACATAGGTAAGGTTTATTCGGGCTCCTGGCTTGAGGGTATGGCTCATCTTGGAAGAGAAGGCATGGTGGGAAAAGTGCACCTAGACCCACTGGTGAGAGCATGAACCAGCTAACGCATCTGCAGACAGGAGGCAGGAGGAGCTCTGCTGCTCAGCTGGCTCCTTCCGCCTCCTTTTTTGTTCATTGGGGCCCCCAGATCATGAGATGGTGCTGCCCACATTCAGGGTGGGCACTTCTCCCCAGGTAAACCTCTCTGGAAGTACCTCTCAGACATGTGTCTTCTAGGCGATTCCAAATCCAGACAGCTTGACAGTGAAGATTAGCTCTCTGTTCATCTCTGTCTCTGTCTTTCTCTCTCTCTCTCTCTCTCTCTCTCTCTCTCTCTCTCTCTCTCTCGAACACGTACACATGGGGAGAGTGTGAAAGAGAGAGAAAAAGGCTGTTTCTTCTGTCCTCTCATTTCTAGCTCTTTCAAAAGTAAAAATTCTTTTGGGAGCAATATAAACTAGTCTTTTTTTTTTACTAAAATCTGCAAAAACTTGAAAATATTTAACCAGAACTCAGTATACATATGGGATAGGCACTATGTCAAGTGGTTTAAAAGCAGGCCCAAGGTCGAATAACCAAGCAATAGAGTTAAACAGAAAGCTCAAGTCATAAACCCATAGTTTTTTCTTCACTCAAGCAGGTCTTGAAGTCCTGTCTTCTTCATAGAAATGTCCTTACATAAGAAAGTTATATGTTGGAAATATTCCAAGAGCCATTCCCTTAACTAACCCTGATTGAGGAATGAAGCCACTTTGGGAGTGGTGAGGAGAAGGGTGAAGAAAGCAGTTGAAGCTCCCATTGAAAATATAGGAACCTGTGTGGTTATTTGCAACTCAACTATGTAACGACAGTCTGAATCCACATACAGAATACCCCCTGAGCCTCATGAACAGAACGTAGGCACCACTATCAACCAATAGCCTTTTTGTTTTGTATTATTTATATATGGTGTGTGTGTGTGTGTGTGTGTGTGTGTGTGTGTGTGATTGTGGGGGTGCCCTGGGGTGGGTTTGTAAATAGAACAGATGCACATGTGTGGGAATGTAGCAGTTTATGTCAAGGCCGGTCCTCAGAATTACCGTCAGTTTCCATTACATCGGATTCCCATTGGTTCATAGTTCACCAATGAGGCGACACTGGCTGACCAGTGAACCCCAAGGATCCCCCTGTCTCCACTTCCCTGACACTGGGATTACATGCATGTGCCACCAGGCTTGGTGTTTTACTTGGGTGCTGGGGATGGATCTCATGTTTATGAAGGTCTTCATGTTTGTGAAGCAAATACTTTACTGAGTCCCAGCCTCACCAATGGCCTTTTCTGAGGACCTGTTATCTTTAGGATCCTATTGGAAGCCAAACAGGAGAGAGAATAACCTTACAGACATTATAGAGAGGACAGAGTATTCAGATCTCCCTTCAAACCCCACAGCAATATATATATATATATATATATATATATATATGAATATTATACCTATGAAAACAGACATCCATATACACCACACAAATACATCATGCCTTCGCTTGGCAGGCACCCAAGTAGCCCCAGCTGCAGCCTTAAGCAAAACCTCCCAGCAGCCACTTGTGGTGGCCGTGAAATATGATCCGAGGAGACTCATATTCCTCATACCTGTTTGACTTTGAAACCAAAGTCCTGGAGAAACAAATGAATGTACCCCTAGGTTTCTGATTCAAAGAGTCAACGGACTATGAAACTGGCACGAATTTGTAAGCTAGTGTCAACCACAATTAAAGTGGAGATTTTTTGGAGCCTCTGTTTTATGGAAAGCAACAAAGGAAGTTTAACCACCTGGCAATCCCGCTTAGGTTGTTGAAGATAGTCTGCAGAAGAGGGCAAGGCAGCACACACCAAGCTCAGAGAGGTCTGAAGTGGTCAGGGGAGTACATAAAATTCAGCTTAAGGACAGTGGGAATGTCCACAGATCTGCAGCTTCGCTGCTCGTTCCTTTAACGAAGGCTCTGAAGCATTTCTATCCAATTCAAAGTGTAGTATGAGGCACTCATGTATGTGAGTGCTTGATTTGTTAAATATGGTGAGGGTAAGACTCAAGGGAAAGGAAATAAATACATACACACACACACACACACACACACACGCACACACACACACACACCAGAATGGATTAAAGGAGTCCGAGTTTATTTGTTCATTTATGAATGTTCTCCATTCATTAATTCATTCATTCATCCCTCAGAGACATGCATACTTCATGCAACACAAAGTACCAGAGACTTGAAGTAAGACCATGAGCAAAACCAGACTCAGGACCTGATGCCATGAGGCTCTGACCACAAGGCTTTCAGCACACTTCTCCATGTGGTTGTATTTACTGCATCTTTGGTTTTACCTTGCATAAAATGTTTCAGCCAGCCAGTCATAAATTTTCATTCCTTCTGGGGTTCCCAATAATCATACCTAGGGCTCCCATTTGTGTAGGCTGACCAGGCCTCAGATTCTAATAACAATTTACATGTATTATCACATTTTATCCTTGAACCAACCTTACAAAGTCAGTGTGCTTATTCATTTGGGGCTTACAGATTATGCCCAGAGAGGTTAAAATTTTACCCAAGGCTCACAACTTTGAACAATTCTGATGTAAGTTTCTCTAATCTATGCTGTGTGTTTGGAAGACCCGGCTGTATAGCTCAAGGATGTTAGGAAACAAGCATTTCATTAGAATAAAGATAAAAGGGTTTTATAGCTTCTTTTTATAGTTATCAAAAAGTAGTCAATCCTGCCAAAGGAATCGTTCCTTTATTTCTCACTGGCCAAAAAGTGAACAAATATTTTTTTTTCTTTTTAATACTAAAAACCTTAAAAATGAATCTTCTTCTGTATGTGATCTTTAAAGAAATATCAACTTTCTCCTGAGGCTTCCTCTAAAGGCTGATGTGAAGAAAGAGAATCGGTTGCACAGAGATACTCATGCCCAGGTACCTTTGACACTCTACCCCACCAAACACTCCATCTCAAGGTCACCAGGAACACACTTAGCAGGAAGTTCTCCTAAGAGCCCCAGAACACTCCAGCTAAAACCCAATCCTCCCTAAGGTGACCAAGAGGGGAGGGAGACCCGCCACTGTGTCCTGATATTTTCCATGGCTTCTTTTAAGGAACAGCTGGACCACAATAGAAGGTTACTCAGGGATACCCACAGGTTTGACAGGACCCTGTATTTTAAACAGGGTGGACACTAAATCCATCCAATTCTGGAATGTTACTGCTCTCTTAGGAACCTGGGAGAAGTTTCTGATGCTGATCTATAAATCTCTCTGGCCTAAAATACCCAAAATTAGTTTCTGTGCTATGGGAACATAAAAACAATATGGCTTTTTTCTTTGACATGTCCGTTAATAAAGAGAGGGAGGTAGAGTCCGGATGCTGTCTGCCAGCTCTCTGAAGGGTTTACTCATTAAAAATGGGAAGCACTTTAATTACCTGTTTGGTTTTTTGTTATATGTGTATGTTATATGTTTTAGGGGGAAAAAGGTCTTATGGACACTCAGGAAATTATATCATTAATTATGCCTGTCATGAGGCTATGTAGCCCAAAGTAATTGAAAATTTCTTAGGGTAGATTTTTTGTTTGTTTCTTTTGTTTTGGTTTTAGTTTTTCAAATATTTTTTTAAAATATTGTTTTATGTTTCCAGAGATCTATGTATTTCCTTAATGAAGAGAATGAATTATTTTTGTCATGGATAATCAACAAAATAACTGCAAAATCCCTGTACTTGACTTTAGAACTTGTTAATTGAAGGCTTGCTTAAAAGAAAATTTACTTTCCCAGAGAATGTGTGTTCCTTAACCTAATATTAATGTTAATTTGAGTTCCTGAGCCATGGGGCAGGAGAGGGGGAGGGTGACATGAGAGAGCTAGTATCACAGATGTTGGCAAGCAACCCTCAGTTACATTGGGAGACAGAATTATATATTCGAAGTGCCATCCCCTAATGCTGAGACCCCAGGCTTTTCAGATAATAGAGTTCAGTCAGCTCAGGTCTATAACCAGCCAGCAGATAACCCTCCTGGGTAGATGCAGAGAAGAGCATCCTGGCTTTGGGCCATGTTCCACCCCATTGTCCCAGATCCCACTCCCTTGGCCTCTCCAGGCTGGAGGATCAAAATTACCATTATCTTGTCTTTGGGAGATTTAGACAGTAAAGCCAACGAGAGCCTTCTACATGCTCAGCAGGTCCATGTTCTCTTCATCGTTCAGTGGTTAGCATCCACGGTCACCATCATGCTTGTTACGGGACAAAAGATTGAGAAATAGCCCTATGTGGAAGGCTTCTCAGGAATAAAGAAAGTGCCTTTAACACTGTAACAGCTTCAAAGAGTGGATGAGAGTCTGACCCATGCTGCAGGTGGGAGTATAAATTAATGCAAACTTCCTGGAAACTTACTTGGCGTAGTGTAAGAAAATGTATAAAAATGTTCACACAATCTAAATCAGAAATCTACTTTAAGGAAATAATCAAAGATGGGAATGCAGATTTATACTCAGGAATGCTCATCACTGCATTATCATGGGGAAAAAAGGGCAGGGGGCAAACTGAATATCAACAATGGCAAAATCAACTCTAAGATATCTGCACTGTGGAATCGGAAAGGGTTGTTTAAACTCATGTTTTGGAAAATAGTTAGTGGCATGGAAAAAAGTCTATGTTAATGGTGCCTGAACTGTGGGACTATGGTGATTTTTACTTTCCTTTGTACAATTACCTGTATTTTCCAAATTTCTGTAATGAACAGTTATTTATATCTATTACACCATTAGAGAACAAAAAGAAGAACGTTGCTCCCAACCTTC
Source organism: Rhizomys pruinosus (assembly GCA_009823505.1). Classification (NCBI taxonomy): domain Eukaryota; kingdom Metazoa; phylum Chordata; class Mammalia; order Rodentia; family Spalacidae; genus Rhizomys; species Rhizomys pruinosus. The sequence goes on from VZQC01011699.1 coordinate 760,271, forward strand.
CATCCAATTATGACTTGAGCCATGTTCTTCTCAAGGAGGGCATTTCTGTGTTTGGATAGATTTGTGCTGGAGAGCTGAACTGGAAATGACAATGGTATGGTGTCTTAGTTCCTCTTGCATGGAGTTTCTCCCTTCTCCCTAAGAAGGCCTCCTACAGATGGGTAGCTGCAGATGAGCACTACTAAGCTGGTGTGCAGACGGGAGGTATGATAGCCAAGATCGACACGATGCTTTACTTCTTGAGATCTTCAAGGGCCGCCCAACAAAGATCATAGAAGCATTGATGGTGGCCTCAGACTGAAAGGGCAGAACACTAGTCATTAAACAGAGCCAACTACCCACGGCACTGGTCGCCAGTGTAATTGGTGTCTTGCTTTCCCATGCCTTGGTTCCAGGAAAACAAATTTTGGTTGTGTTTGGAATTTCTGTAAACTGCAGTCACACTTCACGTCTGCTTCTCCCTTACTAAAGTCAGTACGTGTTTGTCAGGACTTCGAACAAACGCCTGTAACTTCTGGGTTTACATTAAGGCCCTATCAGTCATATCACAGAGGATGTGTGGAAGAAGATAAAACTTCCCAAACATGAGAAAAGCTCTTCCTTTAGACAAATCCCAAGCACACTTTGCCAGATATTTTCCCCTGAAAAATTTAAGGCCACGTGTTCAAACGGGAAATTTAATCCACATGTTTCTGGTTCATATGTACACTCAATGCATCAAAATATCATCTCTTTGAAGTCCAAATGGCCTTTTTATAGACTTCTTCCTTGGGGATGGAAACTTGCACTTGGCCAAGAACTAACAAATTCGAACCCTCCAAAGTCCACGTTCCTTTCAAAGTTCCCAACTTGGGGAGATTGAACCAGGCTTTGAAACATGCCCTCCACTCCTCCAGTTACCACAGTATGACTGTAAATCTTGAAGCCCTTCATCCTACCACACCTTCTTGGTCTTAGTCCCATGTGTTCACAAAGGCTTCAAGCAAAAGCCAAGTGCCGAAGACCTGTCTTCCAATGAATGACCACAACGATGCTGTGAGAGGGAAGATCAGAGGAAAAGTGTCTAGCCCCCACCCCCACCAGCAACCTGAGAAGACAATCAAGTGATTGGCCAGATGCGACAGGGCCCGGCAGAGCCAGCCGCAGACCTAGGGTAGAATCCAGCTCTCCTTGGGAACCTTGACACTAAAACATCAGAGCTTCCATGATTGTATTCCCACATGCTGCACTGCAGACAGGCCTTTAGACTTCATCCTCCATAGATGCGATCTTAAGTCCACATTGCCTCTTCAAGTCTCTTTTCTAAAGATGACTGGAAACATAAATCTGTGCTGTCAAAACTGGGAGTTGGGGACCAGGATTGGGTAAGATAAGACCACATCATCCATTTCATGCAATGTTTCCATTGCTCAGCCCTCCCGCCAGCTGGGCTCCAGATCACTAATAGAGGGCCCGGGAAGGGGTGTACAGGGAGGGGGCATCTGAGTTGAGCAGAAAGGGTTCCTTCTTTGCTTCTGAACCCGCTCAGGGCAGTAGATACACCACAGTGCTTGACATTTAGTAGTCAATAATCTCCTATTGACTAAAGTGAGTGTGTTTATGGAAACAATATTTAAATGCTCTACTCTGTCCTCTTGAAAATGCCTCCATATCTTTCACTGTAGAAAAGTTTATCAGCACTAGCTCCCCCGTGTACACACCATTAAGTAACATTTAGTGAAAATAAATCAAATCTGTATCTTGGGCAATTTGCCTGCCCTCTGTCATTAATCACTTCAAGTGAGCAGATGAATGGTCATTTGCAAATGGGCATTAAACACAGGGAATATGGCTGAAATTTCCCTTAAGTTTGCCTTTTTAAAATAATAGCTAAAGATGTTTATCAGTTCAAAGATAATGTACCTAAAAATACGCAGTCATGTTTACATTAAAAAGGAAGAATTGTGTTGTAATATTTACCCTCCTTCAAATGGCTTTCTAATGAACCAGTCAAAACCATAATGATCTTCCCTTGGAACAAACAAAGTTAAGACTGAGTTCAAGCTGCTTTTCAGAGAAAACTTTGTCGACCTCCAGGGTTGACATGAAATAAATAAGATGATCCTCTTCTTTCAGTTTCCTTAGTGGAATATACATTTGTAAGTTGCTAGCTAGATGATAAAGAGCAAGACCACCATTTCTTGCTCAAATAGTGACGTTGCCAAACTGAGTTTTAGAGAACCGTGTTTATGTGCTACTTCTGTTATCCAGATGGGAACGACTGAAACAGGTGACCTCTTACATAATACGCCAACAAGCTGGTTTTAGAATCTGAAGATCAGCACCCTCTGCCTATGCCTTAAACTTCTGAGTAGTGTTCCATCACGAGAGTGCTTCCTCTTCCTCTTAGGGGTTTGTGAGGGATTGTGAGGATAGAAGACCTGGTTTTGTGGCTTTTCAAAAAACTGCTAGGCAGCCAATCCTTTCCATCCGTTAAAATTTTATGCAAATTCCCAAGGCCGACATCATACTCCAAGGAAGTCTCTGGATGAAAATTAAGTAGAGAAAGTAGAAATCCCCTGTCTATTTGATCCCCAAAGGACTCCAAGATTAACCAGAACATCATAAAGCAGGGGTTGATAACCTGTGAAGTAGCTGATTCCTTCAAGCCCCCAAAGGTAAAATGGATCATCTTGGTTCCCTTAGACAGTGATAGAAACAAGCGTAAGCTCATCTGTCCTCATTCTGCTGACTGCTGAATCCAGGAGGTAACACTGAACCTCATCAGTAGATTTGTTTTCTAAGTCAGCAAACCTATCACTGCTACTCTCAAACACCAGAGTCAAAAATAAGATGATTAATGTGTGGAAAAGAGAACAAGATGAAACTGTAAATAGGAGGTAGTGTAAGCGTTTAGATCAAAAATTGGCAAACTTTTTCCATAAACAGCCAGATAGTAAATGGTTTATGCTTTGTAAGCCATATGGGCTCTGTCCCAAGTATTACAATTCTCACTGAAGCCAGAGACAATATGTAAACGAATGAGCATGGCTGTGTTCCAATAAAACTTTATTCATGGACCCCAAAATGTGAATTCATATAATTTTCACATGTCAAAAAAATATTCTTCTTCTTTTGATTCCATCCTCCCCCAATTTAAAGATGTAATAAACCATTACTAGCTCATAGGCTACAGAAACACAGGCAGATGTCTAGATTTGGCCCATGGATGAAGTTTGTCAGCCCTGGTGTAAAAGAAAGCTCTGCTCCACAAAACCTGTGCAAAAGTGAGTGGAATGTGCAGGTTCTTTGAGCAACATTTAGGGCATAGTTCAATGAAGAGCTCAGACAATGTGGTCACTCGATGGGCAGTAGCACTGGATTGCTGGGCGTCTGGGAAGCCAGGCCAAGCTCCATTAGGGGTGGTAATTGTGTTGCTTTGTCTACAGATGAGAACTTGTGGGATCTTTGCCCTACTTAGGAAGTCCATGTGAATGTGTGATGTCAAGCACAGAGGTAGAAAGGTGAGGGCCCGAACCCAAGCCTCCTTTTAGCTGATGCTGGGATCAGTTTAAGTAGATCTCTGAAGACAGAAGCTCAGTTCACCCCAGATTAGCCACGATCCTGGAATCCATTTATTTGGTTATGGCAGAATTATTAATTCATTGACCTATCTCCAGACAGGACAAGTCTAACAGAATCCTAGCTGCAGAGGTCAGGTGGGACCAGGCCCAGGAGCTTACCTGGTGTCATAGGTAAACAGCAAAGAGGTGATTCAAATCCAGTCATCCTTTATGAGGAGACAACTTGGGGTTTTTGTATTAAACTCACCAAACTGGGTTCTACAAAGAGGGCGGCTAATATCATTTGTAAAGAAGGGAAAACAGGAAAGCAGAACACTTCTGTATTCTGCTATTATATGGCAAAGGATATGCTAATCCACCTCCAAAGTTTTGCATTATACATACACTATTCTACAGTGAAGAAAACAGAACACTCAAGAACTTGGAATCTAAATAAAACTGGATTGAAATCCCAAGTCTTGCAAGCCACCTGCAGTACCCTAGAAACTTATTTCTCTTCTCCTAACCTTAAGCTTTTTCATATATGAAAATAATAACATCTAATTTGAAAGAAATGCCTTATTAGAAGTCCTCTATCACAGTGTCAAACACATGCAAGAAATGGCCATTATAGTAATATTAGTGATTACACTACAGAACTGACTTTTAAAAATGTGATTTATGGGGTTGAAGTGATGCCTCAGTGGTTAAAAGCACTGGCTGCTCTTGCAGAGGACCCAGGTTCAGTTCCCAGCACCCACATGGTGGCCAACAACCATCTGTAACTCCAGTTCCAGGGACTCCAATGCCCTCTTCTGGCCTCTACAGACACTGCATGGCATGAGTACCCTTACATACATGCAGGCAACACACTCATACACATAAAATAAAAATAATAAATAAAATATTTTTGAAGAATGTGATTTATATATTACTGCAGAGATATTTGCACATCCATGTTCAATGAAGCTCTGTTCAACACAAGCTAAGACATGGAACCATCCTACATGCCCATCCACTGATAAATGGATAATGAAAGCATGGTGCATACATGCAATGGAATTTTATTTAGCTATAAAGAAAAATGAAATTATGAAATATACAGCAAAATGTATGGAACTGGAAAATATTCTGAGTGAGGTGAGAGAGTGAGAAAGACAAATAAATACCACATGTTCTTGCTCATTTGTGCTTTCTAGCTTTGAATTTTTAGATTTGTTAGTTTAAGTTGAAGTGTCTATAGAGGTGAGGAAGCTATAAAGGGCCCATGATAGAGGGGTGTGGATACATACCCATGTGGTATGAAAGCAGTGGGGGTGTGATACTGGGTTTACATGAGGATGGGAACCAGGGGATGGGGAATAAGAGGCGACGGAGGATATGTTAACCAGAACTAAAGATCTATAAGTAAAACCCTTATGGAAACCCACTACTTTGTAAGCTAATTTTAAAATATGGAGGTGCCCTGCATGGTTGAACAATGCTTTCCTTGAAGACATGAGTTATTACATGAAAATCTGTGTCAAATGTGGGATACTTGGTGAAAAGTCCTGAGAAGCCCCCAAAATAGCCCATGCTATTGCCATTTTCCTTGATTGCTCAGCAGAACTAGATGCTAAGACCCTATTGCCCAAAACATCACACACTTTGATTGCAGGACATAGAGAAAGCAAGTTGGAACTGACCTGGAAACTTCCTGCCTTCTGGATAGCTTCCATAGTCCTGAACGGTGCTAAGGAGCTGGCTATGAGATAAAGGTCATCAACAGAGGTACCCAGCAGAGGATCCCGAATGCTACAACACTGATCTGGCAGGGAAGATGTGCCCACTGATGTACTAGTGACATGGCTTACAGGGGAAACCAACTGCTTTCTGATTGGATTTGAGGCCTATTCCACAGGAAAGAATGTATGCCTGGTACCGTAAACCTCGTCAAAGGCTCGTGTTTAGAGATGTCACTAGGCCCTAGTGAGAGAACTACTATAGTTATCTTGCTAAATGTTGTCAAATGCCTTCCGAACACTTAGCTTTATACCCACAGTTTGGTGCTGCTCTCAACTTGGGTCAGATAAGCTTCTTGCACTTGGCAGTAATCAATGCATAGACTCAAAACTGATCAAAATGCTGAGAACAATTGGCTGTTGAATGCTCAGTCCTAAATGGGATACTGTATCAACACAGAAGAGGAAGAGGAGAGAGTATAAGAAACAGAGGACGTGGAAGAGTGCCAAGAGATGCTGTTTTCTGGATATGATACAGCTGTTCTAATCATGAACTCACAACAACTGTGGTTACCTATATAAGACCTGCACAAGATCATGCCAATGAATAATGGATTGGGGAGGGACCCATGAGGCTCCACTTCTAGCTGAAGAGCTATTAGCAATTGATGGTGCTGTTGAAGGGAAAGTCATTTTTCTTCAGGGGTGTGGCTACTGGTTGTCCATGAATATGTAAGAAAGTACTAATTGGATTCAGTGACTAGGAAGGTATGGACACATGTTGATGATCACCTTTGGTATGGTGTATACTCCTAGCATTAAATAAGTTAAGACCTGGAAAGGTACTAAACAGCAAAGAACAAAAAGGATGTCTTCATAAAGTGCTGTTGTTCTAGTTTCCTTAACTGCTGTGACAAAACACTGACCAAAACCAACTTGGGGAGGAAAGGGTTTATTTGCCTCACAACTTCCAGGTGACAGTTCATCACTGAGGAAGCCCAAGGTAGGAACTCAGGGCAGGAACCTGGAGGCAGGAGCTGAAGCACAGGCCATGGAGGAACGCTGCTTACTGGCTTGCTCCCTTGGCCCACACTCAGTCTGCTTTCTTATACAATACAGAACAACCTGCCCATGGTGGTACCACCCACAGTGGGCTGGGCCTCCCATATCACTCAACAATCAAGAAAATACCCCACAGATAAGGCCATAGGCCAGTTCAGTGGAGGAAATTCTCCAATTGAGGCTCCCTCAACCAAAGTGTGTCAAGTTGATACTAAAACTATGCAGCATAGCTGTCCATACCGTATAATGGCACTGCTAATACTGGGAAGCTTCATCTTTAGTGTCGTATACTATAGTACAAGGACAGAACCTGGACCTTCAAACAAATAGTAAACATGGTAGTTATAATTAAAATTACTTCTTCAGTTTTCAGTTTCAGTTCTTTGGAGATTTGTGTTTCTTGAGGCTGAAGAGATGGCTCAGTGATTAAGAACACTGGCTGTTCTTGCAGAGGACCTAGGTTTGGTTCCCAGCACCCACATGGAGGCTAGCAGCCATTCATAACTCCAGATCTGATGACCCTCTTCTGAGCTCTGTTGGCATTCCATGACATGGGTGTACTTACATCCATGCAGGAAATACATTTATACACATAAAATTAAAAATAATAAATAAAAAATTTAAAAGATTTCTGTTTCTGGGCTGGAGAGATGGCCTAGTGGTTAAGAGAGCCGACCACTCTTGCAGAGGACCCGGGTTCGATCCCCAGCACCCACATGGCGGCCGAGAACCATCTGAAACTCCAATTCCAGGAGAACTCCAGTTCCAGGGGAATCCGACACCCTCTTCTGACCTCCGCGGCATTGCACGTCACTGGTGCACAAACTTGCATGTAGACAATACATTCATACACATACAGAAATAAATAAAAATTAAAAAAAAAGATTTCTGTTTCTGGTTAAGTTAGGGTTTATTTATTACCTAGTAATTGGAAAGAAACATGAATGAGTCAATTCTTCTGAACTGAAATTTTTGAAAATAACATTTATTGAAGTATCATGCTCCAAAGTATTCATTTAAAGTATTCTCAGAAATTCAAAGACTATTGATACTGATATTTAGATATGAGATGATTAATATCTATAATTAGTAATGAACTTAAATAAAATATGAAAAAATCAAGGAATACAGTCAGTATATGGGACAATAAAATGAGCAAACAATTTGAAAAGAATGAAGTACCAATGAACTTGGGAAAACATGTTCAGGTACACTTCAGTAAAAAAAAAAAAAAAAGGATTGGTGGGGGAGGAGGGTGGGAGGAGGAAGGTTCCAGGAGGAATGGAAACAGGGAGTTGGATATGATCAAGATACACTATCAGACTATCAGACTATTGAAACAATGGTCCCCAAAGAATAAGAACTTTCCCAGGAATTTCATATTAGGAGAAGGGAAAGACTGGAGGCTGGTGTCAGCCATAGAAGGAACTTCCCTCCCAGGAAGAGATTTCACACAGCTCATATAACTTGTCAAACAACCTTGCAGGAGCCAAGGATGGTGAGTGGTAGCTCACCTTGACCTGCTAGTTACATATCCCCCTTACCAGCTTTAAGCTTAAACTTCATGTCCGGACCCCAGAGATGGAATCATTCAACCTCTTTATTTGCTCCTCTTCCCAATGTAGCCACATTGAATACATCTGCTTTGCCTTTTTTCCACTGTCATTTATTTCTTTTATTGGTATATTGAGGATTGATGGGCAAGCCTAGCTCATTAGAGTTGCCAGAACCCAAGCTTTGCCCCTAAAAAACGTTAGCAGCACAAGCCTGAGTGGAAAAGTCTACCAGTCATAAGACAACCCTTTAACACAATGGGGTAGAGGGATAAAAGTTAGGTTCGGAAGCCTGCATTTGGCTGAAAGAATATTCACACAGACCCATGTACACTCTGGATGCCTGGACAAGGATGATCTGTCTGCCAGTAATAAGCATCTGGAGGGAAACAGGACTAACTGTAAACAGCACTGTGTAAGGAGCAGAGAGTGAGGTCTTCTCAAGACAGTCTACAACTGCACAATTTCAAGATGACATTTTATTTCACTTAAAAGAAATACTTGTACTTACTAAAGTGGTTTTCCCTAAAGGAACATAATCTTGAACCAAACTTCTACCATCTTTGTAACAATTAGAGGCAAGGATTATTTAGAGTTGAGGAAGTCAGAGTCTCAAAACTGTTTCTAAAATGTGTCATAACCCTAACAAAAGAGTTTAGGTTCTGACATCATAAACTCCATTGAAAACAAATGCATTTATCCTTACAATGGCTGCATGTATTCCTATTCACTACTTCTTTTTGTGTTATAGCTGTTTATCAGCTTCACATTAAGATGTGAGTGAGTGTGTGTGTGTGTGTGTGTGTGTGTGTGTGTGTGTGTGTGTGTGTGCATGTGTGTTGCTTTGTTATATAGGTTATAGGAAACCAGCTGTGACTAGTCCTCACTTTCCTTGAAATAGCGTAACAGGTTACCTCTGGCTGGTAGATTTAATCCATGGAGACAGTCAAATATAGCAAAAACATTGAGTGTGATGAACCTGACCCTCTGGCTGACAATGGGGAAGTAAATTTGCCAAACCAAAAAGCTTAATTGCCACCTCACCCTGGCTAGGGGATTTGGTTCTGGGATAACTCAATAGATTACATTTCCCTCTCATAAGAAGACTAAAAAATAATTCCAAGTTTACATACAATTATAGAAATAGCCCCACAAAGGCCCAAAGCCAAACAAGTTTTCCCAGCCTTAAGTGAAAGGTACAAGCCAAAGTTCCACCAATCTCTATGGATATAGAAGATTGATATACAAAGCTGATTTATAAGCAGTGGAGCAGGGGGACACTTTAAGATGTATCTCCCTTACCACTCAACGCAAAAGCTTCTTTTGCACCAGATGAAGACTATTACAGAGTCCACAACTGCTCACACACAGACAGTAGCTGTGAATTGCCCAAGACTAAGCAGCACACCTACAATGCAACCTCTCCATCTAAGGCTCACGCAACATAGAACAAGAATCCAAGAGGACAAAAATTACCCTTTTAACTCTCATTAAGGAAGCTTTCTCAAGCAACAGGAGACCAAGAACTCAAGGTCATAAATGGTCAAACCATGGAGATTAGGAGTGTACAGAGTATGGGTCCATGGACAGTTTGCCTATATTCAGATTCACTCACCTAGGGCTCAGGGAACATTGCAGAAAAGGTGGATGGAAAGATTGTAAGAGCCAAGGAGGTAAAGGAAAACTACAGAAATAGAGTCCTACAAGCTCCTGGGACCCTGCTCATATGAACCTACAGCAATGGTATCAAAATGCCCAAGACCTACGCAAGCTCAATCAGAAAAAAATCCCAGCATGGAAATGTGGAGATGGGCAGCAGAACCCAATCTTAACTGAAGAAATATTGACTGCTGATTACTGTTGGGTGAGGACTAGCTGAATTTCTTAAACTGAGGGTCTCTGCATAGGCTGACAAGAGCTCAGAGGAGGAACTTGCACTGAGGAATGGCCGCCTGCCTGGGAGATTCATTTAGCACAATAGGCCTTAACACAGATGGCAGAATGCATGAATTCCAGTGAGAGGGTGGGCTGTGGGAGGTGCCAGCAGAGACAGCAGTATAAAGGTGACTAAGACTGATTGAGATGCTAGCAATGAAATACACAAAAATTCAATAAAAAAGTATGCAAAAAATGCATCCCTCTTATTCCCAAGTCTTTGAGTTGGACTTTAAGACAGAGAAGGATGTGGCCCTGCTTAGCCTTTCAGTGATTCTTCATGCCAAGCAATCACAAGACACCATAGCAGGAACAGCAGTAATTTAAGAAATAAATATTTCAGTCAACACACCTGTTGGGATTCATGGAGACAAAAAAAAATCCCATCTCTTAACCAAATTAAGTTTGTTTGGGTCTTTTCTATTTTACGGAATTCATATGTTCCACTTCATAAGGCATGACATTAAAATTCAAAACTCCAACTCAGGCCTATGTGAGAAAAGATTTATACAGAAAATCATGAGAAGACAGACACAGGGAGAAGACCACACAGGATGGACCAGATTTGAAGAACCTGGAAAAGATGCCTGACTTGGCTATTAGATGGTTGACTCTAGATGATTTTTTTTCCACATCCTATATACAGGTATACTTTATATGCGAAGAAATAGAAGTAGACTCGCGGGACAAAAATCTACAGTTATATCTAATTATATGGCTCTGATCTTGAGAGACAGATAGTCTTATTATGTATGTAGTACAATGACAAATTCAAGAAATACAGTACTGCACAGAAATAAAATTTGAAAATAACAGGTAACATCTCTGTAAAACAATAAAATTGTCACAAGAATATATCAAACTCATGGTAAGTATGAAAATTCAATTTTTGTTTATCTATTTGTTGGTTTGTTTGTTGTTTGTCTTGAGGCTTGGTCACAACATAGCACTGGCTGCCCTGCAACTCAATGTTTAGATCATGCTGACCACCAACTCACAGAGATCCACCACCTCTGCTTCCCAAGTGCAAAATTACAGGTATGCACCAGTGTGAAAATTCAGTTTTTTATTAAATTTTATTATTCTTTATGTGTATGAGTGTAGTGCTAGATCTGTGGTGGCATACCCGTCTTGTGCAGTGGCCACAGAGGTGAGAAGAGGGAGTCATATCCCTTGGAACTGGAGTGGCTGCTAGCTGCCATGGGGGTGCTGGAGTGGCTGGAAGAGCAGCCAATACTCTTAGCCACCAAGCCATCTACCTAACCCCTTTTCAGAATTTGAAAACTAGGGAACTGAGTGCACAGAGCTTAGTTTGGTGATTTCCAGGGACCACCTGAAGCACAGGTAGGAACCAGGCACTTCAGCCAGGCAGATTGTTGGATAATTCTATCACTGGATTGTTGGATAATTTTATCATTGGTGTGCTGGATAGCTTTAGTGTCAACTTGACACACCTGGGTTGAGGCAGCCTCAGTTGGGGAATTGGCTCCATTGGACTGGCCTTTGGCCATGTCTGTGGAGTATTGTCTTGATTGTTGGGCAATGTGGGAGGGCCCAGCCCACTATGGGTGGTGCCACCCTGGGCAGGTTGTTGGGTACTGTAGAAGAGGGCAGGCTGGGCATGGGCCAGGGAAGCAAGCCAGTAAGCAGCATTCCTCCATGCCTGTGCTTCAGCTCCTGCCTCCAGGTTCCCGCCCTGAGTTCCTGCCTTGGGCTCCCTGAGTGATGAACTGTGACCCAGGATATGTAAGCTGAATAAACCCTTTCCTCCCCAAGTTGGTGTTGGTCGGAATGTTTTGTCACAGCAATTGAAGAGAAACTAGAATAACTGGTTTGTTGGATAATTGAATCGTTGTCTTGTGTGGCTGTGGGGGTGGAGTCATCCTGCTAGCTGGTATAAAAGGTGGGCCTGTTGCCACTGTGAGACTTGAGTGCACAGAGCTTAGATAGGGGATTTCCCAGGACCACCTGAAGCACAGAGTCCTGGGCATGGGCTAAGCACACCAACTGGCATTGCTGACGGAGTGTCCAAGTGGATTTTTTGGTGAACCTTCAGAACAGAAAGGGAAGAGTGAGTTAGACTTCCAATATATAAACAAAATTGAAGGCCTGAAAGCTAGACAATAAAAAAAGGAGAAAAAAAGAAAGAAGGCATCTGAAGGAGGCAAGCAAAGCAAGCCTTCAACACAGTGAACACGAGGAATTTGGGATTCGCATTGGAATATAGGCAAAAAGGGAAACCCACATGCCAGGGACACAATGAAGGGAGAACATGGGAAAGGTACAGGATAAATCCACGCCAAGCTCTACCAACCCTGTGGGAGATTCCTACAGTGGGATCCCCCTGGGGGTGGCCCAGAACACAGATCTTAGAGGAACAATTGCAGACATATTCAAAGAAATCAAAGAATATAAAGAACAAGTCAGAGAACTAAGGAGAAAGAATGAAAAACTGAAGAAGGACATAGAGAGAGAGAATGACGAACGCCAGAAAGAACTAGAGGAAGAGAATGACAAACTCTGGAAGGAAGTGGAAACACTGAAAAAGGAAATCAACCAGTGAAGCAAGGAGCTACAGGAAGAGATTGAGAAGCTCCAAAAGGAAGTGGAAATACTAAAGAAATCACAGGATGAAATGAAAAAGGATATCGAACACTCATCCAATCAAAAGGAAAGGAATGGAAAAAGCCTCAGAAGTAGAATGGAAGAAGCAGAACAAAGAATATCAGACCTGGAAGATAACACAGAACAACTAAAAACCTCAAGTAAAGATTATGAAAAATTTAAAAATACACAAAGGTGGAACAACCAGGAACTGTGGGACAGTTGGAAAGATCAAACCTCCACATCATAGGGATAGAGGAAGGAGAAGAATCCCAAGAGAATGGTATTGACCAGATCTTCAACAGAATAATAGATGAAAATTTCCCCAAACTAAAAAAAGACAAACCAATACAAATACAAGAAGCACATAGAACTCCAAACAGACAATATCAGAAAAGAAACTCCCCACACCGTATCATAGTTAAAACACTAGATGCCCAAAACAAAGACAAAATTCTGAAAGCCACAAGAGAAAAACAACAAGTTACATATAAGGGGAAACCCATCAGAATTACAACTGACTCCTCAGTGCAAACTATGAAAGCAAGAACATGGAACAAAGCATTCCCAGTGTTAAAGGACTATAGATGCCAACCCAGGTTACTATACCCAGCAAAAATGCCAAATATAGTTGAAGGAGAGAGAAAAATCTTCATGACATAAACAAGATGACAGAATATATGTCCGGAAAATGAACACTTCAGAGAATACTTGAAGCAATTCAAAGGATAGAAGAGAGGAGCAACTATTCCCATAACTGCAGAAGTAGAAACCTGGACCGAAAATGCAAATGGATAATAAGGTGAAAGGAAGCAATGCACGTCTTTCAATTATAACCTTAAATATTAATGGGCTAAATGCCCCAATCAAAAGACATAGACTGGAAGATTGGATTAGGAGACAGAACCCATCTATATGCTGTCTACAAGAAACCCATCTCACTCTCAACGATAGGCACCAACTTAAGGTGAAGGGATGGAAAAAAATACTCCAAACGAATGGTAACAAAAAGAAAGCAGGTGTTGCATTTTAATATTAGACAAAATGACTTCAAAGTAAAAGAAATCAGATGAGACAAAGAGGGCCATTACATCTTTATCAAAGGAACAATTGACCATGAAGATTTTACAATCAGGAATATATATGCACCAAATTCTGGTGCACCAAACTTTATAAAGACAATTCTCCAGGACCTCAAGGCACATATTAACCCCAACACACTCATAGTAGGGGACTTCAATACCACACTGAGCCCTTTGGAAAGGTCAACTGGACAAAGAATAAACAGAGGGACATCTGAACTGAATGATATGGTACACCAAATAGAACTCAAAGACATCTACTGAACATTCCACCCAAATACAAGATGTGGTGGTTTGAATGAGAGTGTCCCCCCATAGGCTTTAAGTATTCAGACATTTTGGGTCCAGCTGTCTTAGAAGGTATGGCCATGCTGGAGGAAGTATGTCACTGGGGGCAGGCTTAGTGAGTTTAACAAGCCTTGTGGTCTCCAGTCTCTCTCTGCTGAGTTTTTGTTCTACTTTGTCTTCCATTGCTGTGACAAAACACTCTGACCGACACCAACTTGGGGAGGAAAGGGTTTATTCAGCTTACATCTCCTGGGTCACAGCTTATCACTTAGGGAGCCCAAGGCAGGAACTTAGGGCAGGAATCTGGAGGCAGAAGCTGAAGCACAGGTCATGGAGGAGTGCTGTTTACTGGCTTGCTCCCCTGGCCCATGCCCAGCCTGCCCTCTTGTACTGTACACAACAACCTGCCCAGGGTGGCACCACCCATAGTGGGCTGGGCCCTCCCACATTGCTCGACAATCAAGTCAATACTCCACCGATGTGGCCACAGGCTAGTCCAATGGAGCCAATTCCCCAATTGAGGCTGCCTCAACCCAGGTGTGTCAAGTTGACACTAAAGCTATCCAGCACAATTGACCCCTTGTCAACTTGATGCACAAAACATCACTATTAAACCACCACCTATCCATTTCTTATCCCCAAAGTATGATGTTAACATCAATCACAACCTAAGACAGTACAACGTAAAAAGGCCTACAGTCCTTAAAATGTCCCAACACTTAAAAGTTCAGTCTATTAAAAGTCTCTTAACTGTGGGCTGCTGTAAAATCCAAAACAAGTACTGTCTTATTTCAAAGGGAAGAATCAGGCACACTCAAACAAAACCTAAGTCCAGCAAAGTAGCTCAAGGCTGGACACCTGGGACTCACAATCTTCTGGGCTCCAAAGGGTTTCGGCAGCTCCCCTTCTCTGACTCTGCCATCTGTGGCACACACAGTTCATCTTGCAGGCCCAGGCCGACTCCATTCCACACCTGCCGCTGCTCTTGGTGGTCATCCCACAGTCCCAGCTTCTCCAAAAATCTGGGATCACCACTGAAACTGAGGTTGCTTCTGACCTCTCCTGATGCAAAACCTCAACTTCTCCTTCTGACCCCTGGAATCCTGGGGTCTTCACTACAACCAAGGCCGCACTCTGACCAGTGGTCTTTCCTGGCCTCTCATAGTGCCAGGCCTCAGCTGCTCTCTGTGACCCCTTCATGCTTTCAACACCAGAACCATATAGGAGACTCTTACATGTTGCCAAGTCCTGCTTCTTGCTTGACATGGAGGCTCAGGCCCCTTCTGGAACATAGCTTCTTTGTGCTGACCCTGAAGAAATTCTTCCCAGAAGATTTCACCACAGTGATGCTGGTCTCTTGTTACTTACAGCTGATTTTTTCAGCCCCAGCTAACCAGCATCAATTGTCCCACTACAACAAAGATATCACTTCAGTTTCTGGTCTCTTGTTACTTACAGCTGATTCTTCAGCTCCAGCTGACCAAAACGCACAGATTAAACAGTCCTGATGATCTCTGCTTCCCTTTGAAACTAGAAACTTCACAAGCCAGGCCTCCTTCATCTACAACTCCTTCAGCAAAACTGCTCCAAGTTCTACAGCCATGATCTTTAGGCGTTCAATGATTTTTCTAGCCCAAAGTTCCAAATGCTTCCACAATCCTTCCCCAAAACACTAAGGTTAGGTCTGTCACAGCAACACCCCACTCTCTGGTATCATTTTTTGTTCTACTTTGTCTTCCATTCCTGTAACAAAATACTCTGACCGACACTAACTTGGGGAGGAAAGGGTTTATTCAGCTTACATCTCCCAGGTCACAGTTCATCACTCAGGAAGCCCAAGGCAGGAGGTAGGAGTTGAAGCAGAGGCCATGGAAGAGTGCTGTTTTCGGGCTTGTTCCCCTGGCCCATGCCCAGCCTGCCCTCTTATACAGTACACAACAACCTGCCCAGGGTGGCACCACTCATTGTGGCTGGTCCCTCCCACATTGCTCAACATCAAGACAATACTCCACCGATGTGGCCACAGGCCAGTCCAATGGAGCCAATTTCCCAATTGAGGCTCCCTCAACCCAGGTGTGTCAAGTTGACCCTAAAGCTATCCAGCACACCAGAGAATACACTTTCTACTCAGCACCCAATGGAACATTCTCCAAAATTAACCACATACTGGGACACAGAAAAAGCCTCAACATTTAAATAATTTCATGCATTCTCTCAGACCACACTGCAATAAAGCACAATATTAACATCAGGATAAGCCCTACTACTACAAGAACACATGGAGACTAAATAAGACACTCCTGAATAAGGACTGTGTCAAGGAAGGAATAAAGAAAGAAATAAAAGCATTCCTGGAACTGAATGACAATGATTATACAACACAACAAAACCTATGGAATATTTTAAAAGCAGTCCTAAGAGGGAAGTTTATAGCCCTGGGTGCCTACATTAGAAAAACAGAAAGAGCACAAGCAAATGATCTAACACTGTAGCTAAAAACACTTGCGAGACAACAACAAATGAACCTTAAATGCAACCAACAGGAAGAAATAACAAAAATCAGAGCAGAAATCAATGAAATAGAAGCAAAGAAAACAACATAAAAAATCAATGAATCCAAAAGTTGGTTCTTTGAGAAAATAAACAAGATAGACAGACCTCTAGTCCAGTTAACAAAAAGAAAGAACAATTCCAAATCAATAGAATCCATGGTTAAAGGGTAAATGTCACAACAGACAATGAAAAGATCCAGACAATCATATGGGAATACTCCAAAAACCTATACTCTACTAAGTTTGAAAACCTAGGAGAAATGGATGAATATCTGAAATCCTGGGAATCACCAAAGCTTAACCAAGAAGAGATTGATAGCTTAAACAAATCCATAATATTTGAAGAAATTGAAAATGTAATAAGAAACCTCCCAACTGAAAAAAGCCCAGGCCCAGATGATTTCACAGCAGAATTCTATAAAACATTTCAAAAAGACCTACAATCACTATTACTCAAGTTGTTCAGAGGATACAAGCAGAGGGAATTCTCCCTAATTCTGTCTATGAAGCCAGCATCACTCTATTACCAAAATCAGGCAAAGATACAACCAACAAGGAGAACTGTAGACCAATCTCATTAATGAACACAGATGCAAAAATTCTCAACAAAATACTTGCAAACTGCACTCAGACCCACATCAAAAATATCATCCATCATGATCAAGTTGGATTCATACCAGAGATGCAGGGATGGTTCAACATACAAAAGTCAATAAATATCATAAAACACATAAGTGGACTGAAAGACAAAAACCACACGATCATCTCAATTGATGCAGAAAAAGCCTTTGACAAAATCCAGCATCCCTTCATGCTTAAAGTCCTAGAAAAAACTGGATTGGAGGGATCATTCCTCAATGTAATCAAAGCCATATACAGGAAACCCACAGCCAACATCATCCTAAATGGAGAAAAGACTGAAGCATTCCCCTTAAAGGTAGGAACTTGGCAAGGCTGCCCCAGTCACCACTCCTCTCCAATATAATGCATGAAACACTTGTTAGGGCAATAAGGCAAGAAAAGGAAATTAAAGGAGTTCTAATTGGAAAAGAGGAAGTCAAGCTATCCCTTTTTACAGATGATATGATTGGGTACCTAAGGGATGCTAAAAACTCCACCAGAAAACTCCTAGAAACCATTAAGAGTTTCAGTAAAGTGTCAGGATACAAAATTAACCTATAAAAATCATAGTCTTTCTTTACACCAACAACAAGCAACTGAAGAAGGAATTCAAGGAGAACTTCCCACTCACAATAGCCTCAAAAACAATAAAATACATAGGAACAAACCTAACCAAAGACACCAATGATCTCTACAAAAAAAAAAAAAAAAATTTAAAACCCTGAAGAAGGAAATTGAAGAAGACATCAGAAGATGGAAAGACCTCCCATGCTCATGGATTGGGAAAATTAATATAGTAAAAATGTCCATTCTATACAAAAATTAATATACAGATTCAATGTAATCCCATTTAAAATCCCCAAGAGTTTCTTCACAGGCTTGGAAAAAAAGGCCTTAATTTCATATGGAAAAACAAAAGACCCTGAATAGCCTAAGCAACCCTGAGTGAAAAGAGCAATACAGGGGGGATCTCTATACCAGACTTCAAACTATACTACAGGGCTATAGTCATTAAAACAGCTTGGTACTGGCTCAAAAACAGACCCATTGAACAATGGAACAAAAGTGAAGATCCAAACTTGAGCACCTACAATTTTAGCCACC
This sequence comes from Rhizomys pruinosus, assembly GCA_009823505.1. Classification (NCBI taxonomy): domain Eukaryota; kingdom Metazoa; phylum Chordata; class Mammalia; order Rodentia; family Spalacidae; genus Rhizomys; species Rhizomys pruinosus. The sequence goes on from VZQC01011699.1 coordinate 778,335, forward strand.
TCATATTTGACAAGGGGGCCAAGAAGACACAATGGAGGAAAGACAGCATCTTCAGCAAGTGGTGTTGGCAAAACCAGATCACTACTTGTAGAAGAATAAAGTTAAACCCCTACCTCTCACCCTGTACAAAAGTCAACTCCAGATGGATCAAATACCTCAATGTGTAACCCAAAACTCTAAAGGTGATAGAAGAAAAAAGTTGGCACCAGCCTACAGGACATAGACACAGGAAAAGACTTCCTAAATCAGAAAGCAGCTGCACCAGAAATAAAGATCAACAATTTGACAAATGGGACCTCAATTAAAACTCAAGGAGCTTCTGTACAGCAAAAAAGAAACAACTCAGGTTAGTGAAGAGAAAACCCACCAGTGGGTGGAAAATCTTTTCCCCCAACTGCAGAAACATCTGACAAAGCAATTGATTTCCAGAATATATAAACTCTCAAAAAACAAGAAGAAAAAAAACAATGACCCACGCTCAAAGATGGAGCAAAGAGTGAACAGAGAGTTCACAAGTGAGGATTAGAGATGGCGAGAAACACCTTAAAAAGTATTCACCATCATTAAGCATTAAGGAAAAGCAAATCAAAAACCACTTTAAGAATATCATCTTACTCCAATAAGACTGGCTAGGATCCAAGAAAACAAATGATACCAAGTGCGGAGAGGTTGTGGGAAAGGGGAACACTTATCCACCACTGGTGCGAATGTAACTCGTACAAGCCACTATGAAGCAGTGTGGAGAAACCCTTGGAAGACTTGGAATGACTTGCCACCGACCCAGCCAAACACTCCAGGCATGTACCCCTCAAGACCACCCCAACCGCAGATACATGCACAAGCCATGTTTATTTCAGCTCTCTTCAACATAGCAAGGAGCTGGAACCAACCCAAATGCCCCTCAACTGATGAGTGGATAGAAAATGTGGTACATCTACACAATGGAGTTCTATGAGCAAGTAAAGTATAGATGACATCATGCAGGAAAAATGGCTGGAACTAGAGGTCATCATGCTGAGTGAAGTAAAACACAAGTCCAGAAAACAAATGATGAATGGTGTCTCTCATTGTGTGATGCTCGCCAATTACCTAGTTGTAAGGCAAAATGAGCAATGTTAATGTGATCTGAAAACAACTGTGCTCTTATATTGTATCGATCCCTTAACAGGTTCTAGAACTAAGCTACCATTTTTTTTTCAGAGTTAGGAATTTTTGGTATATGGTGAGGATATTATGTAATATTTTAGAGTAATATAAGATCAAAGGAATACAGAAAAACCTAGTTTGTCATCATTATTCTAACCACAATTTATTTATTGGGAGTGCTTCTTAGTATTTCTATACAAGGCTACTGGAGCTTTGTCCAAAGCATTTTCTAAAATATTATACGAGTAGTTAAAAGTATCAGGCTGGTGTAACTTAGCCTTTCTGAATGCTTAACAACCATACTTAATGCCCATACCAATTTGCCCAAAAGGGTCTTAAAGGATAACTTTGTTCCTTGCCCTCAGAGGTCACTAAGTCCCAGGGACTATGCATGGGGGCATCTCTTGAAATGTCCTGAATGTGAATCACCAGTCTTTCTGTGCAGGGAGGTCTTGGAGATCCACTAATGGGAACAGCCAGTGTCCAGTCACATAAAGAGGAAATTCTGCTCATGGTTCAAAAAGGGAAGCATGGTCTAGCAAGACCTATGTTGTCCTTGAGTGGATGGAACGGGTAAATGAAAAGCCAAAAGGAGCCAGGGGCTCCCCCCTCCCCCATCTCCCAAAAAAACCTGAGTGAACCTTAAGGACCAGATCCTCAACTGATGCTGAGAAAACAAAAACCTTGGTAAATGTGGGCTAACTTTGTGGTCTTAAACATCCAAAAGAAAAGTATAACCAGAAATAAATAATCAGTAAGGTCTGAGAAATTGTACTTCAGGTATAAAACTTGAGATCTTAGTAAAAAGACAAAAGTAAAAAAAAAAAAAAAAAAAAAAAAAAAAAAAACCAGTTGTTTTGCCTGTCTTACTGGCAATTGCAGCTACCCTGTGGTTGCCACTGGTTTTGTCATCCTTCAAAGACATGAGACACAGCTTTTCAACCTTCCAATATGGACTGAAAACTCATGTCTCCCCAAGAGTCCTCCAAACCTTCAGTGCCAGATGGGGACTGCTGAGACATCCAACTTTTGGACTGAGCAACTACTGGGGTTTCTGCCTCTTCAGAATATAGTCCGCCATTGTTGGACTACCCAGGCTGTATCATGGAGACCAGTGCAGGAAGATCAAGACAGGACGTGGTGCTTACAGGACCTCATTTGGTGACCATGGGAAAGGAAAACCTAGTGTGGAACACAAGGGCAGGACTGATGGTTGTTTGGGCTTGCCAAGGAAGAGACTTCAAACATGACATCTTTCAGCCTAATAAAAAAAAATCATAAGCCAAAGATGCTAAAACCTATGATATATGTGACCTGCATATGTGCATATTTTGGAGTGATGCATATTGGAAGGAATAACAAGAACAACAGAAAAGACTGTGTCAAATAACTGACTGAAATGGTGAACTTCTGCTGGAAACATTAAACTTCTGCATCAAGAATTTTGAGAGAGAATGAGAAAAAGATGAAAAACATGTTTGGCAGAATGCATGAGCTCTGGTGGGGGCAGGAAGGGAGGCACGGGACCAGATTTGATTTGTAATGTAATTTTGTAAGAAATCCACAGAGCTTCAATAAAATATTGGTGGGGGAAAAAAGAACTAGGGAACTGACTTGATTCTACGAAGCTCAAAACAAGAAAACTGAAGTGTGTCCTTCAGGTAACGAAAATTGCAAGGGCTGGAGAGTCAGTAGGGAAGTCATCCTGAGTAGCAAGGTAGCAGCCGAAGAACAGAGGGCTGGAGCCAGGCTTCTGGAGGTCATCTTTGTAGGAAGGGCTGCCATCCTTTGAAGGGGGACACATCAGGACTGAAGGAGGAAGAACACAATGTTGGGAACCCAGCCAGGTGAGTCTAGTGTTTTTGGTAAGCAGCAGGGTGGAGCCATTCTGGCTTTTCTAGGACTGGTTCAAGCAAGAACAGCTTTCCCTGTATCAGTTTCTGATCAAAGGGAGCACCACCTGAGACTCCCTTCATTTACCAGGTTTTCCAGCAGGCTGGCTTAGAGGCTATTCTCCTTCATATCCAAAGATTCTGTGAGCTAAAATCCCCCTTTGAAATTTTTTGCTTATTTATAGGTTTTTTTGAGACAGGGTTTCATGTGCCTAGGCTAATCTCAAACTTTTTTTTTTTTTTTTGGTCTTTTCAAGAAAGGGTTTCCCTGTAGCCCCAGATGTCCTGGAACTCACTCTGTAGACCAGGCTGGCCTTGAACTCACAAAGATCCACCTGCCTCTGCCTCCTGAGTGCTAGGTTTAAAGGCGTGCACCGCCAGGCCCAGCTCACACTTTCTATGTATCCGAGGCTGGCCTTCAGTTCTTGATCTTCCTGCTCTGTATCGTTCATGAGTGTTGTGGACTACAGGCTTGCTACATATGCCCGAAGAGATAATATCCTTAAATAGACACCTTTCTGGTTAAAATAGCCTCAAACAGATCCTGTTCATTGCTAATAAGAACCATAACAGATCCACTTGTTTTGGGGGCCTTTTTTCTTTTTGAGACAGGGTCTCCCTGTGGCCATAGCTGATCTAGAGAACTCACTATGTAGACCAGGTTAGCCTCATTCTCACAGAGATCCTCCCAAGTCTGGGATTAAAGGCATGTGCCATCGGATCTACATTTTTATTTATTTTTATTTTATTTTATTTTTTTTGTCTTTTTGAGACAGGGTTTCCCTGTAGCCCCAACTGTCCTGGAACTCACTATGTAGATCAGGCTGGCCTTGAACTCATGGTGATCTTCGCCTGCCTCTGCCTCCCAAGTACTGGGATTAAAGACGTGCACCACCACACCCGGCAAGATCTGCATTCTTAATAGAATCTTTGCAAATGTACATTTTTAAAAATTGAATGGTGTGGTGGCACACGCCTTTAATCCTAGTACTCGGGAGGCAGAGGCAGGCAGATCTCTGTGAGTTCAAGGCCAGCCTGGTCTACAGAGTGAGCTCCAGGACAGCTGGGGCTACAGGGAGACCCTGTCTCAAAAAGCCCCCCCAAAAAAACCTGAATGTTCACAATTGTATGAGGAGACATTAATACCCTCATTTTATAGCTAAGGAAAGTGAAGCCATGTGGTTAGGTTGGAGAAGATTCCCAGCAAATATATGGCATAGCCCAGGTTTGCAGTTAAGCCTGTTTCACCCCTAAGCCCTTGCCATTTCTACATAGTAAGTTTCCCAGAGACAAGGATAGGAATGCCCTTCAATACTGGCATATGAGCATATGTGTCTGTAAACAGAATAGTTTCTACAATGAGTCATACAGTACAGCAAACTCTGAACTGCAGTCAGAACACTAAAAGGGAATCATTCCAGTGAGAACGGAACATCAAAAAGTCCAAAGTGCCCTGAAGTCTGTGCAAAAGACAGCAGAGATGAGTCCCTGGAGCCAGTGGGCCAACCTGGCTCTGTCAAGCCCCACTTTCTGTGGCTGTTTGCAAATTTAACAGCCAACCTCAGCAATAATCTCTGAAGCCTCATAAATCCAAGTCCACAACATAAAGCAAATTTCACATTGTTCAACCTGTGCTGTTCCATATATTGAATTTCGCCATCTCATGAAGGTCAAGTTCTTCCTCAGGAATAATGGAAGCAATTCCACCACCTGCATTAGTTTTTTTCAACTTCAAGATCAGTTTTATTAGGTACACTCACTAGACAGTGGCCAAGAGTATGCATTTTGAGGATCACTTGTCGATGATTAAAGTGGAATCTATGGCAAGATTATAGTATGACCACTATCCCCACTAAAGCCCCATGAAACGTGATCACTACTGGACTCTGGCCTAGGATTGTTCTCCACACAGTGTCCCAGAGAGCCTCTGTCAATCACCTAGAGTTGATCCTGGAGTTTAAACCAGGCTGTAACCTCTCATCTGTAGTCTTCATGTGGTAAACTAGCAGGAAGACAGTCCAAGGCGACTAGGTGCCAGACCCCTTGTGCCCAGCATGATTTTTCTGAAAATCTGCCAGAAGATGACTTAGGCTACAGGAGTAAGAGCTTACCCCCTGACCTCAGCACTTCAAACCTGACTTCACACCAATTTAAAACACTTTATGGCACCTTTCCATTTCCATAGTGTTCTGGATGTTCCTTTCTGTCCTGAATTCTGTCTTTAGTGCAGCTGACACATGCAGCAGGGACTAACAGCTGTCTCCCAAGAGGAGCCCTATACTTTTTAAACAGCTTTGTTTTGTGACCTGACCTATAGGCTGGCTGCATACTTGAGTGCACTGACAGCCAGTCATGTCTTTTGTCCCAGGCACACAGATACAGCAGGGTAGGGAGAATTCACATGGAATGCTCACATTTCAAAATGTAAATAAATGGCTCATACCAGAGGCCCAGCGTGCACTTAAATTGGGAAGACAAAACCTCCCAAAGAAAAGAGTGACCCAAAGAGGACTTTCCAGGGACCCCTGTGGAACCTTGGGGCTCTAGTAAACACACCTGGAAAACTGAATGAGGCAGATCTACAATACGCAAGAGACCAGGTGCCCTGTGTAGAGTCGGACATGTGGACATTCTTCTTTTCATTCCTCCCTGACTTTGTCCCAGAACACATTTCTGACACATGCTTTTCCTCCACACTTTGTTCCTTTTTATGCTTCATCCCCCATTTTCACTCTAAGATGCTCTGCGCTTCCTTCCCCCTTGCCGTTCCCCATCTGTCCTCCCCACCAGCTCTCGCTTCTCTGCTGTTTGGAACGCCTTTGATTTCCAAAGCATTCCCACAGCTGGTTCCACCTGTCGCATCGAAAGATCCTCCTTCTCAGTCATCACCTCTGTGAATCTGTATACTCTACCTGCCTTGAGTAGGCTACAGCCACAATCTCCACACCCTTAATTCTACTAACAAAAACAGGTAGGGGGACAGGTATGCTATTCCTTCAATACCAACTACAAATGACAGAATCACTTATGTGTCCTTTATCTTTTTCCTACAACTATTTATTTTTTATGTGTATGAATGTACCATCTGCATGGAGATCTACGCACCCATGTCGTGCAATGTGGAGGTCAGAAGAGGGTGTCGGATTCCCCTGGAACTGGAGTTAAAAACTGTTCTTAGCTGCCATGTGGGTGCTGGGGATCGAACCTGGGTCCTCTGCAAGAGCAATCGGTGTTCTTCCACTATGACATCTCTCCAGCCCACAACTATTATTTTTTAACTTACTTTTTGGTACATAAACTCATCACATTATTTTCATGATTTGTGCATTTATTGTAGACAAGTATATAAAAATGAAAATTCACCTGTAATTTTATTCTTCAGAGAATACTGTTTCTTATGATTGACTTGATAAACATCATCAAATATTCAAAGATGAATGAGAAAAATATTGCCCATGCTCTTACAGAGCCTGGATCCAGAGGGGAAGAAAATTCAATAAGCAAATCTCCTGCAGAAAATAATATCCTAGATGATAAATAGAAATTGGCCAGGCACAAAATAGGAAAGACACCCAAGGTAATAGGCTAAAGATAAAGAAAGCCTAGAACGTTTAAGGAAGCAGAGGGGACTCAGTATGGCTGGAAAGTAAAAGAACAGCAGTCAACAGGCTCAGAGACAAAGTGGGGAGGGAAGTACTGTGCCCGCAAGACATGTAAAATGTTTCCATAAAGGCAACAGGTATACTGGAGGATATTGGAGCCAGGAATGGCATGATCTGCATGTTTAGCAGAGCTCTATGCCCAAATGATAGAACCACAGTATGCAATAAACACTGCTTTTTAAAATCCTTGTTTAATGTATCTGTGTATATATGGTGTGTCTATACATTTGTTCATGGGAGTGCAGGTATGCATGTGCCAGGCCCCCATGTGAGGGTGAGAGATTAATGTCAGAGGTCAGTCTGCTCCACTCCTTTTGAGACAGGATCTTTTGCTGTTCACGGCTGCATACTCCAAGCAAGCTGGCCACACGCTTCCAGGGATGCTTCTGTCTCCACCACCCACATCACCGTCAAAACACTTGGGGTTGCAGTCTCCTGCTGCCTCACCTGGCTTCATGTGGATTCTGGGGATTCAAACTCAGTTCTTCACACTTGCCCAGCAAGTGCTTTACCCACTTTCCTGCTTTGCCTTCATCTCCAGCTGTGCTGGAGAGCTTTTAGTGTCAACTTGACACACCTGGCTCGACAGAGTCTCTACTGGGGAATTGTGTCCTCTGGACTGGCCTGCTGTCACGTCTGTGCAGCACTTTCTTATTGTTGAGTGATGTGGGAGGGCCCTGCCCATTGTGGGTGGTGCCACCCCTGGGAAGGTTGTTCTGTATTGTATAAGAAAGCAGCCTGAGCACAGGCCATGGGAGCAAGCCAGTAATCAGGTGCTTCAGCTCCTGCCTCCAAGTTCCTGCCCTGAGTTCCCACCTTGAATTTCCTCAGTGATGAACTGTGACCCAAGAATTGTGAGCCAAATAAACCTTTTCCTCCCTAAGTTGGTATTGGTCAGAGTGTTTTTGTCACAGCAATTGAAGACAAACTAGAGAACCAGCCAAAACACTTTTATAATCAGAACTGCCAAGTTATAAAACAAAAGAAAGGGAAAGGAAGGGAGCAATGAGGGAGGAGAGAGGGAGAAGGGACTGAAGGAAGGAAAGAGAAAAGAAGGGGTAATGGAGGGGGGTAGATTAGTTACTTCCTTTGTTGCTGTGACCAAATCCCTGGCAAGAAGCAATTTAAAGGAGGAAAAGTCAATTTGGGCTCCTGGTTCAGGGGAGAAAGCACATCACAGCAGAGAAGGCACGAGAGCTTGCAGCTGTGGCAGAAGGAATCTGCTTACACCTGGGCTGATGCGGAAAGGGAGAGAGGAGAATGCTTGCACTCAGCTGGTTTTCTCCTTTGTGCCTTTTTATTGCACCCAGGACTCCAGCCTACTGGCCTGGTGCTGCCCACATTCAGGGATGGTCTTCCTTCCTCGGCTACACTTTTCTGGAAAGTCCTCACAAACATGAATGCCGTTGACTAATGTTTCTTAGTCCAAGTTGACATAACCATCATAGAGGGAGAGAAATAAAGGCGGGGGGGGCGGGGAGAAGAGGAAGAGAGGAAAGGAGAATAGATGTAAAAAGTGCGTCATGGAGCCAACACACCACCTCAGGTGGTCAGTGGTGCTGCACTCAACGAGCCATTCCAGGTGATCAATCGGGAAACATGGACAAATGTGTTTTGAATAAGAACTATTTTCCCTATTTTGATGAAATGGCCCTCTTCCTTGGTTTTGGGATGTGGTTGATTTCCCTGTGTTAGGAACTGGGCAAGTTGAACTGCAATCAAGTGGCCAGGGAGGCTGTATAAGTGACCTTCCACAAGTGTCCTATGGAGCCAGGTCCAGGAGTGACAGCACAAAGTCAGAAAGGCTGTTGTTTTGAAATCCTGGGAATCACCAAAGCTCAACCAAGAAGAGATTGACAGCCTAAATAGACCAATAATACGTGTGTCTCAATTACAAATGATTATCCAAACTTACACCTTCATTTCTCTTATGTGTAAGTGTTATTATTGCTGAGAGGTGACTCCAAGCCTTGGAGTGCTCAGGCCCTCCCCATTCCAGACCATGCATCTTGTTACTCACTGAAACCCAGACAATTTGTCACTAAAACAATGTAGTCAATATAACTGTTTGGATTTGAATGTACATGAGACAACCACCTCTTAAACTACTTATGATAACTCAGAAAAAGAGTATATTTCATACTGAAATATATTATGAACATGTCTATGTAGTTTAAAAACATTTGAGTTAACAATAGTTACCCAAGAACATTTGTTATGGCTTCCATTTTATCCATTCTGAGATTTGATTTTTGAATTCATACAACCTCCTTAAGAAAATCTTTGGCAGGATTAACTCTAGCTGAATATACCAAGACTAGTGAGTGCATGTGCTCACCAATGGAATTGTTTAGAATGTTTACACAATCAATGTTCATAGGACCAAATATTGGGAACTACCAAAAGCCTCATCAGCAGTAGACTAGATAAAATCGGTCCTGGTATAATCACACAATGGCCCAGTACATTTGTTCGCAATAAGGTGGATGAATTTCATGCATAATGCTAAGACACAAAAGAATTCATATTGTATGATTTTGTTCATATAAAGTGCAAAAGTTGCCAAAATAATTTACCCTATCAGAAGCCAAGGCAATGGGATACCTTTGGAAAGGTAATGATTTGAAAACATCCAGAGGTGGGTTTCTGGAGAATGAGAGCTTCTTGATCTCCGGTGCTGGTTACATAAATGCAACCAACTTGTGAAAAGGTATCTAACTGTATGTGCACTTTTCTGTATGTATAAGCCACATAATGGCATTTTTATCAATAAGGGATATATATATATATTGGATTAACTTAATAGATATATATAACTGTATAGTTATATTATATATATACCATCATATATATATATATGATGGTATCCAATTGGATTATATCACTTACTGGTATCATAATCATTTTAGTGTACGTAAGGAGACTCTGGAATATTCACAGAATAAGAGAATTGCCTAGTGACACATTTCTCAGACTGTGTCCCCCTGGTTAAGTAATGTTTAACCATGCGTCAATATAATATTAACAAAAACCTGGGTCTGGTGGATCACATTTGTAATCCCAGCAATAGGGAAGCTAAGGCAGGAGGATTGCCAAGAGTTAAAGGCCAGCCCAGTCTACGTCGAGCATGACATATATAGTAAGACCCTATCTTACAAAAAATTAAAAGAAAAAGAAAAGAAAAGAAAAGAAAATGGCTTATCAAGTTAAAGTGCTTCTGACACAAGCCCAGCAGCCTCATTTGAGCCCTAGGACCTGTGGTAGAAGGAGAAAACCAACTCCTGGAAGGTGATCCCTGATCTACACAGAAGCCCACACATCGCACACATAGACACACATACAGTAGCAATAAATCAAATGTAAAAATTCAAAAAGGAAAAATTATTGGTTGCAAATGACTAACTTACATCCCTCCATTCATGAATCTCTTACAATCTGCCATTTGCAATAAAGTACATTAGGCATTAAAAAATACCCAGGGAATACCTTCTATGACATATTGAAATATTTACATTTCATTTATAGGAATGAAGTAAAAATCTCAAAAGTCTTATTTATGCACTATTAAGACACCACAAAGCACAAAGAATCCAGAAAAACAATGAAACAGCTAAGAGAATATACTCTTTTCTGACTTGATTTTTAATAACTTTACAGCTGCTTTCAATTCAGATTTTTATTGAATCTTCCCTATTAATCTATACTTCGCTGCCAATCACTTTGTTAAGAAATGCACAGTTTTGAATTTGCTTGCCCAGTTTTTCCCACAGTGTATAAGCACCAGTCTCTTCTTATTGACAAAGCCGGAAGCAGCTGTTTGGTGAAGAGAATGCCCCTAAAGCAACTCTTTCTGGTTACACCTTTCCAACCGGCCTTCCCCTCTGGAATCAGTTGATCCATTTGGGTTTCCTACCTATCACAGCATGTCCTCAGAAACTCCAACCTGCTCCAACCCATGCTGGAGATGAGGAGAGATGCCACCCTAGGGTGGTTGACTGCACTTGGCATTTACTCATTCATACATGAGCAGGTACTTGGTATTTTGAAGAGACCCAGATGTTCTTCTATTCCCATCATTATCTTTCTCAGGCAAAATGCAGTTTCCAAGCTCCATTGCATCTGATTTTGGTTTTGAACAACAGTATGTTACACACGTTCAAAAGGCAGGCTTCCTCCAGGACATTTCTTGGCTGATATCTTTACTCCGTGATTCCATGAGTTTCCTTCAACTTCTACAAAGGAAGGCAGTCCCACCAACTCAGAAAAGCATTTTCTATTTTGGCTGGTTTGTATGTGTAAGTCCAGCAGGCCACTGGTGCCATCGTTTGGCTCGGGTCCTCTCAGTGCATCATGGGGAACGGATAAAGGTCTCTGGGGCTCTACAGTCTCTTCTGAAACCTAGACTGCATCAGTTTCCAAGAATGTCTGACTTTGGCTGTCCAAAATATCAGCCTAAGTCCCTTTTATTCTTCACATCTGTCTAAACAAGGGCAGGAGATATGTTGTCTATGTTGCAAAGCCAAAAAACAGTATAGTGATGGGTGCAAACTCAGAGTCATCAGGGAGAGTGACATAAGACAAACTCAACCTGCTTTCTACAAAAGCAGAATTTAAATGTTCTGTCTGCTAAAAGTACATTTGAAAGATGAAATCTTTCCATATGGCTTTATTTTCTTCTATATAAAAGAGCTAGACTGAATTCTGCTTTTTGAAAAGCACAGAGCTCTGTGTACATAGTGCTGACACAGACACTAAAGTCATCTGGAAAGAATACAAGCTACTATAACAAATGCCAAATGCCAAAAGTAGCCAGTCTCATTCTAGTATAACAAATAGAGGGAGGGGGAACTGTGTTCAGTTGATGGAGTAAATACAGAAAATAGATCTCTTATTGTCAAATATACTACTTCCCAGGATGAACGCTGGGAAGTTCTGAAGTGCACATTGTATACAAAATAAACTAAAACTTTACATGAACCTATTTCAGAAGCTTACAGCCAAGAGCAATATGTACACTAGATTATGTGTTTACATTAGATATTTCACTTTAATTCTTCAGAGAAAGAAAAACTACTGTTTGGGGTAGAAATGTATTTTTACACACATTTTTGGTCTCAAGTGGAGAGTATCAGCATATTCCATTAAAAAGGGTATTTAGGGGGCTGGAGAGATAGCCTAGCAGTTAAGAGCACTGACTACTCTTGCAGAGGACCCGGGTTCGATCCCCAGCATCCACATGGCGGCTGAGAACTGTCTGTAACTCCAATTCCAGGAGAACTCCAGTTCCAGGGGAATCTGACACCCTCTTCTGACCTCCACGCATTGCACGACATGGGTGCAGAAACCTGCATGCAGATAGTACATTCATACATATTCAAAATTTTTTTAAAAAAGAGAGTATTTAGCCCTTGAAGCTCAAAAGACCCTGCCTACCCCCACCCTTTATGCGTACTTTATAGTAAATCTGTAATAGAATCACACTTCCTTTTGAAATACAATACAGCTGCAAACAAAAAGTCATTTTAGTCAGTTATTTGGCACTAGCCATATCTTCATACTACTAAGAGTCTGGTAGAATCCAGATGCCACCAGAAGAATAAAGATAAAATGTGAGGAATCCAATCCTTCTCCTCATTTGCCAGAGAATAAACACAAGAAAAGGAGAAACATTTCTAAGGTTAAAGGTCATGTGTTCAGAAGGAAAGGAAATTTTGCTCTCTTTTTACTGTTGCTTTTAGGTTTGATGGGATTTTTAGTTTAGTTTTGTTTTTTTTTTTTTATTTTTATTTTTTGAGGCAAGACCTTATAAACCCAGGCTAGCCTTGAATTTTACATAACTGTCCTAATTGGTTTTCTGTTGCTATGATAAAATGCTCCAGCCAAAAACAACTGAAGGTAGGAAGAGTTTTCTTTCATCTTTCAGGCTACAGTTCACCATTGAGGGGAGCCGAGGCAGCTACTCAAGGCAAGAACTTGCGGCAGAAACCACAGGGGAAGGGTGCTCACTGGTTTGTTTCCAGTCACCTTTCTTTTTAAAATTTTTTTTATTTTATTTATTTTTTTATGTGTGTGAATGTACTGTCTCATGTAGGTTGGTGCACCCATGTCGTGCAATGCCGCAGAGGTCAGAAGAGGGCATCAGATTCCCCTGGAACTGGAGTCAAAGACAGTTCTCAGCCGCCATGTGGGTGCTGGGAATCGAACCCGGGTCCTCTGCAAGAGCAGTCAGCACTCTTAACCGCTAGGCCCTCTCCAGCCCCCATCCAGTCACCTTTCTTTCACAGGGCAGATCCACCTGCTTATGGATTGTCCTGCCCAACGTAGCCCAGGCCTTCCTACACCAATTAGCCATCAAGAAAATGCCCACAGACTGCCCACAAGCCAATCAGATGGAGGAGATTCTTCAATTACAGTTCCCTCTTCCAAAGTGACTCTAGGTTTGTGTCAAGTTGACAGCTTAAGCTAACCATTACAGTAGCAAAATGTGACCATGAGCCCTGATCATCCTGCCTTCGCCTGCTTAGTGCTGGGACTGTAGGGACAAACTACTACACCCAGTTTACATGGGACTATAGGGACACACCACCACACCCAGTTTACATGGGACTATAGGGACACACCACCACACCCAGTTTACATGGGACTATAAGGACACACCACCACACCCAGTTTACATGGGACTATAGGGACACACCACTACACCCAGTTTACACGGGACTATAAGGACATACCACCACACCCAGTTTACACGGGACTGTAGGGACACACCACCACATCCAGTTTACATGGGACTGTAGGGACACACCACCACACCCAGTTTACATGGGACTGAACATCAACTCAAGGCAATCAACTTAGCAACTGACCTATACCCCCAGGCCCGCTTTCTTTTGGGGGGTTGTGTGCCTATCCACGTGTGTACATATGCATGTGCGTGTTTGTTCATGCAAGTAGAGGTCAGAAGACAACCTCAGGTATTATTCCTCAGGTTCCGTTCACCGATTAAACTTGTTTTTTTGTCTTGAGACAGGTCTTTTACTGGCCTGGAACTTGCCAAGGAGACTAGGCTGTATGACCAACAAGCCCCAGGAATCCACCTGTCTTTCTTCTCCTCCTCCACCCCCCATGCTGTGATGTGCCTGGATTTTTTAAACATGGGTTCTGAGGATCAAATGCAGGTCCTTATGCTTACAAAGCAAGCACTTTACTGGATGAACTATCTCCTTTGTCCCCCTCTTTCTTTAATGTGTCCTGTTTTCTTTTCTTTTTGGTTCAGAATCAGGACCTCATTTTGGTTATAACGTTTAAATTTTTTTTCTCACGGGGCTTGAATTGCTCGCCTTCAGCAACACTTCATGGGCTAATGAGTGTAGCTCACCAGACCCGGAGTCTTCGCCCTTTCAGATAGCAGACTCACTTCCTTCCCCGTGCCACCAGACTCTACTTCTCTCCCCTGCCACCATTCCTCCGACTTTGTTTTGTCTTTCCCTTCAGTAAATTCGACACTAGTAATTCAATATCTGTTCAATGTCATGGTTGAATCAAATCGCTGTCACTCAAAATAAAACCCACAGCCTGAACTACAGTACGGTTGAGTGATCAGGGCAAATATCCTCAAATCTGGAATTTCTGGGGGTTTAGCCCTGGAACTGCTAAGTGGCTTTCAACATGATTTTCCCTCTGCCTCTGGAGAACAGGTCAAATCCTGTTTGTGCTGACTGGGACCTGGCAGAGCGGGACCCTGGAGAGAAGTCCCTGGTAACTCTGCTGCTGATAGGGAGTTGGTTGTGAAGGGGTTTAAGCAGCCTGGGTGACCACAAGATAGAGGCAGGAATTAGGAAATAACGGGAGAGCTTAACAAAATGTCATTTTTATACCAAGATAGAAGGTGGGAAAAGACAGAAAAGAAGCCCTGTTTAAAGATGTCTTTACTCAAGCAGTATAAATATCCAGGTTTCCCAAGAGAAGAAAAAAATCATTTCCATTCCTACCACTAACTCTACTTAAACAAGCTTGAAGGCCAATAAAAACAGTGCTGGTTTACAAGGGTGAAGAGAACCGAAGGAAGGTGGTGAATCTTCCCTGGGTTCAGAAGTTTAAAGAGAAAATCCTAAGCATGGAAAATGACAAATTGTATTGATACTCTTTTTTTTTTACAATTCAAGATATGAACCAGGCCCGGAACACTGTACAAACATTATTAGACAAGGAGTAGGACCACTCGAAGGAACACCTGGAGAAACAGCTCGCTCAGGAGTCGGATGTTACAAACACATGAATGAACACACAAATGACCGCAGCCGACTAACCTGCCGGACATTTGCTCTACTGCCAGAGGAGTGTTGAAAGGAACCCAGAGGAGTTGAAACCGGGGTTGGGAAAATCAGCTGACAAGATCCAGAACTGAGAGGCCCTGCTTAGAGATCAGAGACTTCTGCTTAGCAAATTCACTCCCAAGGAGAGAGGGGCAAACAGCTCCTCGCTGAGTCCTATCACAAAGGAGACACTCTATAAATCTTTGTAGAATTGAATTGTTGAAGTAAACTGGACTCAGATGGAAGAGCTGGGATTTTTCAGATCCAAAGAGCGGCCTTTATAGAGTTGCTCTGCTTGAATCGAGTGCTTTGGGAAGGAAGCGCCTTCAGAACCACATCATCTCTGGTGCAAGTGACAGTAAAATTAGAAAGCAAGCAAATAGCCGGAGAGCTGACGATCAAAATCAAATGGATGTGGACCATTTAAGTAATTGGGTCAAAGAATAGTAAATGCAGTTCAATTTAGGATAATGTTCAATAAAGTGCTTTAAGAAATAACCTAGGGAATACAGGTTAAATGGAACAAGCATGTAGGAGATTGATCTCCGAGATACAATAGAGAAAAATCATTCAAACTACCCACCAGAGCATTACTGAAAAGGTCATGGCTACTCTAACAGCAAGAATGCAGACAGAGCCTCCCAGAGCCAGGCCAGCGGCCCTCATTCACACACACCCCCTCCACTCTCGTGGTGGGTGAAGACTGACTCGTTTTCCATAACCTTGGAAAATTTCATTTATTTCAAAATTATTTCAAACCTTTCCAATTTTTCCTCTTTTATCAGGGGAGGGGATGGAGGTTTGGAAAAACTGGCAACTTTATTCAGAGACAAAATGTATAGTATAACCTTCTTGTTAAAGTCTTTGGTAGACCAGCATGGGTTATACTCTTGGGACCTGTGTACCACAGCTGAGAGGGATCCCCTGGAACAACACAGAATGAAGACAGTGTCAGCTAAGGGGCTGAGACTAAAAATAAATCAAGCTTCTGCTTCCCCTCAGGAACAGAGGGAGCTAGAAATGACTTGACCAGCCATTGTATACTTGAATTTAAATATGGCTCCTTTAATTCTGAACAGGAAACTTTAGGATAGCAGTTCATTTCAATAGGCCTTTGCTGAATTTGGTCAGGCACTGTACTGGGTTCTGGGGTATGTTCCACAGTGAGTGTTCACACACACACACACACACACACACACACAAAACAGTGGACAGGGCAAAGACAACTTCTGCTGTATATAAGGTGATCTCTCACATCCTCTGTGTATCAGGTCCAGAAGTAAAATTGAAATAACATTCCTAAAAGTTGAACAATTAAAAAGAAAAGGGAATGTTTTATTAGTTTAAGAATAAAACAAAGGGGGGCTGGAGAGATGGCCTAGCGGTTAAGAGCGCCGACCGCTCTTGCAGAGGACCCAGGTTCGATCCCCAGCACCCACATGGCGGCCGAGAGCCGTCTGAAACTCCAATTCCAGGAGAGCTCCAGTTCCAGGGGAGTCTGACACCCTCTTCTGACCTCCGCGGCATTGCGCGTCACGGGTGCACAGACTTGCATGCAGACAATACATTCATACACATATGGAAATAAATAAAATTAAAAAAAAAAAAAGAATAAAACAAAGGAAAGAAAGGATGATGAACTCCAGTTACTGTGATAAGCAAAAAGTGATCTCTGCCACAAAGCGTGAGTGATGCCATCATGCCGCCCTCCTTTCTAGGCTCAGGCCATCCCATTTTGCCCCAACTTGGAGGATCTGACTCTGGAGACAGATGGGGTTCTCCTGAGTTCCTTAATAGGCTAACCCAATGAGAATAGTTCAGTATCTGGATGTCATGAGCTCAAGAACAGCATTAGAGGAGGACAGCACAGACATGAGTCACAGGTGAGCCTTCTGCCTTTGTAGTCAATCAGACAACTCAGCCTTCCTGACCCTCCACCTCCTCATCAATATAATACAGAATACAGCACCTACCCTGCAGTTACACTATCCAGAATACAATACCTACCCTGCAGTTACACTATCCAGACTACAGCACCTACCCTGCAGTTACACTATCCAGAATACAGTACCTACCCTGCAGTTACACTATCCAGAATACAGTACCTACCCTGCAGTTACACTATCCAGAAAACAGCACATAGCCTGCAGTTACACTATCCAGAATACAGTACCTACCCTGCAGTTACACTATCCAGAATACAGTACTACCCTGCAGCTACACTATCCAGAATACAATGCCTACCCTGCAGTTACACTATCCAGAATACAGTACCTACCCTGAGTTACACTCAGTAAATACTAAGAACCACTCCATGCCACTACACCTGCTGAGACCTGGAGAACTTATGAAAAGAACTGTCTTCCTGCATTCCATTCTTCTACTGGAATGTCTCTGATGTGTAGCTAACCATGGAAAGGGCCTCATCATGACAGTGAATTCCAAGCGCATAAGTTGATTCCCTATGAATAAAACCTTGGAGGATCCCTAATGGGAAAGACTTTTCCTTATTCCAGGAAATACATTCAGCACTGCTTTTCATTAAATAATATTGGAAAGGACTCATCTGCTGTGTTTTATATTTGATTTTGTCAAAAATTAACCAATTCTATTTTTACATGAGTATACATCTGTATGTATGCATGTTGTTCATTTGCATGTGCATGGGGGGTCATGTATGTGTACATGGGGAGACAACATTTTGGGGGGTCAGAGTTTCTCATTGGCCTAGAGCTTTCAAAGTAAACTAGCCTGCTGACAGGTAAGCCCCTGGATCCCCCTGTCTCCACCTCCCCCTAGTGCTGGTATTAAAAGTGTGTGTCATCATGCCAGGTTTTTTACATGCATTCTGAGGATTAAAATCAGTCCTTCATGTTTACTGATGTGGCCCTCGCCCTAGCTCGAATATGAATTATTTTTAAGTCAGGGTGAAAGAAATAGAAGTGGTTGAGTGGTTACAGGTCTCCATATGGTGGCTAACAACCATCTTTAACTCCAGTTCCAGGGTTCTGACACCCTCTTCTGGCATCTGTGGGCATTGCACACACAGGTGCACTTACATAAATGCAGGCAAAACACATATGAAGTAAAAATAAACAAGTAAATAGAATTTTAAAAAGAAGTGACAGAGTTAGCCACAGAGAAAAGAATGATGAGTATGGGGGAGACTACTACTCTGGGGACTCCTAGTATAGTGAAGGAATTTTATGACAAAGAGTCTAAAGACCTGGCCACAAGCAAAGCATTTCAGAAGGAAAACTGAAGCATGCTGGGCTTCTCTCTCTAGTAATGTACTCTATTTTGGCATAAGCTGGGTTTGTCTTTCCCTTATCAGAGCCGTAACGTCTAGCATCTAGCAATACCCAAACACCCAGAGGCTGACACACCTGACAATGTTACAGTACGAGCTTAACAAGTCTTAATAAATTAATAATATTAAGAAAGGTCAGATTAGGGCTGGAGACTTGGCTCAGCAGTTAAGAGCACTGGATGCTCCTGCAGAGGACCCGGGTTTATTCCTAGCACCCACATGGTGGCTAACAACCATCCGTAACTCCAGTTCCAGGGAACTCCGACACTGTCTCTGACCTCTGCAGGCATTGCACAACACAAGTGCACTCACAAATATGAAGACAATACACTCGTACACATAAAATAAAAGAGAAAGTTCAAATTAATAGCATGCAGCAGTTAAATGAAAACTAAACACACCACATACACACACACACACACATGCACACACACACACACACACACACACACACACACACACACAAAGGTACAGAAACGCACACACTCCAGAAAGAAGATACCTTATTCAAAATGTAGGAAAGAAAAGATATACTTTGTCCAGGTTAGCAAAAATGTTCAATCAGTTCATCTATTCCTAGCCAATCATTTTCTTAAAGTGTTTTCCTTTCCCCCTCTCAAAGGAGAACAATTTGTATCCATTCGCAAAAGCAAGTCTCCAAATAAAATCGGTTTCATCATGATGCAAACTTACAACATTTTCTTAGTAAAGAAACAGCAGATAAACACTAGGGGAGCTGATACTTCGGTGCCAAACAGCCAGACAGACGTGATTCCTACCACTTCCTACCTTTCCAAAAGACATGATTAATGGGGAATTATAGGAATACTCTAATTCCTGTTGAAAAGCTTGATCGATTTATTGGTGTCTGCAGCCAAACAATAACCAGGTCCATGTTTCAGATCACTGCAGGGAACCCAGAATCTGGGACTCATCATGGTTCTATACTGCAGTACATGGCTGGTGCCAAGACTATTTCCTTACAGCTCAGTAATCCTTATTCCTTTCTACATAAATTCTACATAGCTTTCTCCTGCTTCTGCCTTGGGTTAAGAGGGGTTTTTTTGTAGCAGTCTTGTACATGACTTCTGTCTTTAGAAGATTCCTTCAAGTTACACCATGTCTCTGCTCTTCACCCTTGGAATAGTGTCCATTTTCCACCCAAATGAGACCTCTGACCAAAGTCTTAGGCCAGCATCAATCCCACAGGAAGCCATTGCTGACCCTTTTGTGTCTAGACTAAGGTTCTCCCACCCTGGATTTACACAATGTTCTTTCATCTTCACACTTTGTTTTTTTAATAATGCTTTTATTGATGTTTTGTGTATTTCAGACATCATTTCTCAGTTGACTTTAGACATATTCCCCTTTCCCTTCCCCCCACCCCACCCAAGATCATGCATTCTGCCATAACTGTCCTGCATCTTTCTCTCAGTCTTTTTTTTGTGTGTGTTTAGGAATTCAAGACCTAAGAGAAATGGATGAATATTTGAAATCCTGGGAACCAACAAAGCTTAACCAAGAAGAGATTGACAGTTTAAACAGATCCATAATACTTGAGGAAATTGAGGATTGTAATTAAAAAACCTCCCAACTAAAAAAAAGCCGAGGCCCAGATGGATTCACAGCAGAATTCTATAAAACATTTAAAGAGGTCCTACAACCATTACTACTCAATCTGTTCAGAAGGATTCAAACAGAGGGAATTCTCCCAAATTCCTTCTATGAAGCCAGCATTTCCCTAATACCAAAACCAGGCAAAGATACAACCAAAAAAGAAAGCTATAGACCCATCTCATTAATGAACATAGATGCAAAATTTCTCAACAAAATACTTGCAAACGACATACAGACCCACACTCTTTTATTAATTTATATTGAATTGTTTTTCTTTCTAACTAGGCTGTGACACCCTGAAGAAAATATCATGTATTTGTTACCTACTAGTTGTTCAGTAGATGAAAGCGTCCCAAAGTTTTATCAGTTCTTAAAATCCAAATTTAATTTCTCCTCATGATGGAAACCATCGTGATTTTACATAAGCAAATTGTGCCTTGATAGTTATTGTAAACTTTCTCTTTTTTTTGTTAATTGAACTCTAGGAGTTTGAGCAGGTAACATGAACACACAACCAGGGATGCTCCTACCTTCCCTTGCCGCTGTACTCTGACCAACAATGAGAACTGACATGTGCAGTTCTTAGGTTATATCATTAAAAAAGAATATTTCTTTTCCGTTCACTCTTTCCCCATCCTTGAGGCCTAGAAAGCAATCAGTCCTCATCAGTCTGCTTCAAACAGGGAGATAAGGACACAGGAAGAGAGAACCACATGGAAGAATAAACCTAAGCACCTATTATCAATGTCTTCATGTATTCGGGACACTCTCATCCATTTACTATTCAGGCAGCCACTCTCTGTCAATAAATAGCTTCAAAGAGTGTAATAACCATGTTTATTATCTGTACTACAGACATGCTATGTTTACATAACTGATGGTTACTGTCTTAATTTTGACTTGTAAAAAAAAATCGTGCTGAGTGACACAAGTTGCCAAAGTGGCAAATAGTCTTTCTTGACCTCGTTTTGGGGGAATGAAGAGTCTTTAGTGTCAACAACTTGCCCAGTGAGGCCTAAGCATTGCAGAGTATGTTTTATCTACCCAAAAGTCCTCAGAGGCTACTAGAAGAAATGCAACTGACTTTCATGGGGTTCTTATGGAATCAGTCTTTGGACTTCAAGTTACACCTTGTATACTTGAGTTTTTAGAAAGTCAATGTTTGCTGTTAGAAATAATAAGTCACAAGGGTACATTACAATGAACTTTCTCATAACACTAAAGCCTTGAAGTCAGATACAATGCCCATAATGGCTGGCAAGGATTGTCTTACTTTATTAATCTTTAAAACACATCCAGACTATTCGATACTATGGACTCAAACTTCATCATGCCTGAAGGCCACAGATGCAATGATTTATAGATTTCTCCAAGTGTCCCAGATAGAGCAGGCAAGAAGAAACCAAATTCTCTTCAAAAGACTCTTCAAATTCTCTTCATCTGCTCCATAAGATCCCCTGGAGGGAAACAAGGAGCCAATCCTCTATGGATCTATTTTTTCTTGTTTTCAGCCCATTTGTGCTTGAAGGTTGAGCCACAGTAGAAGCCGTGTTCCTCAGGACTCTGCTCCATGAACAACAGTACCACTTCCTTTGAGGTTAAGCAAATCTCATCTTCCCAGTGAGGCCTATCTTGGGCAGCAGGTACAAAATTTCCAGATATTCTGTCCTTACAGCATTATCTACTACAGTCTCCATTTTACTCATTTCTCTAGTATATTCTCTGTTTCCCTAACTAGAACATAAGCTCCGAGAGGCCAGGGAAGTGGTTTTCATTGCTTAGTGTTACATTGTAATACCCAGAACACACAAGGCATAAATAAAATTTCAGAAAATACTTGTTGAACTACTGAATTAAAAATGCCTTTCAGTGCACTTTTCTTTTTTTTTCCAGTCTGTTCTGGAACTTGCTATGCAGACCAGGCTTGCCTCTGCCTCCCAAAGTGCTGGGATCAAAGGTGTGTGCCACCACACCCCCAGCTCAGTGCGTTTCTATTAGATACTTCAGAAATACATAATCTGATCCTAGTGGTCACTCCCACGTTCTGACAATGCCAGTCTGGTGAGCCCTCAGAAAGTCCCTCGATTGGTTTCTTTGTTTTATTATCTCATGTAGAACATCTGTTCAAGGTGTGTGGGCTATAGCTACATAATGGAAAGTCTCAATCCTAATTTCTTTGAATTTTTTTAAATTTTATTTTCATACGTGTGTGAATGTACTGTCTGCATGTAGGTTTGTGAACCAGTGTCGTGCAATGCCGCGGAGGTCAGAAGAAGGCATTGGATTCCCCTGGAACTGAAGTTAAAGATGGTTCTTAGCTGTCATGTGGGTACTAGGGATCGAACCCGGGCCCTCTGCAAGAGCAGTTGGCACTCTTAACCACTAGGCCATCTCTCCAGGCCCTGAATTTTTTTTTAAAGATGGATTTTAGCCCCTTGTGGTGGTAAGCATATATAGTTCCAGCAGTTCAACAGACTGAGGAAGGAAGATTGCTTGAGGCCAGCAGCTCAAGACCTGTCTGAGCAACACGGTGACTCTATCTCAAGAAAAAAAAGAACAAAGATTTGTTTTCCTATCAAAGTTAAATATACTTTTTTTAGGTTAAATTTTGTCCCCTAAATCCATATTTGTCCTCTCAGGATGTATGGTGTTCTGAGAAAGAGTCCAGAAAGAACAAGTCTTAGAAAGAACAAGCCAAATGAGATAATTAGGGTCAATCTTAATCCAATCTGATGGGTTTTCAGAGAAAAGTGGAACTAGGGACAGAGAGCCAGACATGCACAGAGGGAAGCAATCTGAAGACAGACCAGGAAGAAAGGGTTGGTGACTGGTGTGATGCAGCTACAAAGCCAACCAGTGCCAGAAAGACTCCCAGGAAGCTCCTGTGACTGAGGCAGGCTAGAGACCTTTCTTCCTAGGGTCATCAGAGAGAGCACTGCCCTCCAGACACCCTGCCTCCCTAACTGTGAGACAACAAATGTATGTTGTTTTCGGCTACCAGATTCCTGGCTTTATGTCACAAAAGTCCTAAAAAAAAATAAATAACAACAACAACAACAACAAAAAACTGATGCAGCTTTACACAAGCCTTGATGCAGGACCATTTGTCTGTCTCCAGTCCTAGCTCTGAGTCCACAAACTCCAGGGGTGCTTCTGTGCTGCAAAAACGACCACTAGCAATTTGTAGGACTTTGTGGTGGTTTGAATGAGTGTCCTCCATAGGCTCCAAGAATTTGGGGATGTGGTCCCCAGTTCATGGTGCTGTTTGGGAAAGGTTATGAAACCTTTAGGAGGTGTGGCCATTTTGGAGGAAGCGCATCGCTGGGGATGGGCTTTGAGAGTTCTTAAGCCTTGTCCAGTTTCCACATTCACTGTGCTTCCTGTGCCAGCTTGAAAATGTGAACACTCAGCTTTCTGCTCTGGCCACCTCCTGCTGTCATGTCCCGTTCACCCCGCCCCGCCCCGCCATTATGGACCTCTGGAACCATAAGCCAAATAAGCTCATCTTCTCTGTAAATGGCTCTGGTCATGGTGTCTTACCACAGCAACAGAAAAGTACCTAATACAGACTTCAGTTCTTTACGCCTAAGGAAGAAGAGACAGTTGGCTTTTCCAAGAGTTGACTGAAGTCTGAGATTTGAATTTTATTCCTGAAATAGACTGATTTGAGTCATGTGCCAAGTAGCAAATCAGTGACTATGTTTGAGACGCACTGTGCCAGTTGCTGTAAGTCAATAGAGGCCGGACAGTAGAGATGGGGGACCAAATACCGCAGTACACATATGGCTGCTGGTGCCCACACATTTCTCCTCTGCAGTCAGTTTAGCAAGGCTCATCACAGCAAACACCTGCTAGAAAGCTACATGTTCCACTCAAAGCTCCTAGAAGCACCCTCAACTCATGGTTAAAAGGAAATTGGCAGAGAAATATCTCCAAATCCCCAGTCTATGATCAGCATAACTCTGAGCTGTTCCAGATGATCCCAGAGTTTCCCAGGGGTTTTGAACTTTAGTTTCACAGTGGTTGGTTAATAGACCATCTTAGTCCATTCAGGCAGCTATACAAAAATATCATTGACTTATAAACAGTAGAAACATATTTTTCACAGTTGAAGTGGCTGGGAGGTCCAAGGTCAAGTCACCAGCAGATTAGTGTCTGGTCACCACTTCCTCATAGAAAGTCATCTTATCCTGTCCCAGCCACTCATGGTAAGAAGCACAGATAGCTGCCTGACACCTCCATTATGAGGACACTAATCTCATTGATGAAAGTACCCCCATTCCCCAACCTAATCATCCCTGAAGTCTCACTTCCTAAAACCAACATACCGGGTTAGAATTTCCATTCACAACATGTGGACAGTGGACAAATATTCAGATCATAACCCACATTTCTTGAATTTTTCCCCAAACTTAAAATTCTGTTAGAATGGAGAAACATTAAGACCAGAAAGCACTAGAAAGCTGACCAAGTGTCCACTATAGTCAGTTATTGTTTTCTTTTTTCAATTCATGATAATCATACTCTTTCTACAGCTTCGTGAAACAAACAGGCCTGGGCTGCATCACAATGGGCTCCATTTTTGCCATGCCTTCTGCTTCCTGCTGTTTCGAATTGTGAATGATTTCTCTTTATTGTGTCTAAAGGTCCTATTCAGTGAAGAACAGCAATCCTTGTCCCTCAAGAGCAGCCTCTCAGAAAAACAGAACAGAGTTATAATCCATCTTAAACCTCTTTCCAAGAGAGCTTATGACTCATGTCAGCAGAGGGTATGTTCAACAACATTCCCCATCTTTTGGTCCAGAGGATAGTATTAGAAATTAAATGCCCAAGTCAGAAAGACCCTTAAGCCATTAATATTTTTAAGTGTCCAGAAATCAGGTCTCCCTGCTTTAAGATGTGATCCTGAGCTACCTGGTGGGCAGGCTCAGAAGTGTTTGCTGGTCAGCCTTGCTGAGCTCCCAGTCTGGTCAGCCTATGTGTGTCAAGCTTCCTCTAACCACTCTAGAATGTTATGCCATTGTCCCTAATGGCAGAGAGATCACCCATGGGAAAATCTAGTGTGTCTTCAGCAAGCAAAGGCAGTGCTTTACCAGTGCTGCAGGACGCATCCCTCCAGTTCTCCTTTGTTCTCTGAGTGTAAGCAGATGTTAGGCATTCTTCTCATTATCTAGGTTACTGTATAATATTATTATGGTGTCAGGCTATTAGAGGCAGCAAACACTATACAACAACAGCCTTAATTGAGGCTTACAGTGGAATTGTAAGTATGTAACCTTACTTCAGGGTGTTTGCAAATGCTTTCTGGAAACAGTTGAAAAAGATGTTTTCAATTCTTCAGAACAACAACTGGCCTTGCCAAGATCAAGTAAGAGCTTCTTAAGATATGGGCACAATAAAATATTTCTTGAGATTTCAATATTTTTTTTCAGCCAGAAGCACAGAAAATCTGTGGGCCAGAAATCCTCCTGCATGCCACTTCCTGGACTATTCCAGGGAAAATCTAATGAAACACTGCAAAAGTTATACTCAGATCTACCGTGATCTCATGGCCACAGAATTCCAGTCTTTCTTTGAAGTTATTTTACTATGATAATAATTATCTGTCCATGAGTCTGGACTTGGCACTGGCCTATCCCCAGGGACTGGGATTGGGGTGCGGGCAACATCTGACCCTCAGTAAGGAAGCACTACCATGCAAAGCTGTCTATCAGTCTTAGCTGAGACGTTTGTCACTCTATACCTGAAGTTGCTGGTTTCGTAATCTCATAGTACAGCTCTCATATTTGATGGAGACTCAGCATGACTCTGATGTTCATGACAGAAGACAGGAAAACCAGGTCACTCAAGATTGGTTCCAGGCACAAACTATTAACTGGCAGATTGATTCTCCTTTACTGGATAGAGTAAAGAAAAACAGGAACTGAGCACTTTCAAAAGCACATTCTGAATGAGTCCAGAGTGCGCAGGCATATTACCCAGGCCGTGAGTTATGCAAGACATGTTTTCCAAGGTCTGCTCTCGAAGGATTCACTGCAATGGACCTAAGAGCTTTCTTGTCTTTGTTTTCTTTTTTAAAATGACTTGTTATCATGTAGATGAGAAAGGAACAACTTTAGCATGTTTCGTTTGTCACTTTTTAGTAACCACAATCAAAAGTTGGATGGGAAAGAATCCAGATGAATTGATTGTAAAATATAAGTAATACAGATCCCAGAATCTTATTTAGGACTATTTTGTCATGTCTTTTTTTAATTTTTTTTTATTTTTTATTTTATTTATTTTTTTTTTTTTTGGTTTTGGTATGTGTATCAATGTACTGTCTGCATGCAGGTTTGTGCACCCATGTCGTGCAATGCCGCGGAGGTCAGAAGAGGGTCTCGGATTCCCCTGGAACTGGAGTTCTCCTNTGTGCACCCGTGTCGGGCAATGCCGCAGAGGTCAGATGAGGGTCTCGAATTCCCCTGGAACTGGAGTTCTCCTGGAATTGGAGTTTCAGACGGCTCTCGGCCGCCATGTGGGTGCTGGGGATCAAACCCGGGTCCTCTGTAAGAGAGGTCGGCGCTCTTAACCACTAGGCCATCTCTCCAGCCCCTGTCATGTCTTTCTAAAGCAATTAATAATGGGAGGGGGAACAGGGTATTCCTCCTTGAAGCCCCTCCCACTCTCAGGAATTCTTTATCATTTACCCCTAAACAAAAAAACTCAAAGATTAGAAGATTGGCGCTGAGCAACTTATTCAGAATAAATCCATATAAGGGATGAGGAAGAGGTAAGAGCTAAAATATATTATACTTGCACCTTAAGACCCATAAACAACAATTTTTGCCATGAAAACAGTATTCGATCTGAATAAAACAGACTTCTTTGAAAAAATAAATAAATAACACAATTCAAACAGCACAAGTTCATCCAGGCTTATTCTTCCATTTTCTCCTTAGGTCTCCAAATGAGTCTGCTTTAATGAAGTTTTCCACAGGTTTTTGACATGAATCTGTCTTTTTTCATGCTGTTTCTTTTTGAATGTATATTTTTACTGAATTTTTGTGCATTTCGTATAATACACCTTAATCATATTTAGACCCTCCCCATAGCCCATCCATCAGTCCATTGGATTTATGAATTCTGTCATATGTTAAGGCCTATCAAGTCCTGTGTTAGCAAGAGGCCCAGCCCTACGTGACACATTTACAATGTAACCTCTAACCTAGGACTCAGGGAACATAGTGGAATAGGGGTAGAGAGGATCCTAGTATATCTCTCAACTCTCACCAGTGTACTCTTCCTCATGCAACAGATGCCAATGAACACAACAAGCCACAACTAGCCTAAGTGTAGCAAGTGAAAGATGGTAGAGTGTGTGTTCCTGGATAGGACTCCTATATTAAACCTCACCTACCCAGGGCTCAGGGACCACTGTGGAAGAAGGGGCAGAAAGACTCTAAGAGCCTGGGCGGTACATAACCACAAGAAGGCAGAGTCTGGAACTTTGCTCGTATAATTTTACAGCAATAGTAACGGAATGCACAAGACCCATGCAAGCTCAAGTAGTCAAAAACCCAATGCAGAGCTGAGCAAATGGGCAGGAGGCCCCAACCCGAGCCGTGGATCTGTTGGCAGCCACTCACTGCTGAGTGAGGGACAGTTGATCTTCTTAAGGTAGTGATGCAGCGGATGAGCTCCCACCGAGGAGCATCTGGGGACACAAACTTGACTCAATAGGCCTTAACATATACGAAGATCTCTTTGACAAATAAAAATGATACCTGATATTTTTCTTTATTATGTCCTCTTCAGCCCTATTATATTATTATCATTACTATATGCTGGAAAGTGAACTAGCCTTGTGCATGTTAGGGGAGTGCTTTACCGGTGGGATACATCCACAGCTTTTTTATTTTGGGACAGGCTATCAGTAAGTTACCTTTGAACCCTTTATTCCTTCTGTAACCCAGGCAGACCTTGAACTTGTGATCTTGCTGCCTCAACCTCCTGAAAATCATTTAGATTTCTAAATTTACTTTTGTAATTCTATTTATGGCAAAAGACTGAAATTACAGCACAGCATCCCAAAGAAGGCCATCACGGCAAAAAGATGCTGAGGCAATGTGACTCAGAGCATGGTCAGGTCTAGATTCATGGTCTCAGCTATGCCGCTACCAACCGTGATAACTTCTCTGAACTTTGAAGTTCAGAGATGCTAACTAGGACAATATCATCCACTTCAAAAGCTAGTGAGAGCTGCAGAGAGATGTTTGTGAAGATGCTTGTCAGAGAGCTGACCCCCTGGCATACTCCAGATACTTTTATAAATTAAGTTTAAAAGCTGGGATTTAAACCATTGGTAGTTAGGCTCTGTAAACTAGAGCCTAAACCAGTATGTAGAGGAAGCTCATTAGGCATTCAAATAGAGATTCATAATTAGTAGGTATTATTGCTGCAGCTGACACATCAGTGAGCTATTGCTATGAGACAAAACATCTCAAAGGAGGTGTATTTAATATTTCTCACTACTCTATAGGTCCACTGGGCCGCTCTGGTGTTGACACCATGCTCAGCTAACCTTGACTGGGCTCACTTGTATGTCTATAGTCCGTTTAGCTGACAGCTGTCTGGTTTCTGATCACCAGAAAAGACTAGAAGCTTTTCCATGATTCTTTTAGTGGCTAGCCTGGTCAAGTTCTTGAGGTTTGGGCTAAGAAACAATGGTGGCAAGAGACTGAGTCGTCCAGAGAGCACGTTTCTACCACATTTGTTAATATCCTACTGGCCAAAGAAAACTGTGTGGCTGGTGCCAAAGTCAACAGTTGGGTTAAAATACCTCTCCAAAGTGGAAGGGCTTAAAATGGGGGCTAGCTATGTAATTAATCTACCACAGAAATATTTAGAGTTAGAAGAGTAGCAGAGTTAAATATGAAAAAAATGAATATCTTAACAAATATATATCAAAACCTGTAGGAACTCATGAAGAATTAATGTGCCTAAAATTGCTTTAGGAATGCTTAATATAACACGACATAAAATTGAATGATTACCATTTGATAGGGTTAGCACTTATTTATTGTTATTATTCCTTGACAGTTTCATAATGTATACAATGAACTGCAGTCATCTTCACCTTCACTTATCCTCTGCCATCCCTCCCTCTTCCCAACATTCCCCCCTCCTTCATCCATTATCTTTGTATATGACCCATTGAGTTTACAGTTGTTTGCCTGAGAAGGATGGGAGGTTATTTACTGGTGCGTGGGCGACTTCTCAGTGGCTGCACCACTGACCATTTCCTCTCCTAGTATCCACTAACTGCCAACAGACCCTCAGGGAAAGAGGGAGCCTCATACCCACCTCAATCCATGATGAGGGATCCAGTCCTGTGCAGGTCTAGTACAGGGTAACACACAGCCTGAGTGAATTCTCTAGTCCAGTGGCCAGGCTCTTACATTCTACCCTCCCCCTCTTCCGAAATGTTCCCTGAGCCTTGGAGGAAGTAATAAACATATCCCACTAAGGCCAATCATTTTTGGCATTTTGCCCAGTTATGAGTTTCTACATTAACAGTTGCCTGTTATGATAATGTATGTATGTATATATGTATGTATATTAGTGCTGAGCACAGCACTAACATACATACATATACATATATGTATACATATAATATGTTACATATGCAACATATGTATGTTAGTAGGTATTTAGGAGCTGGAGAGATGCCTCAGCTATTCAGAGCACTTGTTCCTCTTGCAGAGAAACAAGATTCAGTTCCCAGCACCCATGTGGTGGCTAACAATGATCCTTAACTCCAGTTCCAGGTGATCCAATGCCCTCTTCTGGCCACTGCAGGCATTGTACACACACAATACACTTACATACTTGCAGGCAAAACACTTGCACTCATCAAATAAAAATAAATAAAAATAAATAAACGTGAGTATTTAGAAGGCAGTTTGACATCATGATCATTTAGCAAAGCAGTCATAGTAGCTTCTCCCCTAGAGCTCATGACCTCCCCAGCCAGGTTTGCAGAACCAAGCATGAGTTCCTCCTATAGAGAAGGCTTCAACCCCAAGTAGAAAGTGCTTGGTTACCACTATAACTCATGTTACTATTACACCAGAGAACACACTCTGCTTGATGAGTCCTTATTATAGCTCACAGAATTTTTAGCTGTCTGAGACTACTGATGACTTTCCTCTCCCAGCAGTCTGCATAGTAATGTCTGCCACTATGAAGGCTAGCTGATAGGGAGGAAGCTTTCACTCAGTTAGTTTGATTTCTCTATATTCTGTGACCAAAGTGCATGATGCCTTCAGCAATACGGGTTTATCATCACATTTTGTGGGCAATTGAGAGCAATGGCAATGGCTGTGTTGCTTCGGGGGTGTTCGGTGTTTCACTGGAACCAAACTGGAAGGGAGATATCACTCACTAGCACTGGGATTTTCATGCAATAGCCCACAGCTTTTGGAAAGAGCACTGTCTACCCATGGACAGGAGCTCCATTCAAGCTCTTTTTTTAGATTATATTTTTAATAAACAAAATATTGTAGGTTTCCATATGGCTTTTATGATCCCCCCCCCCAGCCAAAGAAAGCACTCTGGCTGACCCCATAGTCAATGATTGAGTCAAAATATCCCTCAACAATGGAAGGACTTAAAATTTGGGTCTCTCAATGCAATTACTCTACCATAGAAATATTTAGAATTGCAAGAGTAACAGAATTAAGCCTGAAAAAAAAATGAATCTCTTAACAAAACATCAAAAACTGTAAGAATGTATGAAGAATTAATGTGCCTAAAATTGCTTTAGGAATGCCTAATATAACACAACATAAATTTAAATCATTAGCATTTGATAGGGAGTAACATTTCTAAGTGATTCCACATGTATTTTTACAGTTAATTGTCACAATGTTCCATGTTCCAGAAAGGTAGCAGAACAAGAGTTTCAGAAGCCTACTTCTGCTTAGTCTGTTTCTCTGATATCACACATTTGATATCAGCAGGGCTTACATTTTTTTTAAATTTTAATGCCACAGCTTACTATGCCAGTTAGAATTGGCAAATTTGAGGATATTGTGTCTTATTATGTGAGACTAAATTAGTTCTAATGAGAATCTATTCTAACTAAGCCTACAAATGATCCCAGCTACTTGTAGGCCAAGGCAGGGAGATTATAAATTCAGAGGCTACATGGGCTACTCTATTAGCTCAAGGCCAGTCTGGACAACTTAGTAAGATCCTATTTCAAAATCAATGTTTAAAAAGGATTGGAGATGGAGCTTAGTGTTAGAGCACTGGCCTCCCTAACATAGGTGAGGCCCCAGATTCAGTTCTCAGTACTGAAAAACAAAATCTTCCTGGCCATGATGGTAATGGTGATGGATATAAATTCAAATCCAATTAGGAACCTAAGTTTGATATTTATGGGTGAAAAAAACTAGATTTTAGGATACTGAGTAAAATGCTTTTTTCCTGCTAACATGGGTTTAGCTATATAAGATAGAACCAGGTTTCATAAATGCCATTTGAGATGACACTAACTATAAAGGTATTTCTCTAACACAGCAAAATACACATAATATGCATTTCTCTGAACAAGAGAATTATCTTCAACTAGAAATATTTTAATATGTAATATGACACCATTGCAGTCCCTGGAACACTGAACAAATTACTGTCTTTTGCCTTAGTTCTCTCATCTGTAAAATAACAATGGTAACAGTGTTTATTTCATAGGATTGCTATGAGGATCCAATGACCTGCAACATAGTGAACACTTCCCATCATCATTATTAAAGTAAGATCATTTACAGCAAAGTCTTTCTCTGACATGCACTCTCTGCCACAGTGGCTGTGACTAAATTATGTTAGGTCAGCAAAAAGAAAAGACAAGACTAAGAAAATGACAATACTACACAGCACAGGTTCCCTCTGGGGGAAAAGAACTACAGAGATCTCTCGTTTAAGAGACCAGAGAACATTCTGTATGCTTACAGCCTGGGGTAATTATAGACAAGAGGAGAAGGGGAAGGTGACTGAAACTTTCCCCATTTGGTTGTTGCTAGGAGTAACCAAGGAGTAGTGAGTAAAAGAATGCCAGGTAACAGATAAACATCTCTCCTCAGCAGCCTTTAATGGAGGGTCCATGGGGGGGGGGGGCAGGGATCTAGAGAAACAAAGTACTTCAGTTCTGGAACCCAAATTACTGTAGTTCTGGAACTATTATCACACTTCAACCAAACCAAACCGGAGGAACCTCATTTGCTGAGATTCCTTTACGCAGATCTTATGTAGAACAACATAAAAGGTGGGAAATGTAGTCTGTGCGCCCTCAAGAAGAAAGCGAGGTCTATTTGGTGAAGCTAGCAATATAGTTCAATAAATGCTCTAAGAAAAGTACGTAAAAGGGGCTGATGAAGAGCAAAGAAAACACTTTGAAGAAAATGAATGACTGGATGAGCTGCCGACTGCTGCTATAAATGAATCCCCTTAAAACTGCCCCTGTGTGGCTCCAGATGAGGTAGTAAGGGCAGCGCAAACAATGCGGACTTACAAGTTACTGATGGACTCTGTTCAGAGTTAACTTGTGGCTAAATGTTGGGTGTGCACTCACATTCATTTGCTTTTCTGAGGGGGCTTGGCAGCAAGCCTGGCCTAGAATTAAATGTCACAGTTCCAGTTGTACTTTAAGTTTGCAGAACTCTTCTGTAGTTATTTAACTCATGCCTCCACCACCACCACTAAAATTGCCTTTCTTTTTGTTTCTTTAAGAGGCTGGGAACAGGAGGGACTTGAGAAGGCCAGAAATACATCCTAGTTGAATTTTATGACAAACATTGTGTGGTCTCCCTGTATACATGAAAAGTTGGTGAAGTTTGTTTTAAAAGATAGGAAACTTGTCTTATTTAAATGTACGCCACATGCCTCCTCCCCACTCATTAACTCTCCCATATTCTATAGATCTTTTTCTCTTATTTACATTCCCCATGCTGCTATTTTTTGTCTTTACTTCCTGGCCTACCACAATAAATCCTATTTCCCTCTAAAGAGCTGCAGGGAAAACTGCCCTCTAGCAGTTTTTGTAGCTGGTCTAATCGAAATTGCCATTCTCTGGAAGACAAACATCAGCAGTCCACTTTAGAGAAGAGGCACTAGTGTATTACCAGGGTCAAAGAAGTTGGCCACTTGACTAAAATGGAGCACAATGACGTATGCCCTCGTAGCTCCTCTGTAATCACTTCAGTCACCTGATGGCATCTGCAAACATGGTAAGTTAGAATCTCCACCAATTTCCTTATCCACCATCAGTACCACCTCTACCCTAAATATCTCCCTATTACACCTTCCCCGAGGCCTTACAGCCACTTCCTGTGCATAAGTAGAGCCTTGGATGGTCTTCACCAAGCTCCTTGAGGAACCCAGCACAGATGCAAGATAACAGCCTTCTTGATGACTCATACATTTCTTTCTTGTGATATTACTTTTATAAGATACCTAGACTTCAAAATCAAGTTTACCATTGAGCTTATCTTATTCTTACCTAGGTATATAGGTTCCTCTCCAGCTAAAATTAAAGTCCATTGGAGGAAAGCCATGTAATACTGCTTTGGAACTGCCACAGCCTCATACACTGCCTTGCCATAGTAAGTACTCAGTAAATACACTGTAATTTGATTCAGGTCAAACAAGGGTAAAATCCTAATTAAGAAGCTAGTATTCCTGGGAAGCACAGTATGATAAGCCTTCTCCATCATGACATACCAGTGTTTGAGTACTATTCCATCATCACTTTCTCTACCACCATTATCAATCACCTCCATGAACATCAATATCCCTACCAGCTCAGCTACCAACACTACTATCACTGAGGCTACCACTCTCAACCTCCACTGCTATGTCTCTCACCATTTCTTCTAACACCAACATCTCCAAAACACCAACCTCATAAACACCAATAACACCCAACCATCTGTTGCCTCAACATTGTCCTTTACAGACCACCATAATTACTTAAATGGTTGACCACTTGTTCATCCAAACTGACTCTTCCTTGGCAACCAGGAGATGACTCAACCACTGGATAAGGTCACTGAAACTAAAGACTTTTAAAGATCTTCACCAAACAATAACAGTTATGATAATTAAAGGCTGATAGTTCAACGCACATAGTCATAAATAGCAGAGAATATCAGATGCTTCTGAAATATGGAGCCCATCTGAAGCCCAGAATGAGATCCAAAAACAAGGCAAATCCTAACGAAAATAGCATGGCTGTCATGAGGCATTTGCCAAAATAGTCACTTTTTTTTTATTTTAATTAATTTATTTTTTTAAGGGATTCTACAATACAATGACACAGTTGTTTGCAGATAGCATTGACGTCACTCATTATGTCATACAATCAGGAAATTGGTGCATTTTGCAAGTATCTATGTCCAAATTTTGAACAACCCAAGGTTCCCATAGACCAGTTGGAGAAGCTTGTATGCAATAGTCACTTTTACCTAATCATATTTAGTCCTATAGGAGAGTTCATGCATTTGGAAGGATAGGAAGCTATAAATAGGTGGACTTAGCTTACAGCTGAAATAGGTAACTCCTTGGTTACATAAAATGAAAAACAGAAAACTGGGATTTCTCTCCTCATCGCTCTTCTTTCCTCCAAGAAGATTTCTGGGATGAGCTGCCAGACAAGCTTACGTCTGTGTCTACCAAACTCTAATCCCTGGTGAATATAATTTTCATCCTATGAAATGAGAAATTTGCCCAAGCAGTAGCAGCATGAAGTTTGAAAACATCTGCAGGTCTAGGTAAGGATGATCTCTGTACACAGTGTGGGCAGCATGATTTCCTTTCCTAAGCTTCCCAAACGAGAGAGGCTAGGAAGGCCGCAACTGAGCCCCACCAAAGGGAACCCTCTGGGGTTTCAGAAGTGATTACAGTGAAGTTCTCTAATTGCTCCTGTGTTTTATTAAGTAGATCCCATTAGAGTCTAAAATCACATGCTATGTTTAAATGTTATTTCTGTAAACCATACAAAACTATAATTCTCCAGTAGAGGTTGGGGGAGGCAATTGGTGGAGAGATGCCGTCAAATAAGGAGTGATATGAAATGAAATCGTTCCCCTACTTTGTGAGACAGATGTTATTTTTGGCTCCTCTGTATAATGGATTCCATATTATAGTCTCTTTTTAAGCGAGTGCTAGGAATAGCACATGCTTGCATACAGTGCACCAAAACCATTATCAGGAAAACTTTTTGTGAACACTGACAACTCTTCAGGCCCCTGGTGCAGAAACCTCAAGCTGTCAGCTGCAAACAGGCCCCATTATGCCAAGGTAGGGTTTGGATTTTTTTTCCTTCATTCAATGTGTTCCCACAACAGAAATAAAGCCATTCATTTCCTTCAGAACCTGCCCTGAGAGCTGGCAAATGATCGTTTTCCCTCTCTTATCTTTCCTGTAGAGCTCTTGTCCTTTTATGCTGATACCTTTATGAAACTGGGGTTTTCTTTTATCATTTCTTTAGAAAACTGTAGAATGAGAAAGCAAAGATGCCACAAACTTGTACAGAAACAAGGAAGCCTCCTTCACATCAGCTGGGTATTCACACTGTATCTTACCTCAAAAATGCTTGAAGATGTGTAAATATCAGCTGAAATGAATTAGCTCAAGGCCAAAAACAAATCTCCATTTTGCACTATGATGACAAGAATGTAACCAGAAATGAATGAAATGTACTTGTTGAAAGCAGACCCAGCATATCATTGTATCACACATAAGAATTTACTAAGTTCTCATAACCTTTCTATTCAAGCTACCCCCTTACCGTGAATACTACCCTGTTTGCTAACATAATATTCACTAGGTGAATTAATAAAGCTTCTAGTAATTCAAGGAGATGTCCTACTGAAGGCACATATCAAGTGTCTGTTCACCTAGTGAATTAGCAGTCTAACTAAATACCATCACTTGTTCACCTCATGATTCCAACTTAAACTAATGATTACTGTCACATTTCTGATGCTGAAATATTTGAAAGTAGGTTGCACACATCATACGTGGGTACTTACTATGTAGCAGACACAAGACAGGTAGTATCTCCACAAACCCTCAGGTTTCACACCTAGAAGCTTTCTGAGAAGTCCTGCACCTCACAAATACCTAATAATTACTATGTATGAGCACCCATGTAAAGTACAATGGGAAATCCAAAAGCGATAAAATAAAGGGCCCTGTCATGAGGTGACATCTAGGTCCCATGTGAATAATGACCCCAATCTCCTCCAGTTCACCTCTGAAGGCTGAGGTAGAAGAGCTAAAGTTGGGGGCAGAATTCGGCTCCAAAGACAGCTCTACCTCAGAGAGCTCCACGGGTGAAGAGGTCCTGGCAAGCAGCGGGAAGGAAATGGGGGCAGGGGGGAGGAGAGAGAGGTGAATGGAAAGGAAACGGCACTAAGTTATTGCAGACTATAAGCAGGCGTGAGAATTATAAGATCCAAACCACCCTCCAGCCAAATCCAAACCCTAACACCATTCTCCCCAAGGTTTGAAATTGCTATACTCAAGTCAATCTTTAATGAATGTGAACTCTTATTTAATGGTGGACTTGGAGGATAAAAGAGGTCTCATAAGTCAGTTCTGACCGATTTCTTCAACATATATTACAGAAGTGATATTCCAAGCTAGTAGTGAGGGGGTGAAGGAGTACCAATCCATCCCAAATGCAAACAATAAAAGGTCTGCTTTTACTAACCCAGGCAATTCTAAACAATGTTGGTAATCAATTACTCTGCCCTGCCCTGGAAAGCTAGACTTATCACCTGTCTATGCCATGACTATGAGCTATAGTGCTATGATTTGAAAATACAAAAGATAAAAGACCCAGGCTCAGCATTCAGGGAGAAGACAGCCGGATAATACAATCTAATAAGGGCTGTCTGAAACCACTGCCATCTCCTAGGAGCTGGATCAACTTCCATAGATATTTTCTGTATATAATCTCATGTAATGTGGTTGGGAAAAATAGACTAGAAATAAATCATTATATTACAGGTTAAAATATTACAGGTGTACAATTTGCCACAAGAACTAATGTATTCAAGATACAGAATGTTTTCCCCAAGCAGGCAATGGTTGCCTAGACCAGGGCCTAGAGGAAGACCAAGGAGAGGAAACAAACCTTCCACAGGGTGAGAAGCATTAAGTAGACTTCCTTATTCAGGGTTTCTGGATAATCCTAATTAGTGGACATGTTGAGCTCTGGTTCCAGGTAAAGAATAGTACATTCAAGGGGCTGGAGAGATGGCCTAGCGGTTGGGAGCGCTGTTGCAGAGGACCCGGGTTCGATCTCCAGCACCCACATGGCAGCCGAGAACCGTCTGTAACTCCAATTCCAGGAGAACTCCAGTTCCAGGGGAATCCGACACCCTCTTCTGACCTCCACGGCATTGCACGACACGGGTGCGCAAACTTGCATGCAGACAGTACATTCATACACATACAGAAATTAATAAAAATAAAAATAAATTAAAAAATAAAAAAAGAATAGTACATTCAAAAGGCAAAGAAGTATGTGCAGCACGCCAAATTTAGGGGTTTGCAAAATCACTGGGAACAAAGGAGGTTTGGGGTCTTCTTAATAGACAACATCATGACCATCATGACTGTGGGCAAATCTATTGAACTATGTTCTCTACTTTTCTGTCTATGAAATAGGCAGGTTGCACTATCTAAATTCCTACTCAGAGACCTATTCGTATCTTTGGTATTAATAGAACTAGTTAGTTTAGCGATACTGTGTCCCCAGGTAAGTAGCCTGCCCCCCCCCAACTTCTCTGAGCCTGACTCTCTGTATCTGGATTTATGACCTCACCACTTAGCAAAGCCTTAAATGTGGTTTAAACTCTACATTTATGCTTCTGTTGCTTACCAAATAATTTGCTTATCCAAATCTTAATCTGTGTATCAGTATCAGGGATTGTTTCTGGGAGACCATACCTCCTGGTTGGTGGAAATACTCAAAAGATAAAAATGGAAAAGTTCTGTTTAAAGTTCAAAGTTTTAAGGCAGTTGAGGATGATAAGTTTGATAATTTCAGTCTCAGGTTCAGGAACTTGACATTTAAATCACTTCAGCTAATTAATTTTCAGCACCTTATATAGTAGGGCTGTAAGATCAAAGAACGATGACATCATGAACTTTGCAGGTAAATGGATAGAACTAGGAGACTTTATGCTAAGAGAAGTAAGACAGTCCAGAAAACCAAACGACAAATGGTAGCCCTCATTTGTGGATGCTAGCACCAAATTCCTAGTTGAAAGGTAAGCTGAGCAATGTCAGTGTTATATTTCTTTTTATCTGAAAGCAACTGTATGGTTAAAATGTGACTCCCTTAATGGGCTTAAGAATTAACCTACCACTTTTTCTCAGACTTTGTAATTTTGATATATGCATGGAGGGTATGTATGCATATTTTAGAGTAATACAAAATTAAAGGGAAAAATGTGAATTCCTAAACACGTTTTGGAATTACTTATAGATTATTTTCAGATGTCGTAATTTAGGTATATGGGTGACATTGAGATATATATATATACATATATATATATATATGCGTATTTTAGAACAATACAAATTGGAGGGAACAACAACAAAAGGGTCAAAGAACTGACTGAATGGTAAACGTCAGTCCCAAACAGTAAACCTCTGTAAAGAAAAACTTTAAAAAGCCTAAGAAAAAAAATGCAAGACATGTATGGCAGAATGTATGAACTCGGGGTGGGGGGGCATGGAAGGGGGAAATGAGTCTAAATTAAATTGAGAAATGTGGTATGAAATGCATAAAACTTCATAAAAATATTAAAAAATAAACACATTCCAATAAAAAATATTAGGGGAGTAATAATTGAGGTACAGGAAGAGGTGCTGGAATGTAGGGTTCCATCATGTATCAGTGACATCCCATGTGAGAAGTGGTGGGTAGTTAGTTCAACAGTGCAGAGAAGGGCTCAGAACAGGACCCTAAACGCAGCGGTGTTTACAGAGAATGAACTGAATTGAAATGCAAAGCAAAAGCAGGCACTCTCACCTCCTGAGTCCTTGGAGCATAAATACATACCACCTCATCTAAGCAAGAGAGAGAGAGAGAGAGAGAGAGAGAGAGAGAGAGAGAGAGAGAGAGTTTGTGCGTGTGCATGCATGCGTGTGGTATATACAGGTTCACATTAACTTTCTTCCTATATTGCTCTCCACCTTATTTATTTATTTATTTACTTACTTATTTATTTTGCGATTTCTCTCCCTGAAGCTCATCGTTTCGGCTAGGCTGGCTGGCTAATGACTGCCCCAAGACCCAGCTGTCTCTATTGCCCTCCCCCCAGCATTGATGTTACAGATGTGCATGCCTAGGTTTTCACATGGGTTCTAGGGACCTGAACTCAAATCCTCAAGCAACCTTACTGACAGCCATCTCCTCAGCCCTAAAATCAGAGTTTGACAGTACATTCAGAAAGAGCCTAGACAGCTGAAGTTTGTATACTGTCTCTAGTATATAACATTCTACAGACTGGGAACAAGGAGGTTTGGGGGTCTTAACTTTCTTAACCTATAGACACTGATAGTCAACTGATAAATGTCAACTGCTCCAAGCATATTATCTAAATTAAGTTCAATAGTCAGGGTCTCTAAGGAGAGATGCAGAAGGATTTCCACTGGATTTCCTTGTTAGTGCCTGAGACTGACAGGGGCTGAAAGGAGGAAGAATGAGAAACAGAGAGACGGCCCTGGAACACAAGACTAGAACAAAATCTTTGCAAAGAACTAGCTTTGGAGTTTGCAGAGCAATTCTACTCTTTCTTTACTTATTTTAAATTTCTGTGTAATTATTTCCTACTTTTATCTTTATTAATTCTATCATTCCACATTCTTTATTTTCTCAGATGTATCCAGGGCTTTGATTTCAAAGATTTGTTCATTCATTTTTTTTATCCTGTTTGTTTTTCCCTAATAAGTACAATTATGATAACTATTTCTCCAAGTATGGTCATATCATTGATTTTAACATGTTGTACTTTCCAATTTTTTTTTTATTTTCTCCTTAACCTAAGTGTTTCAAAGAAGTGGACTTACTTTCTAAGTTTTGAGGATATGGTTCAAAGAGCATAAATGATTTTTGTTTTGTTTCTGCTAGGGTTTATTGTCTCTAATTTTAATGCTGTATTAACGGTTAACACTGTACATGTAATCTCTTTTGTTTTAAACTTAACTTTTTATAATGCATCATCAATTTTTTTCTGAATGTTTAATATACCCTTAAAGGAACATATGTTCTCTATTATCTATATTCTTATGTTAAATTTATCTCAAATCCTTATACTAAAACTCATTCTTAATGTATGGATTTATTGACTCATAAACATGTACATTAATGACCATTGTGATTGTGAAGCTACCTGTTTATCCCACATTCCCTATTTGCTTTGGTTTATATATTTGCAAGCTATGTTGTCAGGGTCATAAAGTTTTCTTTGATTAATATATATTTCTATCATTCTTAAAAATTCTTTTCTTGGTCTTCTTAATAAAAATTGCCTTGTATTCTCTTTAGTCTGACATTATTATTGCCAAGTTCATTCTATTTTGGTTTGCAATTTCCCTTTATACTTTTTTTCCCATTCCTTTCATTTCAACCTTTGTGTGGCTTCAGCCTGTTTGTAGGAGGATGCAGAACACACTGTTCTGGGCAGTATAACCTCTAGCCTGCCTCCTGTGAGTTGAGTGAAGAACAGACTGTACTATCCTGTAGGCAAAGTATCAATCAGTCTGATGTGGGATATTCTCATTTACCTGGATGCCACGGCCAGCAAAGGCCCAACCCAGCCTCTCCTCACTGACTATTCCTGCACAAAGGCAGACACACTGGTTGCTCATGTCCTGCTCATGGAAGAGACAGGGGAGAAAATGTGGTCATCAGACCTGGATGCTTCTGCTGAGCTCCCACTCACCACTCTCACAGGTATGCTGGGGGACTTGGAAGACCTCTGGGATAGACGCGTCTTTGGGGCTGTCATGTTCACCTTGGCAGAAGTTATTTCTTACATGTGTTTTGAGTCTTGACTTCCTTATTTAACCTGACCTCAACTGCCTTCTATCTTTCTTACATTCTTAAAATGATTTGGGGGCTGGAGAGATGGCCTAGTGGTTAAGAGCACTGACTGCTCTTGCAGAGGACCCGGGTTCGATCCCCAGCACCCACATGGTGGCTGAGAACCGTCTTGAACTCCAGTTCCAGGGGAAACCGACACCCTCTTCTGACCTCCGCGGCATTGCATGACACGGGTGCACAAACCTACATGCAGACAGTACATTCATACACATACACAAATAAATAAAATTAAAAAAAATGATTTTGGCCACTAAAGAGTCCTTCATTGTTTGCAATATGATTTTTAGGGGATGTCCTGGCATAGAACCTAAAGCCTTGCACATGCTTGAGAAGCACTCTACCACTGAGCTACTTCCCCAACTTTTTTTTTTACTTAAAAAAGGGTCTCACTAAGTTGCATGTTTTCCTCAAATGCTCTGGTGGGGGCGGGGGGGAGTCCTATCCCTTGGACTCTGGTCAACCTACTAGGTGTCACATCCCCAAAGAAAGCTTCCTGTCCTCTTCCCAGCATCTATCAAATGCCGAGAGATCCCCCCCAGCTGAGGCTGGATTTGTTGCCTACCTCCCCTCCATGCTGGGTTTTGTCTGGCTTGGATTTACACAGGTCTTGTGTATTCTGTCACAACTGCTGAGGGTTCATATGTGCAACTGCCTTGTTGTGTACAGACAACATAGTTTTCTTGGATCAATCTGCTACAGTCTTTCCACTCCTTCCCCAATGATACCTTAGCCTTGGCAGGAGAGGATGCAATGTAGGCATCCTGTTTAGGGATGAGAACTCTGCAGTCTCCCATTCTCTGAACACTGACCAGTTGTGGGTCTCCGTATTAACCACCATGTGCTGCAAGTTTCTTTGGTGAGTACTGAGAGAAGTTCTAATTGGTAGGTATAACAATAAGTCATTAGAAGTCACTTTAATACTATGTCTATTTAGTAGCATAATAGTAGTAGGTTTTCCCCTACTGCCTGTGACCTATCTAGCCACAAATTCTTTGTCCTGATAACAGTGCCAGATGCAGACTCCATCTTGTGAAGTAAGCCTTAACTCCAATCACAAAGTAGTTGATTACTCCCATGACACTCATGCCACTTTTTTTTTGCACCAGAGGGCATATCTTGCCAGGCTAGTTTTTACTGTAGCTCACAAGAGTCACATCTGGGTAAGGTTGATGATTACTGTTCTCTTCCAGTAGCATGCTAGCACCTCCTAGCACTATGAAAGCTAGACAGTAGAGATGAAGCCTCCAGGTCGACACCAGCTTGATTTCTCCTTGTTTGTGCTACCACTCATGTATGTAGTGTATTCAGCAACAGGATCTTACCATCGAGTTCTAGCAGGTAATCAAGAGCAACCGTAATTGTCAATATTGTTTGAGAGCTCCACAAGAGAGAATTGTCTTTCTGGCCCTGGGCTTTTATTTGCTAAACTGTAGTGGCTCATGGGGGCAATATCCTCCATTATGGGGTACCTCCATCAAACTCTTTTTGATTGTAGGTGTATATATTTTAAGAACCACCTAATAGGTTTTCATGACTTTTTCAGAAGGCCTTTAGTCTTGGTTATGACTCCTCATATGCCCTCCTTTGCCCTGCCTGCCTCCCATTCCCCACCCCCATTTAATTCCATTCTCTTATTTTAAAAAAACACCCAGAAGAAAATCACCCAGCATCACCTACCATCTGAGTCTTTCCTGAGTATATTGTTCAATATTGTTAAGTATATTCAAATTCTTGTGGAACACATTTTAGAAATTTTTCATAAAAATCTGAAATTCTATACCAAACAACAATTTCTTTTGTCTCCTCCTCCCAGCCCCTGGTAGCCACCATTCTACTTCCTCATTTTACAAATTTCATACTTTTTATGCTTCATATAAGTAGAATCCTGTAACATTTATCACCCTGTGACTCTTTTAGTTCACGTAGTACACTGAGGCTCATCCACATACAAATGACAGGTTCTCCTTCCTAAAGACTGAATAATATTCCAATGTATATATACATCAGACATCTTTTATTCATCTGTCAGATAGTCGAATTGTTTCAACTTTAGACTACTGTAATTCTGCTATGAACATGAAAACTAAAATATCTCTTTGAAACTTGGGTTAGTTCTTCAAAATATACTCATAGATCCAGCCATGATTTCAATGGATCCTATGGTGCTTCTATTTTTTCAATTCCTTGAGTGAATTGTATACTATTCTCCATAATGGCTGCACATTTTACTGTGGTATCACTCTGCCACATGTGGAGGTGGATGCATGAACCTGGTCCACTGGATTACAGGAAAAAGGGAAACTCCAAGACAGCCACCAGCAGCTATCCTAAACCTTGGGGCGAAAGGCTGATAACCTTTCCACTGCCTACCTGTGTCATCTAATATCTACACCAGGCAATGCCCTATCAGCAACCCCAGATCCTCCAGGCAGCTGCGTGCTAGGCACTCTATAGCCTAATGCCAGACTGTCACCTGATAGGCGCTCTACAGTCTAATCCCAGACTGTTGCTTGATAGGCACTCTACAGTCTAATTCCTGCCCAGGCACTCACCATACATCACAGCTGGTGACCTGATAGGTCTCCTTCCAGCCCCACACCAGCTTCCCAGGGTGGTGGTCTGCTGGACCATCGTCCAACCCACTGGTCACAATTACACAAGCCTGATGGGCTAAGATTACATGTGCAAAATAACAGCTGGGAGTCCCTGTCTGATGGTGAAGACTTGAATTTTTTATTCACAGCATTCTGTTTTTATACCCAGAGTGACATCATATCTCAGGGCCTGGTTTCAGACCCCTGCCTCATGTTCCATAACATCTTGAGTACTAGCATCAGGAGTAGGAGAACTCATGAGTGCCTTTGATCTCAAGGTGTAACAGGTTTGCTAATGCACAGGCAAATCCTGCCTGGGGCCAGGTTTCAGTGTAAACAGACAAGCAGGTGATTGAGCACAAAAGAAGCCACAAGTGGCCTCCTTTTTCTCTAGTTTTACAAACCAATCAACAATCTACAAGATTACAATTTCTCCACATCCTTGCCACCACTTGACATTGTCTGTCTCACAGAGGTCATCTTAATGGATGTTGGGTGGCTCCACCAGATTTATTTCTCTGATTACTAATTTTACTATCTTTTATATGTCTTTTGGTCATTTGCATATCATTTTTGGAGAATAGTCTATCCAAGTCCTTTGGCCAAATGGGGAGTTTTAAACTTTAAAGAAACCAACTTAGATTTACAGAAAAGTTGCGGAAACATAGAACATTCACATACCCTTCCTAGATACTAGACACTCACATACCTTTTTCCTAGATACTGTCAAT
The DNA here is from genome assembly GCA_009823505.1 of Rhizomys pruinosus. Taxonomy (NCBI): domain Eukaryota; kingdom Metazoa; phylum Chordata; class Mammalia; order Rodentia; family Spalacidae; genus Rhizomys; species Rhizomys pruinosus. Next base: position 822,768 of record VZQC01011699.1, read on the forward strand.
ATTTTCTTGACCTATTGAATAATCCCTGTGCTCTTAGTGCATATATTTTTACTTAATTGTTTCAGGAAGTTTCATGCATTCTTTGAAAGCACTATTAAATACTACCTCGGTGTGTTCTAATAATGTTATACTCCTATTCGACCATGACACAGTCAACATCTTTTATTTTTTATGATGCCATCCTCTTTTTTAATTTTACTTATTTATTTATGTGTGTAAATGTACTGTTTGCATGTAGGTCTGTGCACCCGAGTCGTGCAATGCCGTGGAGGTCAGAAGAGGGTGTCGGATTCCCCTGGAACTGGAGTTCTCCTGAAATTGGAGTTACAGACGGTTCTCAGCTGCCATGCGGGTGCTGGGGATCGAACCCAGGTCCTCTGCAAGAGCAGTCAGCACTCTCAACTGCTAGGCCATCTCTCCAGCCCCGATTCCATCCTCTTTTAAATTGGATTTTTAGCTACACATTTTGTTTCATTGCTTTAGTGGTTGACTCAGGATATAGACCATGTTGTGATGTGAACACTTGTTCCCCAGCTGGTGGCGCTCCTTGGGAAGATTGTGGAACATTTAAGATGAAAATAGAGACTCACCAGAGGAACTAGGTCACTGGAGTGGATCTTAAAGCTAGTCCCATTTCCTGTTCATATTCTGCTTCCTGGATATGAAGTCACCGGCCAGCTTCCTGTTCCTGTTACCACACCTTCCCTGCCTGCAGCCATGTCTTCCATACCATTATATACTGTATCCCTCTGGACCTGGAAGTCAAGTAAGCCCTTCTCCCTTAAGGTACTTTTGTCAAGAGTTTGTCAAAAACTCTTGACAAAAGTTTTTATTTTGAAGGTTTTTAGTTTAGTTTGGTTTAGTTCTCTGTTGGTTGGGTTTTTTTTTTTTTTTTTTTTTTTTTTTGGAAACAGTGTCTCTCTGTAGTCCCAACTGACCTAGAACTCACTATGTAAACCAGGCTAGCCTCTGTGTCACAGAAATCTCCTTGCCTCTGCTTCCTTACTGCTGAGATTAAAGGTGTATGCCACCACACCCAGCTTGTTTTAGTTTTTTAACCTCAGCAATGAGAAATTAACTAAGACAGTACACATCTTTGATTTATCACAATCTATCTACAAGGGATAGTACGCTGTTTTCTGCACTGCCAATAATATACGTTCCTTCATCCCCTCCTGAACTGAGTGCTAATATCCCCATTTACTTTAACAGTGAAATTTTATTCAACTGCTTCCTTGTTAAAGATATATACATTTTCTGACATTTATAGCACTTCCTGAGGTTAAATAAAGGTCTGCCATTCTTTCCTTGTTTAAAAGATTTTAAAAATTAGCCAGCCCAGGCATGGTGGCCCATGCCCTCAAGCCCAGCACTTGGAGGCAGAGGCAGGTGAATCTCTCTGAGCCCAAGGCCAGCCTGGTCCACACAGCCAGCTCAGAGCAGCTGTGCTACAGAGAGACCCTGTCTCACAAAGACCAAAAAAATTTTTTTTTTGCTTTTTGTCTTTTTACTAAGATCTCAAGCTTTATACTTTAAGTACAATTTCTCAGGCCTTACTAATTATTTATTTATGGTATATTTTATTTTTATATGATTTAATTTTAATCAGTCAATTGTCTTTTGTAGGGGTTAACATAAGGAGGAAAGTCTTCCATGTCGCCCGTGGGTTAGTTTCCACTGTACTTAACCCTTTCTGTAGATCTATGTTTCCATCAGTATCATTTTCTTTCTGCGTGAAAGACTTCCTTTACTATTTAAGCCTGCTTCTGATGTGTGAGTTCAGGTTCTGTTTATCTGAAAAGTTTTATTTGCTCTCAGTTTCAAAGGCTATTTTCACTAGATCTAGCCAAGACTGATAGTTTCACCTTTCAGTATTTTTTCTTACATTTTTTTTTTAATTTTACTTATTTTTTTTTTAACAAACTGGTTTTGTTTTTTTTATGTGTATGAGTGTACTGTCTGCATGTAGGTTGGTGCATCCGTCTCGTGCAATGCCACGGAGGTCAGATTCCCCTGGAACTGGAGTTAAAGATAGTTCTCAGCCGCCATGTGGGTGCTGGGGATCAAACCCAGGTCCTCTGCAAGAGCAGTCGGTGCTCTTAACCACTAGGCCATCTCTCCAGCCCCAAACTTTATTTATTATTTTATGCGTATGAATGTACTGTCTGCATGTAGGTCTGTGCACCCATGTCGTGCAATGCCGCGGAGGTCAGAAGAGGGTGTTGGATTTCCCTGGAACTGGAGTTAAAGATGGTTCTCAGCCACCATGTGGGTGCTGGGGATCGAACCAGGATCCTCTGCAAGAGCAGTCGGCGCTCTCAACCGCTAGGCCATATCTCCAGCCCCACCTTTCAGTACTTAAAAAAAATTTTTTTATTGAAGTTTTGTGCATTTTGTACAACATTTCTCAATCCAATTTAGACTCATTCCCCCTTCCATGCCCCCCACCCCACCTGACCTCATGCATTCTGCCATAAATGTCTTGCATTTTTTTCTCAGGCTTTTTAAAGTTTTTATTTGCAGAGGTTTACTGTTTGGGGCAGAAGTTTACTGTTTCAGTCAGTTCTTTGACCCAGCCCTTTTGTTGTTGTTCCCTCCAATTTGTATTGCTCTAAAATATGCATATATATATATATATATATATATCACATATACCTAAATTATGACCTCTGAAAATAATCTATAAGTTAATTCCAAAATGTGTTTAGGAATTCACATTTTCCCTTTAACTTTATATTACTCTAAAATATGTATACATAACCCTCCACATATATACCAAAATTACAAAATCTGAAAATAAGTGGTAGGCTAATTCTAGAGCCCCTTAAGGGATTCATGTTTTAATCGTACAGTTGCTTTCAGATAAAAAGAAATGTAACGGACTGGAGAGATGACCTAGCGGTTAAAAGCAGCAACTGCTCTTGCAGAGGACCCAGGTTCGATCCCCAGCACCCACATGGCAGCTAAGAACCGTCTGTAACTCCAAATCCAGGAGACCTCTAGTTCCAGGGGAATCTGACACCCTCTTCTGACCTCCGCGGCATTGCATGACATGGGTGCACAAACCTATATGCAGACAGTACATTCATACACATAAATAAATAATTTTAAAAAATTTAAAAAAAAGAAATATAACATTGGCGTTGCTCAGTTTTCTTTACAACTAGAGATTTGGTACTCACATCCACAATTGAGGGATACCATTCGTCATCTGTTTTCTGGGACTGTCTTATTTCGCTTAGCATAATGTTTTCTAGTTCCATCCATTTACCTGCAAAGTTCATGATGTTGTCTTTTTAAAACACTACTTTCTTCTTGCTTACATTATTTCTGACTAGAAATCTGCTATTATCCTTGTTTTTGTTTCTCTGTATTTAAGCTGTTTTCTGAATGCTTTTATGATTTTTTTCTTTGTCATATTTTTAATTTGATAAGTCTTGGTGTAATTTTCTTCAGATTTCTGGAGATTGAAGTTTCTTGAGCTTCTTGGATCTGTAGAATGGTTGGTAGAATGACAGCCATGTAACAATGTTCATAATCTAATTCCCAAGTACCCACTGTGACTGCTTTCCCAGGGCTGCTATGACAACCGATCACAGAATGATCAGATAGATGTCTTAAGGCCGTGGAAATTCATTTTCTTGCATCTCTAGAGGCTGGAAATCCAAGGTCAAGATTCTGGTAGGGCTATGTCCTTCTGAAGCTCCCAGGGGATGGACTCTTCTCAATCTCCCATCTGGTTAGCCCTAGGCACTGTAGCTTTTTACAGCGTAACTCCACCTTCTCCCTCTGTCTTCACATGGCTGTCTTCCTCCATCTCCATTTCCATATGTTTTTCTGCATTTCTCTTCTTTTTCTTTGTGATTTTAACATAACTTTTCGTAGGACCATAAACCTGTAATATTGGTGTTAGTTTATACTACTAATGAGGATTTTTTTTTAGATGTTGTGCTGGATAGCTTTAGTGTCAACTTGACACACCTGGGTTGAAGGAGCTTCAATTGGGCAATTTCCTCCATTGGACTGGCCTATGGCCATGTCTGTGGAGTACTTGCTTGATTGTTGAGTGATGTGGGAGTGGCTAGGCCACTGTGGGTGGTGCCACCCTGGGCAGGTTATTGTATATTGTATAAGAGAACAGACTGATCATGGGTCACGGAAGCAAGCCAGTAAGCAGCATTCCTCCATGGCCTGTGCTTTAGCTCCTGCCTACAGGTTCCTGCCCTGAGATCCTACCTTGGGCTCCCTAAGTGATGAACTGTGACCTGGAGATGTAAGATGAATAAACCTTTCCTCCCTGAGTTGGTTTTGGTTAGAGTGATTTGTCACAGCAATTGAAAGGAAACTAGAACAGATGTGATTGTGTTAAGAATCTTGAGAAAAGAATATTATCCTCATCTATCGACATGGACTTAGTATACTCACAAAAGGGTCCTCATAAATGGGAGGCAGGAGGTCAGAGTTAGAAAAGGAGATGCAATGAAAGAGAAGTTAGAGAGTTGCAGACACAAGCCACCTATGCAACAGCCCCTAAAAACTAGATCAGGCAGGGAATGGATTATCCTCTGAAGCCTTCAGGTGGAGCAACTCAGCTGATTCCTTGATTTCAGCATCTAAGACCTTCACAGACTCCTGACCTCCAGCACTGTGATTTGTATTCTCTTAAGCCACTAGGTATTTGCCAATTTAGTACATCAAAAATTAAGAATTTAACACATGTGGATTTACAGCTTTCGTCAAATGTGGGAAATACTTAGCAATTTTCCCTTCCTTCTCCTCCTCTCCTTAAGTAACTCAAATCACATAGAATTCAGAACCTGGAAACTGCCTTTTGCCTCATTGATGCTCCACTACTTTTAAATCTTCTTTTGTATTCGTTGACAATTTCATACATGTTTCAAATGTATCCCAGGCATCCCCTCCCCCTCTCTCCCTGCATCCCCACCCCCTCTCCCTGCATCCCCACTGCCCTCCCTCCCTGTACTCCCACCCCCTCTCCCTGCATCCCCACCCCCTCTCCCTGCATCCCCACCCCCTCCCTGCATCCCCACTGCCCTCCCTCCCTACATCCCCACCCCCTCTCCCTGCATCTCCACACCCCTCCTCTATGCCATCACCCCCTCTCCCCGTTGTATCCCCACCCCTCCTTTTTCCCTGCATCCCCCCCCCCTCTTCCCTGCCACCCCCGCCCCCTCTCCTGCAACCCCACCCTCCCCCCTCCCTGCCATCCCCCCTCTCCCTGCATCCACGCCCTCTTCGCATCCCACCCTCTTCCTGCAATCCCCACCCCTCCTCCCTGCCATTCCCACCCCTCTTCTCCCGATCTCCCCACCCCCTCTCTCCCTGCATCCCCACCCCCTCTCTCCCTGCATCCCCTCTCCCTGAATCCCCACAGAACCCCATCCTCCTCCCAAGTCTCCCCCCTACTTTCATTGTTGTTTCCTGACATTGTTTATTACCCATTAAATTTAATTAGAACTGCTGTATCAGCAGGTGTGGCGGTATTTGCTGGAGCGTGGACAGTTTACTAGTGACCACATCACTGAAGAAATGACACCACTTTCTGCAGCACCCATTAACTGCCAGTAGCTCCTGAGGGAGTAGGGAAGACTCGTGAACCCTTCTCCAATCTGTGCTGGAATACTGTCAGGTCCCATCTTGTACAGGTAGCCACAGCCGCTGAGTGTTCAGAAGTCAATGGTCATGTCAGGTCCAGAAGACACCATTTAATAGCAGTTCCATTCTCCAGCTCTTCCGTTCTTCCTGTTCCCTCCATGATTCCTGAGGTATGGGCAGGGGATGCAGGGAATAGCGTTGATATCCTGTTTATGCTGTGCACGCAACAGTCACTAATTCTCAGCACTTCGACTAGTTATGAGTCTCTGTATTCATCATCTTCCACTGTAAACAGAAGCTTCTCTGGCCAACGCTGAAAACAGCACTAATTATTGTGCCTGAGTGTCATCGGCCATCTTGGGTCAAACAAAACCATCTTATTTATACTTTTTAATTTTCTTCGATTTTTAAAATTTTGGTTACTTTCTATCAATGTGTCTTCAAATTCACTGATGTTTTTTTCTGCAGTCTGATCTGTCATAAATACTATCTATTTTCATCTTAAATATTATAACTTTCAGGCCAGAAGTTGATTTGAACCTTCCACATTTCTTTTTTTTAATTTTTTAATTTATGGGTTTCTATAATATTTGTTTTAATTTCATTGTCTGCTAATTGTAAAAATTATTTTCAAACAAGTCAATGTTCAATTTTCTTCTCATTAAAGACTATGTTTCCTTGTTTTTTTATGCCCATTAATTTTTTATCAGATTCCAATCACTATAAGTTATATCTTATTTGGTCCCAGATAATTTATATTCCTATCGATACTTTTTGAACTTTATTCTCAGATACAGTTAAATTGCAAAGAAACAATGTTTTCCTTTTTCTTGTTGCTTCCCAGCATCCTTGGGAAGCAATAGCAGTGTATGCTCTCCAGCCAATTATGTCCCTCCAGGAAAGTCAGCCTTCCCTGAGCAGTCTACCCAATGCCCCTGGAACTGTTAAGTCTCTGCAGTCTGATTGGCAGCAACAGGCTCTATTCCTGACCTATGTGAGACAGGTGTCAACCTTCTGATCCTTCTGAGTGGTTCATTCCCTGCCTCAGCTAGTTTCCTTACACACACGGGCCTCTGCTGTGAAAATTATTATCCCCTATATTATGTCCTTCTTTGTTTCACGTGAGAGAGTAAATCAAATCTTCTTACTCCATCTTTTTTAGTAGGAGTAACTTTTCTTCAAATAACTCCACCATTAAGTAGAGACAGAAAGCAAAACTCCTATAAAGCAGACTGCCAGCCTGGCGAAGCCTGCCCATAGAGAAGAGCTGCTTCCTTAATGAGCTCAGCAGCTCCACGGGCTTTCCCTGGTTCTTAGAGGTGCACAGGGCTCGATTTAGAAGCCACCAGATCTAACTCTTCCTTTTTATACTTCATGAGACTGAGAGCCCAAAGAGCTATGTCACTTGCACAAGGTTACACAGCCAAAATCTAGACTGCTGGATAAAAGGGAATGCTGGCCATGTATAAGAAGAGGTGTCATTGTCACTTCTACCCTCTTCAAGTTTCAAAGTCTGTGATAGTAACTGGAGAGGAAAACTGGGAGCTTGTGGAAAGGATCTGTCACCGAGGCAGCCCCATCATGCCTTCCCTTGTGAGTTGTTTACTTCCTGAAACCTCATCTCCCGAGGCAGGTCTCAGCAGAGCTCACGGTCCTCCAGCAAAGGCTAAACTTAACAGAAATACCTCTAGCTGAAGACTAGAACCCAAATCCTAAGTCACAAATAGGTGTTCTGTCTACACCTCCCTTCCATCGTAAAATATAACATCCAATGAAGCAGTATTCCTTGCTGTGCACCAAAGATTTAAAAAAGAGATTCACCTAGAACACTGTGTTTGTGATTGTTGGCAAAAATTCCTGGGAACACAGGAGATCTCAATCTCTCAGTCACAGATTCCTATTTGCCTTGAACTTCATGGAGCAGAGTTTAAGAAAGAGTTGATCAAATAAAAATGAATGTTCTGGACCTGCACTGCAAACAAGAAGTCAGGAAGGACACGGGTGCCAAAGGCAGCTCCCTCAGACGTTGACACCCTGGATGAGTCTGGATTTGCCACTCAATGAGTCTCAAATTCCCTGATTTAAACAGTATTCATATAACCTGTCCCTGCTTGCTTTCCAAAGAATCTGGGAACTATAACTGGATTTATAAAGTTTGTAAATTACTTAGAGCTCCTTGGAGATAGGATAGTATATAAATATGTAGTATTATTATTGTTAACTATACTTAAATATGGCAAATCTAAGATAAATGCTAACTGTGCTTAAATATTTACAATACTCCACTGGGAGGGATTACCTGCAAAATTCTTCATGTCTTCTCTAGTCAATTTTCCAAACTATAGAGCAGTTAAATTTGTTAAGTCTCATTACATTATAATTCAGTATAGCTCCAAACTTGGGATACATTTAGAATATTTTTCTCATCAGTAAGAACTAAAGAAATTTTAGTACAACATAGCTAGTCCCCATCACAACATCACCACATGTCCTCAGACGAGATTTCAATGAGGGTATGTTCCCCGAGGACTCAATCTTGTCACTTTGCCCAATTCTAGGAGAAAAAAGTTACTAATTAGTTTGATTCATTTTGTGATCCATTGTTTTAATACATACTTAGAAATTCATTCCTCTGAAGATAACTTCTTTCTTCTAAAGTCATGACTTCAGTCTAGAGCAGGGACATTCTCCAGTGGCTGGCATCTTGATTTGAACTGGAAGGCCACTGCTTCTGGTGTGCCAGTGTGAACAAGCTCTTGAAAACTGTTCTGTGTACCACCTACTCCATCAGTCCTAGAAGAAAACAGTAAACCAGGAGAAAAAAAAAGTATGGAAGTTGGGGGCACACAAGAATATGAAAATGCCCAGAATTTCTTCAAAACTATATCCATATTTAGACAATAGTTCTGTAAAATCTATATATAAAACATATTACATTTACCACACACACACACACACAACACCATTATATAATGAATAGACTATAGCTTAGTATATATATATTATTATATATATATTTCAGCACATTTCTACCTACAACTAATAGGGCTAATAACGACGACACACATTATATGGAAACATTTATCCATAAACATGTCTAGACAATGAATGAACATATACATACTATTATAATTGCACATGGTGGCATAAATTCTTGCTGATTTTAATCAGGATAAAGATAGGGTACTGTTAATTTTCATCCAGTTCAGAAAACCCCACAGGATTCAGAAGACTATGAAAAAACCTTAAGATATATAAGCACATCCATTAGGTGTGATCAAAAAGCTTTCTAATCAACATGTACTAAATTTCCTGAAATGTGTACCAGAAAATAATTCCACAAAACTTGTTTCTGGGGCAGGTAAGATGATTCAACAGGTAAGAGTGCCTGCTACCTGTTAGGTTATGGCGCACTCCCACCCCACCCCACGGAATAAAAGGCCACGAGGTCTAAGTTCTTCGGAGCAAAGTTTAATTCAGGGTAGCCGGGGCTAGGCTCAGGGGAAGGATAGAGTCAAGCACAAAATGGTGTCTGGCTTGGGAATTTAAGGGGGAGGGTGGGAGTGGGATTCAGTGAGGGTGGGGTGGGTCGGAAGGCAAGGCGGAAGATTCCTGAGTAATCAGTGGTGGCCTGCTTTAGCATAACCAAAGGCTGGCCTGGTAGAGCAGGTTCCTGGGCACCACCGGCCTTAGGTGTCTCTGGATTTCAATGGGCTTCTGAAGCTCACACCCTGACATTCCAGCCTTTTGTTTCTATAGGGAAAAGGGTGGAGGTCTGTCTTCTGTAGCTGCTTCAGAGCTGAAGTGTTGGGGGAAGGGCTGTCAGGCTGGAGGGTTAGAATCCAGTTTCCCATTTTGGCTGCTTGGGGTACTTTGCCCCGTGGGTTTGGTCCAGATCGATAGTGGCCAGTACTTAGTGGATGTTTTCTCTGCAACTGAAAGGACAAGCTGGTTGAGTCTTACATGAGTATACCAGTGCAGGGACTTCACAGTACCAACAGGGGGTTATACTGGGTGCATTAGTAATTGGAGGGTCCCAGTCTAGGGAATGCAGAGGGAAAAAGGACGTGTACCCTGGTTTGAGAAATTGGAAAGTTTTAGTACACAGAGCTCTAGAATGAGGGCCAGCTTTAATACACAGGGTTCCAGAATCAGAGGCATAACCATGAGAATATAAAAGGTGGTATTTTTTGGCATGGCACCCTAAATTTGTCACCTATCTCTGAGACATTTTCTTACATGACATAGTAGATTCCTAACTTGGCACAATAGGTCTCTCACTTATCTCTCTGATAATAACTTATTTCATTTTCTCTTCTTTAGATTATAGTTTCCTGTTGGGGTGTTTAAAACCACACAGTTAACTCAGATAAATGAAGTTTGTTTTGGTGTTAAGGTCAGTTGAGGTTCTGGTCCTTAAGTGGGTCACTCAGGCCTTGCGCCTGGCTCTCTTCACCAGTTCCATCTATGTGAGGACAAGGTCAGGCCTTGCTTGACCAGAGCTTCCCTTTGAAGCATGAGGAGTCTCTCCTCTATATGGACTTTCCTCCTTTGACTGGACACTGGCAGGATGAAGTCCTTTTAAGTGAATCTCGAAGTCTTCCCTGGCTCAGGATGACTGATGACTCACTGCTACAGTGCACAAAGTTGCGGATGCAGGACCCTAGGACCCAAGTCAACCTCAGAGGGTAGGGGCCAAAATATTGCCCCATCAAATCCCTCTTGCCAAATCAGATTAGAGCTTTAAGTGTGGTTGCTAAACCTCCAAGAGGATTGTTTGAATTAATTTGGTACATTAATTACCATACAACTCCTAAGTAAAGCTGGAACACTGACTTAAGCACTGTTAATAAATTCTTAATTGCTGTGGCAAAAAATTCTGACTAATAATAAAAGCTCATGGTAGGAGCCTGGTAGTGGCTGCAGCACAGGCTAAGAAAGGATGCTATTTACTGGCTTGTGTTGCTGGCTCATATTCAGCCTATTGTATAGAATATAGAAATATCCGGCCAAGAATGGCATTGCCCACAATGGGCACAGGCCAGTCCAATGAAGGTAATTATTAAGGTTTCTCAGCTCAGGTGTATCAAGTTGACATTAAACCTATGCAGTAAGTCCTACAATTTGTTCTTTAAGGTCTATGAAGGTCATTCAAGTACTCAAAGTACAATGATTTAAACCATGCAAGGCAAAAGTTTCTAACAACATAGCCCATGAAACAAACCCAATATAATAAAGAGGTTAAAATCAGTACTTTCTCAAATGAAGGCCATGTCACTTGTCCCCAGATTTTGAATCATAGCTTTGAAAAGGAAAAGGAAGGGGGGGCATTGTCACATACCAGCAGCAGGCAGATAATACTTAGGGCTCACCCAAATTGGTTATATTTGGACTGTCTGCATGGTCACCCGAAGTAAAACCCAATTTCTCTTAAAGATATTAAAAGTAAGATGTGCAAAGTATAATAGATATACAAAACAATTTTAGTGTGTATGGGTAACTCTATATATGTCTGTTTCACTTGGGGCTGTAACTAGGTATATAGTACCTGGTAGGTGGAACACAATTTCTTGTATATGCCATAATTACATTATAGAATTCTTAAAAGTGAATGGTACTTCATGCATACATTCATAAATAAGGTTCTAATAAATAAATTTGGCGATGACACTTTGTAAAGGTTGTGCTAAGCAAAGGCCCATGCATTGTAATCATATAGATCTTAATATGCTGTTTAACAATGTCATACACACACATTTATGCACACATTCCTTTAAGAGATTTTTATAAGAAACACCTTTAGAAACATTATTTAAAACATGCAGCTCTGATTAATTGTGCTGCCAAGGATAAGATGACATTTTGTACCTTTGGTTTTAAAACTATGATTTCATTGAACTACTTTAACATGTGATGGAAAATAGAATTATATATAATAATTAAAGAACTGACAATATCAAAGGTACTTAGGCTGTTTTATTGGAGGGAAGGGATTGCAGGGGAAGCAATGTGCCACTGTCCAAGTACCAGAGTATGAATGAATCCAGGGATTTTTTTTAAAAGTGGTCTCTGATCAGAAGGACAGTTACATAGCACAGGAGAAAAAAAATCTGTTAGTGAACCAATAAGGGTAAAAAAATCAGGTCTTCAGACGTCTGGAAACAAGAAAAAACTGGAAAAGAAAATTGTTAGTTATAATACCTGTGGAAAAATAATTTGGACAGAGAAGAAATAAAACCTTCAGATTAGAAACCTAGGAACCCAGGTTCAAGTCAGGCCTTTGAAAAAAATTTTAAGAGGCATGCCAAAAGTAAACTTAATTTTTGTTTGTGTGCAACATAGAATAAAACAAGTTTGAAGTGGCCACTCTGTTTTGACAAAAAACACAGAACATGGACACATAACAGTTACAAAGACGCATTGAAGAATGGTTATGACAAACAGTTATAACACACGGACAGGTTTGGACAGACACATGGCCTAACTGTATCCATTAACTCTGGACAGTGGGAAAATCCCCTTTTATCTAAAGTTGTCCTTCCTTGTCCAGGGCTGTAGACAATTATCACATTTACAAAGAATCACTTAGAATTTAAGACATTTGGTTAGGTGGAAAATAGACTGTATACCCTACTGTGCTTTGCAGCACAGCCTGTTCTTGTACACCTGTGAAGGATGGTGGACTGGGTAAGCAGGAAAATCTGGTGGCTTGTGCATATTACCTGCTAATTTAATGAGAATAAATTTAGTTAGTGGAAAAATCAAAAGATCCCAGCCAAGTGAAAGATTACTCCCTGAGGCAAAAGCTGAATGCAGGTTGGGCAGGGCATGGTCAACACACCTTCTTAATCTCAGATACAGGGGCTTGTATCCCAAAGCAGACAAAAATGGATTTCTGAATAAAATGGGGTTTATAAGGAAAAAACAATGGAATGGAAAAATGCCAAAATCTGAAATAATCCCTTAAAATTTAGGCAAAAGTTTTGTAAACAAAATATAAAAAACCCAAACACTGATTGTACAAAAGAATGAAAATTGATTGTATTTAGAAATGGATGTAGTTATAAAGTCTGATGTGAATTTAGGCTTTTTGTCATGCGGGCATAAACAGGGGCATGCGCAGACAAAGCCTCAAGATGGCGGCTGAGGAGTGGGTGTGGATTAGCACAGTTGCCATAGGAATAGTATGCAACATGTCTGTTTGAATGCCGGGCGGGAGGAAAAAGCCGCACATGGTGCATGGCGACTGGGGCTCTTAGTTTCAAACATCTCAGGATTAAACACCCTCTCTATCCACTCAGGCATCCATGCCACTTGCTCTATGGCAGGAACGCAAATGGTCAATGACAAACAACTTCACAGAGCAACTTTTTAAACTTTCTTCTGGGCCAAAGACTATGTCTATGAGGATTCGAGTAGCCCTGTCAGGCCTCCAGCAGCAGATTGTGAAGGGCCTAAAGTCTGCCCTTCCTTCCCAGATACAATGTATCAAGTAAATCATTAGCATTAGATGCAAGCCTATTCATTTAAACAGCTCCATGAAACAAATATGTTTAACTAGTTTCAAACCCAAAACTTTAGTGAACGCTTGATGAAAATCTAAATTAAAGAGATGAAAACATAAATCAGGGTAAAATATGAATCTTAAGTTTATAACAGTCAAAGTACAGTTTTTATGAATTTGATTCACCCAGTTTTTTGAGACCAACCCTTCCTCATACAAACACACAGTCTGCCAGCCCAATCAGCAGGGAGGGCACAGACCCAGAGAGGTCCCCTTTCCTCCCTCCCATGAAGAAGGGAGGTAGGGAAACAGGCTCAAAAATTCCTTGCAGAAACATAACAGAGCGCCAAAAAAGCTGCTCCAGAACTTTCTCGCTCTCCTTTGCTCGTTGGAGGCAAGAGCCTATAATGTGCCCCTGGAAGCCATGCAGCACCCCACTGATAAAGGTTGCCACATATGCACTCCAGAGTGCTCAGAAATTCCCCAAACTCTAAAGACCTCATCCTCCCGAGGCAGACTGCTGATGTAAATTTAACTAGCCTGTAAGAAGCAGATTATCTCTGGTCCTTTGAGTTAGCAACTGGGTAGATTTTTTGTAAATACATGTTTTAACCAAGTTTCTACTCATGGAGCAGCCTCCTTCTCACAGCTACTGACAGACAAAGGCACCCTACTGGATCGTGTAGAACAAGGGGAAGTCACCTTCCCCCGAGATGAGCCTGCGTGGTAAGTCCCCCCCCTGATCCAGAGTCTTAGTGTGGCTCTAAGTGGGTGTGAACATTAAGTGACCCACCTCTGAGCAGTGGTCACAAGAGCAGTCAGGGTTCAAATATGACCTGAGTCTGAAGCTGTGCCCCCAGCTTGTGAGAGTGTTCGAGGAAAATGGGCCCTCCTCCTATGACCACCTCCAGCCCTGGTCTGTTTGCACACAATCACGAAAATCTCTACTGCCCTTTTTCGCATCAGAGACTCAGAATAGGCTTTTTAGTAAAAACAGCCCAAGTTCCAAGTCCCTTGTCTTCAGCCTTTCCATAACCGTCGTCTGCCTAGAAAACATCCACAGCTCCTCCCAGTGCAGGGACACTAAGCCCCAGCCATCTCAAACATGCACTTTCATCTTGCCCACATCCCTCTACTGGCTCCAATATGCTTGTTGCATCCTTTTACTCAAAAAAACAACTCTCACTCACACCAAAGGCCCAGCCCACTGACCAGATGGGATGGGGAGTAAGGCAGGGACCTTAAGCACAGGGTCCCACTCTCTAGCCAGAGTTGTGTATATGGTACACACCCCTATGGCCAGGAGCTGTGAGTCCCTTGGGGACCTGCCCAATGCCAAAGACTATTTCAATGGAGACAGCTACCTTGTATTTATTTTCTCTAACACCATGTGATTTACTTCAGGTGGAAAATTACCAAGAGTTACATACACATGTGTAACTTCCATGCATGTGGGAATTAACAACACCACACACATGCTTTCTCCTTGGTTTGGTCTTTTTGGTCTTTTTGTGAGACAGGGGTCTCCCTTTAGTCCAGCTGCCTGGAAATTGCTATGTAAACCAGGGCGGACGCTTGAGCTCTACAGACAACGGCTGCCAGCTGCCTCCAAGGACTTAGGACACAAAGGTGTGTGCCAACACACACCCCGGTCCCAAGGGGTGACAAAACTGCCCCACCCAAAAAAAATCCAGTCCAAGAATCCATTTCCAGTCCTGAATCTGGTCCACAAAGGTCTCAAAAAAAATGATAATTCCAAAGCACGCAAGTTACCATTTTGCAAAAGTAAACACAAAAACAAAATGGGATCTTTAAACAGTCAGCTCTGAGGCTGATTCCTATAGGAAAACCACAAGGTGGAGATGGCACTGGCACGTGCAGTGAGGAAGCGGAGAAGGAACAGTAAAAGAAAAAAAAAAAAAAAAAAAAAAAAAAAAAAAGGAGAGGAGAAGAGAGGAAAAAGATAAGTTTAAGAATCCGTTTAATCTCAGAAGGAATAGAGAGAAGGGACTAAGAGTGAAGGACAAAGAATGCCTGTACACAAGCATTCTGACCATTTACAAGAGCACTGGCAGAAGTTTCTCAAAGCTGTGAGAATTTGGGGGTCTAAGGTACCTGTCTCAGGCTGGGCAATATTGTTAGCTAATTGATATCTTGGCAGATAGTAGAGCAGAGTCTCTCACTAATTTCCTTGGATAGGTTGAGTTCTCTTAAAGAGGTTGAGTTCTCTTAAAGAGTGTAGGAAACACTCCAAGAGTGGGGGGAGGATGAGGACCGAGAGGCCGCTCGCTTCCTTTAGGTGTAAGGGGCTTCCCATACATTAAAAAGGGGTCGAGGGAAGGGGATTGAGGGGCAGAAGGAAAGAAGGATGGAGAGAGAGAGACACAGAAGAGAGACAGGAGAAGAGAGAGAGAGAGAAAAGAGATCTTTAGGAAAGGAGAGGATTTCTTTTTTAGTCCTCAGCCCCCCCGAATGCTTAAGGCGGCATCTGCCCTAGTTCTAATCGTGGGGTCACGGTCAGAGACCCAAGGCCGTGTGACCATGTGGATCTCTGAAATCAGGGCCTGCAAGTCTGTGAAGTTAGCAGCCGTCCCAAAATCACAGAGGATGCCAAAATTCTTGTCCAGATTCTGTCCCCAGCATCACTGGTAAATATACAGCAAACTGGACGGGGAAAATTGGAGGGGATCCTGATTTAGCTGGCACTCAGGGATCCAAAACGGAAATGGCTATAACAGAACAGGAGACTTAAAAAAGAAGGGAGAAAGAGGATGGGAGGGAGGCAGATGGAAAAGCAGTATTTAGGACAGGAAATAGAATCTGAGTGGAAGCAGATGGAAGAGCAGATAGTTTAAGGACAGCATGAGAATGGGAGGGAAAGCAGAATGAAAGCAAGTAGTGTAGGACAGGAAGTGGTGAGGCAGAGGGGCAAGCTAGAGGGGGGCAGAACATACACAGGGTTACACAGAAGTTAGGGGTGGGAGATGGAATCTCCCCTCACTCAGGTGCCCGGCTGGCCGGCCGCCTGCAGAGGTGAATTAAGAAGTCTTACCATGAGTGTGCCACCACTGTATAAGACCCCATTGCTCGTCATACAGAAGTGTGATGAGTGCCCCGATGAGAGTTAAATGACTTGGCGGAACCGCGGGTTAGGGCCCAATCAGATTCTATAGCCCTGAGAGCTGTGGAACCACAACATGCACTCTAACTTCTCAGTGACAGTCACACGGGAATAGAGGAGGGTATGATAAGGAGAAGAGAGAAGGTAACTTTGGCTGAATGCTGGTGGATGCTGTTTAGCTGTCGCTCAGTATCGGTCTGGCTTACCGTTACCCGAAGCTGCTCCAAGGGGTGGGGGGGGAGGCAGGAAAAAAAGGCGATCGAGTCAGACAGGGCACCAGAATGATAAGGTTTGGCATGGCTCCCCCCAGAATGAAAAGGCCACGAGTTCTAAAGTTCTTTGGAGCAAGTTTAAATTCAGGAAGCTGGGGACTAGGCTCAGGGAAGGATGAGCCAAGCACAGAATGGTGTCTGTGCTTGGGAATTTAAGGGAGAGGGTGGGAGTGGGATTCAGTGAAGGTGGGGGTGGGTGGTACTTCAGAAGTCCGGCTTAAAGGCATGAAGATTCCTGAGTATCGTGGTGGCCTGCTTTTGCAAACCAAAGGCTAGCCTGTAGATTGCAGCGGGTCTCTGGGGGCACTCGGTCCTTTAGGTGTCCTCTGATATTTCCAAAATGTGGTTCTGGAGCCTCTGCACACCTGACATCTACTCCCTAATACCCCGGTAACTAAATTCAATCCTGGGGATCTCACATGGTAGAGGCAGAGAACTCAGCTATTCTATGATAAAGATTGTGCCTCTGATAGTGTGACCTCCTACACATGTCCATGGTGCACAAACACACACACACGCAGTCACACACCATTCACACAGGTCCTCAGTTCTCACAACAGACTTGTCATTGTCTTCGGGGCTCGCACATATGTGATTGGTGCCACTATGTGCATACACTAATGTTATAAATAATTTTATATAAAATTTATAAACTGGGGCTGGGAGAGATTGGCCTAGTCATTTTGTTTAAGAAGTTGCCGACGCGTCGTGCAGAGGACCCGGGATTCGATCCCCAGCACCCACCACATGGCCATGCTGAGAATCCCGTCTGAAACCACATCCCAGGAGAAGTCATGTTCCAGGGGAATCCGAGAACCGAGAGTCCTCTTCGGACCTCCGCGGCATTGCAGCAACATGACACGGGTGCACAAACTTGCATGCAGACAGTACATTCATACACATAAATAAATAAATAAATAAATAAATAAATAAATAAATAAATAAATAATAAAAATAAATAAATAAATAAATAATAAACACAAATTAAAACAAAAACCTTGGTTAATCTGGGCTGTGTGGCCTTAAACATTCAAAAGGAAAGTATAACCAGAAATAAATAATTAGTAAGGCCTGAGAAATTGTACTTCAGGTATAAAACTTGAGATCTTAGTAAAAAGATAAAAAGAAAAAAAAGAGCACTGTTGTTTTGCCTGTCTTCAGTTCTTACTGGCAAGTGCAGCTACCCTGTGGCTGCCACTGCTTCTGCCATCCTTCAAAGTCATGAGACACAGCTTTTCAACCTTCCAATATGGACTGAATACTCGTCTCTCCAAGAATCCTCCAAACCTTCAGTGCCAGATGAGGACTGCTGAGACAGATGAGGACAGCAGCTTGTGGACTGAGCTACTACTGAGGTTTCAGCCTTTTCAGAATATAGACTGCCATTGTTGGACTACCCAGGCTGTATCATGGAGGCCAGTACAGGAAGATCATACAGGACGTGGTGCTTACTGGAACTCATTTGGTGACCATGGAAAGGGAAAACCCCAGTGTGGAGCACAAGGGCAGAACTGATGGTTATTTGGGCTTGCCAAGGAGGAGCCTTCAAACATGACTTCTTTCAGCCTAATAAAGAAAAAAAAATCATAAGCTGAAGATGCTAAAACCTATGATATATGTGGCATGCATATGTGCATATTTTGGAGTGGTGCAAATTGGAGAGAATAACAACAAGGATGACAGAAGGACTCAGTCAAAGAACTGACTGAAGTTGTGAACCTCTGCTCAAAACAGTAAACTTCATCAAAAATTTTAAAAGAGACTGAGAGAAAGGTGAAAGATATGTTTGGCAAAATGTATGAACTCTGGTGGAGTGGGGGGGCAAGGAAGGGGGCACAGGTCTAGATTTGATTGGAAATTTTGTATGAAATGCACAAAGCTTCAATAAAAATTGGCTTTGAAAAAATTTAAAAAATAAATGCAAATTTTAAAAGCTTATTCCTGAAGTTCCACATAGACAAATGTTCTGCATTGTCACCAGTAAGATATACTCTCTGACAAGAATGATTATTGCAGAATGAAGGGATGAATGAAGTCTCTGATCAGATCTGCTTTCCAGGCCCTGGGCCCAGCCCATTCTCTCCAGACCTCAAATGCTTAGTCTATAAACTATTTAGTTGGATTTAACAATTGCTAAAATCCCTTTAAGCTCTGTATACACATATCCAATTATTGAGTTTCTTGATAACCCTGACTTGTCAAATCAACACTGAGGAAAAATATGACCAGGAGCTAAAAGGATATTAATTTAATTGCCAATTAAATTTTATATCTAGTTCTGAGCAATCAAGGAAAATGGGAAGTGCAGGTTTCACTGCTTCCATTTATGGAAAAGAAAACACTTCACTTCTTCATTGTATAATCTTTGTGATTATCAACTTTGTCCTAGTTGAGAAGATAAAGTGATCTCAGATCCATAGAATTATCCCCAGGACAAAAATAGACAAATAAAAAACCCCACCTCATTCTATTCTCCTAGGTGAGGACTAAACATTCAGACGGTGCCATTTGTCATGGGTAGTGAAATGTCACTGTAAGGTCACCCAGTTCCACACCGCCGAGGAAATCAGAGCCCAGAGACATTAAATAATATTTCAGAGGCCACCCAGCTAGCCATGACCAACAGACAGATTAAAAACTTGAGTGTCCCTGACCCCAAGGTCAGACCCTGGTTTTAGGTAACACTCCCTGCAGTGCGGGGCAGGCAGGTTCACATGCGCGGGGCTGGGTGTCTGGAAATTGAATTTAGCTGCAGAAAGCACCAGAGGAGCTGAAAGGCGGCGATGCCCTGGGATCTTCAGGGCACGTGTGTGCTCCTTTCACTCTACCCCGTTCCTGTCACCACAGCTCAGTTTTAACCTGATGAATTAAGTGTGAAGCTAAATTCCCCTTTTGTGAAGAACTTTTCCCAGTGGGGTAACTATGGGGCAGAAACATCGGAGTGTCTGCAAGATGGCATTGGGTGTTGTCAGACACACTGATCAGTGTTGTGCTTGGAAACCACAGCTGGTTAAAGGCTGGGAAAACATCTTGCTCCAGTGGAGATAATGAGGGCCCCCCATGAGCCTCGGACACAACTGGCCGTGTCCACTCCCTGCTGAAGGCATCTTATCTCCTGGAGGAGGCGCCTCTGGGGATTAGGGTCACCAAAACAGTGTGACCACAGAAAAAATACCAAGAATAAATCTTGACGGCAATTTGCAGAACAGCTCTCTCCTTCTGAGGCTTCCTTCTGTGAGGGGGAATCTCACTGCCCTGCCTGGTCTCCTGGGCTTGAGAGAGGGGAAAGTCCAGAGGCTGAGGGCAAAGTTGAGGAAGGCGATGGAGCAGCTTCCGGGGACACCCGGGACTAGCGACAGAGGGATTGGGGGTTTTGTTTTTATGAGGTAACTTACCTACCTAGTGCTACTCCGCACTTCTCACCCAACTTTCCCCCCATCATGCAGTAGGAGCACGACTTCTAATAAACCTCTAGAAACCATCATTTTACTTCCACATTTACCTGTACTGAGTATTGGAAATGAAAGAATTCTTAAGAACCATGTTTGGGTGTTAGAATTCTGCTTCTCATCCACCTGTGCCCCTTTTCTAAGCCCAGGGAATAATCTGCGGAAGAGGGGGCGTGGTAGAATGTAAGGGCCGCGATTGGGGTGAAGGGTGAAACTACAGCAATGTAGTCTGGACCCTCATTTGATTAACCTGATTGAACATACAACCCCTCACTCCCCGCTGGAAGGTGGGGCTGTGGGGGTTTGGGCACAACAGCCTGCAAATTGGTTTTACATGAAGGATGCTTGTACTCATGGATTATCACTTATAGCTAAAACAAGGAAAAAAAAAACTGAGAGAGATATGCAGGACAGTCATGGCAGAATGCAAGATCTCGGATGGGGGGGGGGGGGGGGGGAAGGGAAGGGGAAAAATACCTGAACTGAATTGGAAAATGATGTATGAAATGCACAAAGCATCAATAAAAAAAAAAAATAAAAAAAAAAAAGATTCCCATGTGAATAGAGGAAAAAAAAAAAAAGAAAAAGAAAAAAAGAAAAGCAAAACGAGTGATTCCAGACCCCAGAACTAGGGATTCTCAGCCTGTGTTTATTCAGTCTCTTTCCATCTTCCTGCATCAAGCATTCCTGTGGCTTAAAATATATCAGTGACCCTCTCATTGTTTTTAGCCCCCAAATTAAGATCGTACCCACTCTCTCTGCTCCAGATACACTAGCCTTCCTTGGGTTCTTCAGGATATCCATGCTTCTTCCTGCCCAGAACACCACTCACGTGTGATTCACACTATCTAGATTGCTCTTCTCACCTGCTTCATCCACATAATTGCTTCTCTCAAGATCTCCATTTGCTGCTTTTCTCTTAATAAACATTCCCTTGACCTCCTCACACCAAATTAACCTCTCCTCATTATTCATGCAACAAATACTTATTAAATATTGACTAACTTCCAGACATTGTGTTAGCTACTGGGGACATTTGGTTGATGTGTCAGAGAGAGAGACAGTACATACATGATAAAAATGAACTCCGTGAAAGACACTCATGTGGCACATGCCTTTAACCTCAGTACTCAGGAGGCAGAGGCAGGCAGATATCTATGAGTTCAAGGCCATAAGGAGACCCTGTCTCACAAAATAAATAAATAAGATAAAATAAACTCTATGAGGTCTTGATAGATGCTAGAAACAAAAAGAGAAAAAAGTAAGAGGGATAGTTTTAGATGAAGTAGTCATGGAAAATGTCTTTCTGAAAGGGAATATATAACCAAGCCCCAACTGCAATAAACGACCAAGCTATGCATCTAGAAGAAATAAATTCTAGATAGAGAGAAGATGTGCAAAGGTCTTAAAGACAGAATATTAGAAGATCCACCATAGTTACATGATTTATTTCAGAACTTGTTTCTTATCTTATCACTAACACAATAGAATAAAAATGTGCTTGTGTTATCTGATTGATATTCTTTGTTCCTCTAGATGGTTATTCATAAAGACATATGGACAAGAGTCTTTGCTCCATCTTGAACATTGATTTCCCTATGACAATGGCCTGTTGACTAGCACACATCAGATACTTGAGGTGAGTGTTTATAGAATGAACGAACAAATGACATTCAAATGAAGATTGGTAATGCAGCTCCCCAGCTCATCACAGATCTCCAGGGTTGTCTGCGTCCCACCCCTGGACACTCAGAACTTACCTCTAAATGTCGAGTACTGCTTCTCTGCTGTGGTGTGCAACATTATCTGAATAAAACAGCCAGACCGTTGAGTTTTTAAGAGTGGGCCAGAACTCAGAAGTCGCCTCTTCTCTCAGGTGTGTCTTAGAACTGTGCAGTGGAGTCAGGCCTCACCCATAATTTCTATTCAGAACTGTTTCTCCAGCATCAATTTGGGGGAACTACAAACTTAAATCCACCCTTTCATCCTTAGGTATAAAACATCTCATACATACAAGTCAAGGCATTCTTCTGAGTCTTCATTGTTTTCAATGAAAATGCACACTGTCTTTCAGCAGTTGCTATGTTAATTCTCAGGCATACCCATATTCATTCTCTATCCTGGGATGGAGCACCAAATTGAGGTTCCCAGGAATCAAGATCACAAGAACACATGATTCACTGACTTTGAAGTTTTTGGTTACAAAGCTAAAAGCCTTTAGTCCAGCTTCCATCTGTTTTATAAAAGTCATTCCTGTATCCTGCAACTCTCTACCCAAAGATGTTTTGTTGTTGTTATTGACCAAAATATCATGCTTAGCCAATAAGCTCCAGTGAAGAATCAATCAATGCCCTCAGCCCTAATGATTAACAGGGAGTTAAAAAAAGAAAGAGGGTCCAGGTTCCTCATCAGGATAGCTCTAAGGCAGTAAGTAGTATCTCAATCATGAGCAAGTTCTTCCACTTCAGGGACATTTAGCAATGTTTGATAGCCTTTTGGATTGTCACAACAGGTTTAGAGGAGGTGAGAAATTTTTACTTGTAATCTAACTTGCAATGCTATTGTAAGAAAGAATTACCCATCCCCAAACAATCCACAGTGCTGAGGCTGACAATCCTGCCCTGGGGCACCAGCTCTACATGGCCTCCCAGAGTTCCCCAGCATTGCTAAACTCCAGGTTTGATACACCCTCAGGGGGTGTTTTCCTAGGATCAACTACCAAATAAAAATCCCGTATCCGAGGAAATCTTTATCTATCCCTCCAACCTTGTGTTTCTTGTAACCATCCTCTCTGGCTTTTTCTGGCCATGACATAGCCTTGGAGATGCCTCAGGAACCCCCGAGGAGTCAGCAGTTAGCGCTGGCATCTGAAACTGGCAGCGGGAAGGCTACAGCTCTTAAAGAGAGGCTGTGTCACTTGATGAAGACTCTGGCTTGTCAGAACAACGCTATTTTTTTCCACCTCAAGAGAACGTTCCACTGTAGAAGAGTTATCAGGTCCAGGACAATAGGAAGAAGAAAGAACCTAGGTGGGAAGCTTAAGACCCTCAAGCCCTGCCTCTGTAGCTCAGTGGATCCCTCCTGTGGACAAGAGCTTGTACTGTTCTCAGTTGTTCTACATCTACAGGAGTTTACTGAGTTGCAAGATCACTGCAGACTCTTGGCATTCCAGGATTATGGGGAAAGAAAAACACTTCCTTCCGTGTCCCCTCTCCTGTGACCCCAGCCTTGTGTCTTCTGTTTAGAGGCCTGTTCCGTGCCGTCCCCAGGGCAGTCCCACTTCATGCTGTTGTTCATGCTGTCCTGCTGCAGTCCTGTGACAGATTTCTCTGCCCCTTCCCTCCTTGCACTATCCACACTTGTAGCTCAGTTCGGCTTTAAATTCAGCATATTGTGGCTTTCTTTTCCTAGAAACAAATCTAGGAATGAAGACATTTTCTCAAGATGGCAAAGTTGCAAAATACAGCTTCAATTCTATAACCCGCCCATCGCCACCACCCTTATGTGAACAGATAAACAAACGCATGCACTGGTTACATACTTGATGTAAAGCTTCAAGGGTAAAGGAGCGAAAGATGGAAATTTCCCCAAATTTAACAAAAATAACTTAGGAATGAAATTTTTTTCTGATTGAGAAAATTACCAAGTTTATTGGTAAATTTTCTGTTAATATAGCAAAATACCTGAGATGATCAACTTATAAAGTGAAAAATGTTATTTTATGAGTTTTGAGGTTATAGTCTGTAGTTGGCTGTGTTGAGCTTGTGGAGAAAGAATGCAACATGACAAAAGCATCTGGTAGAAAATCAATCCATTCACCTAGTACCAGGAAGAAAGAGAAAAGGAGAGAACAGGGTCTTGGGATCCCCTTCAAGAGTATGTCATCCAGGATCTAAAGGCTTTCCACTAGATCCCACTGTCTGTTTCTCTGAATAGAACCATGCTGGAGACCAAAGCTCTAACACAGGCCTCTAGGGGCTTTCAACATCCTAACCATAACCCCTGCATATGCCACAGATGTGGGAAAATCCAGCTTAAATTGCAAACCAGCTTCCAGCTAACACACCTCAGGGCACCTGGTGGCTGAGGGTCTGACCCTGCCCCAAGGAGGAGCAAAAACGTGGCCTAGGTGCATGATGCTGGGTGGGACAACAGTGTGCAGTGGCACGGAGTTGGGGGACTTATGATTGGCTCCAGGACCTGACGTCATTCGGTTTATAAAAGCAAGCTGTAGCAAGGAGTAATTTGAATTTCAGAGTAGCATCATCACAGAATTCCCAGCCATTATTTTTATTAATTATTGTGCACATACAGGCTAAGGTAAGCCTGCATTTTGTTCCATGGCCAGTGGGTTAGAAAAAGGTTCCCCTTGCGGACCACCAATCTGAGTAGCTGGTGTTGTGAGTGGACATAGGCTGAAGATAGGCCTTCAGCCATCAGCCTGAAATTCCTGTCCAGGCTCTGGGCAGGTAGGAAGTCATGGCCAAGAGTGGAACACATGTCTCGTAGGTCCAGGCTAAGGGCCTGAGTTGGAAGTACCACTCAGGCCGGGCTATGGGAAGTAGCCAGTTGGCCTCTGTGCCGAGGGTCAGTAGCCACAAAGTGGGTACTGTGTTCCCATTCCCCTTATTTGCCATAAAAAGAAAGCTTCCTACACACAGAGATGATCAAATTTGGAAATTAGAAAACAAATTGAGCCAACATTGAGGTAAGGGATGGTCACAAAGACATTTCAGGATAGCAAAAATTACAGGGGGCTGGAGAGATGGCTCAGCAGTTAAAAGCACTGACTGCTCTTGCAGAGGACCCGGGTTTGATTCCCAGCACCCACATGGTGGCTAAGAACCATCTTTAACTCCAGTTCCAGGGGAATCTGATGCCCCCTTCTGACCCCAGAGGCATTGCTTGACACAGGTGCACCAACCTACATGCAGACAGGACACTCATACACATAAAAATAAATAAAAATTAAAAAAAATTTAAGAAATAACAGGGAGGGCAGCACTAGTTCAGCCCCACACCATTTTCAGTCTCAATTTTCAAAAGGTTTGTGTGGCTTTCAGAACTTGTCGTGTCATTACAGTAAGCCAGCACACATAAGTCAAGGCTGTGGAATCTAGGAAAACAAATTATTTCTGTGCCCCTTTCTGATCAAGAAAAGCATGCTTGTCTGACTTATATTTATTTTTGACAGAGAGAGTTATTTAATAAGTGAAACATCAAATGTAAAAACAATTTTATAAAGAAGTCTTGAGTATTTTAAGCATAATTTTTTCATTTGGAAAATTTTTTTCTTTTTTATATTATTAATTTTATTTATTTCTATATGTGTATGAATGTACTGTCTGCATGCAAGTTTGTGCACCCGTGTCGTGCAATGCCGCGGAGGTCAGAAGAGGGTGTCGGATTCCCCTGGAACTGGAGTTCTCCTGGAATTGGAGTTTCAGACGGCTCTCGGCCGCCATGTGGGTGTTGGGGATCAAACCCGGGTCCTCTGCAAGAGCGTCAGCACTCCCAACCGCTAGGCCATCTCTCCAGCCCTGGAAAATTTATAAGTACCTCTTCTACAATTCCAATATTTATATTTTATGTTTCCTCAATGTTTTCTTCCTATATTTTCATACAATTTACATAGAAACTGAATGCTTATTATTGAATATGTAGAGGATTTTGCATCTTGCCTTTTTAACTTCCTTGTCATGAACATTTAAACAAGGGTTCAACTTCTTTCAAACTATTTCACAGTGTTTCTTTTATCTACACCCTCTTGCTGCATGCTCAAGTTGAATTCAACTGCAGAAATTTCAGCTATGGAAATCTTCCTGAAGATAAATTCCCAGAAACAAAACAATTTGATTAACGAATACAAATGTTTGTGAGGTTTAGAAACAGCAAACATGAAGAAATGCCTAGTATCTCTTTTACTCGTCCTTAACTTAAATGATGGTTAACCCAGCCCTGAACTTAACCACGTATTTGACTGGAAGTTTTCTTCCTTACTTTGAGCCATGCATTTTGGAATTATGATCTCTTTGGATACTTGATTTTTATCAAAACTTAAAGTTTTAGGGATAAGGGTGTAGTTCAGTAGTAGAGTGCTTACCTAGTATGTGTAGGGTGTTAGGTTCAGTCCCCAATCCCCCCCCCAAAAAAATGGAGTTCTAGATATTTTATTTAAACATCAAAGTTTTTAGAGGAGAGAAGTTTCTGGGTTATTTGTAATATTCTATTTCTTGATCTGGATGGAATGACTAATATTTTGTGAAAATTCATGGAGTTCTTTTTTTTTTTTTTTTTTTTTTTTTTTTTTTGTCTTTCGAGACAGGGTTCCCTGTAGCCCCAGCTGTCCTGGAATTTGCTCTGTAGACCAGGCGGCCTTGATTGAACTCACAAAGATCCGCCTGCCTCTGCCTCCCGAGTGCTAGGATTAAAGGCGTGCACCACCACGCCTGGCTGAAAATTCATGGAGTTCTATCTTGTGATGTGGGTACTTCTCTATGTGTTTGCTATATTTGAGTAAGATGTGAGCTTAGAATAAAGGCTCTCATTCCTCATGAAATAGTACTCACTCCTCAAATGAGTCTCAGCAGCCATGAAATTGTTGTTGTCGTAGGGATAAGACAGTGTATTATTTAAAGGCTATGCCATGTGGTTCTCAGCAGCATCTGAACAGTCATCCATGCTGACAAACAGATGAGGTAACTCTCAGGGGGAGGAGTATTTATAAATAGGTCATCCTGAAAGCATTTTAGTGAGGGTGGGAGTCCTCAGAAAAGGAGATTCTTTCTTATCCATGACTCTTCTGGTCCTCACACCTGAGGAATGAGACATATATATGCACCAGGCCAGGCAAACCATAAACTTAGAATCTAGAATTTTAAATATAATAATCCTTGGGGCACACCCTGTGACACATTCTCAGTATGTACACTAGCTGATCTGCCATACCAGTGTGTAAGGCTTATTTAGGTGAGAAGTCATCATCAAGTAGGATGTGTTTTCACAACTGAATAACTGGATAAGACAGGTTCTATCAGCCCTGTGTTCTAAACACTTGTGATAGCTCATTTCACATATCACATTGGCTCAGCTGTAGTGCCCAGTTAATTCATCAAAGACTAGTCCAGATGTTGCTGAAGGTATTTTGTAGATGCGATTGACACAATCATAGATTTCAAGTAAAGCAGGTTTCCCTCCATGATGTGAAGATCTCATTAAATCAAATGAAGATTTATATAAGAAATTATATAATCAGACTGCTGTCCTATCCTGTGGGCTTGGGACACAAGATTTTTTTTTTTAATTTTTTTTTTATTAATTTTTTTTATTTTGTATGTGTATGAATTTATGTCTGCGCATGGCAAAGTTTGTGCACCCGTGTCGTGCAACGCCGCGGAGGTCAGAAGAGGGTATCGGATTCCCCTGGAACTGGAGTTCTCCTGGAATTGGAGTTTCAGACGGTTCTTAGCCGCCATGTGGGTGCTGGGGATCGAACCGGCGTCCTCTGTAAGAGCGGTCGGTGCTCTTAACCGCTAGGCTATCTCTCCAGCCCCGGGACACAAGATTTTAATGTCATTTCTTTTCATAAGATTTGATTTGGTTTTTAATTGTGTATATGTGGCCCTGGAGAGATAGCTCAGGAGTTAACAACATGTACTACTCTTCCAGAGGACCAGAATTCTGTTCCCAGCTCCCACACCAGGCAGCTCACAATCATCTATAACTCTAGCTCCAAGGACCTAAGGCTTTCACCTGGCTCCTGGAGACATTGCACTCACATGTGCAACCCCCATCCCCCATAAGCACACACATATACATAAAATTTAAATTTAAAATTTTAAAATAAATTGTGTGAATGTGTGTATGTGCATGTGAATGCAGTTGTACTTGTGTGTAGGTTCCCATGGAGGCCAGAAGAGGGCAGGCATCAGATTCCCTGGTACTGGTGGTTGTGAGCCACCCTGCATGGGTGTTGGAGTGGCTCAATGTAGGTGCTGGGAACTGAACTTGGGTCTCCAGCAAGAACACTATATTCCTTTAATCACTGAGCCATCACCCCAGACTCATTATCTTACTCTTCTTCCTGAGCATCCAGCCCACTGGCCTGCCCTATAGGTTCAGACTTGCTGGTCTCCAAGAACTCATGAGCCAGATCCCTGTGAACTCTCTCCTTGTTTCTAGCTCTTGCTTTGTGTTTATGGAGAGAGAGAGAGAGAGAGAGAGAGAGAGAGAGAGAGAGAGAGAGAGAGAAAGAAAGAGAGAGAAAGAAAGAGAGAGAGGTCCTAATGTATACACAGATATATCCTATATTGGTATATGTATATATGCTTATATATTAACCAAGAGACACATGTGTATGTAGAGATAGATCTTGTCCTCTGAAGAATTCTGCCTAATGCAGCATTGAGGAGTCACAGCCCCTCTGAGAGAAAATTCTGCTAAGAAGCCTCTGTCTTCTACAGGCCTCTCACTGGAAGAGCGTATAGGAACACAGTGATTGGGAGAAACTAAGAAAGGCAGAAAGTTCTGAATGCAGAGACTCCTTTCAGCTAGTTTTCCAGGTCTTTATAAAACTTCTAATTGCAAATACAAACTCATAAAAACAGGCTATTTTAAGAAAATAACTGAACAGAAAAACTTTGGGGAACAGGATCTTAAAGTGATTTAATGATCATTTTTAATACTTTAGAATGTGCTTTTCCATGCATGATTTCAGTTGATCTGGAAATACCTCTCAGGAATATGGTCATAAATTGAATTCTTATTAAATTCTAGTTACTTGAAATAAATGGAATAAAACACAGGGAGAAAGAAGCAGTTATGGTTCGATTGCCAGAGCTCACATGATTTCACGGGAGTTTCTCTAAGTCACTGGAATTTGTGCTTTTAAAATAATTTATGCCATTCAACTGATACCAAAAGCAAAGTGAAGATCTAAAAATAGTTCAAAAAAGAACCTGGATTTTCATGGGGAGGCCTGGAGTTTGAAGCAGCGTGTATGGCATATTGGTGGAACGTGACCGGTCTCTTTGTCCCCATATTTTATTCCACCAATATAAATATTATCATGAATTCCTGTACATATATGTATATAGACAATGTAATTTGCCATCAGTTATTTTCTTCCCTCCCTCCCTGTCTCTTTAATCTTTCTGGAAGAGTCACCTGAAGAACTCTACTCAATCGCCTTGTTTCCTCTACACACACCTTAAAGACTCAGACAAGCATGTCATCATCAACCTCGAAATGATCATGACTCTCGTGCAGTTTTCACTCTATCTCTGAAAGCCTTTTTCTGACAGTCTATCTTTCATATCTTGGTGTTCTGTAGTACTATTTCATATCTTGGTGTTCTGTAGCACTATTTCATATCTTGGTGTTCTGTAGCACTATTTCATATCTTGGTATTCTGTAGCACTATTTCATAGCTTGGTATTCTGTAGCACTATTTCATATCTTGGTGTTCTGTAGCACTATTTCATATCTTGGTAGTCTGTAGCACTATTTCATATCTTGGTATTCTGTAGCACTATTTCATATCTTGGTGTTCTGTAGCACTATTTCATATCTTGGTATTCTGTAGCACTAATTCATATCTTGGTATTCTGTAGCACTAATTCATATCTTGGTATTCTGTAGCACTATTTCATAGCTTGGTATTCTGTAGCACTATTTCATATCTTGGTGTTCTGTAGCACTATTTCCTTCAGATCTGCCTTTTCTCTGTCTGAATCTTCCCCCTCCCAGAGTTTTGTTCTTTCTTTTTCTACCATCATTAGTTGGCATAACTCCTGAGGCATATCTTTAAGAAATCTTGGTAAAGTAGCCCAAATCATTGGCTATCTGTGCTGAAGACTATGTGAAGGAGAAATGAGGAGGAGTGGACCAGGGAGAGGGGATGGAAAAAGGAAGAAAAAGAAGAACAGGAGGAAGAGGAATAGGAAGGAGAGGAGGAACAAGAGGAAGAGGAAGAGGAGGGGCAAGAGGAGGAGGAGGAGGGGGGAGGAGGGGGAGAAGCCAACCAGAGAGGCAGGAAGGAGGAAGAAGAGGAAGAGAAAGTAGAGGTCAGGTTTCTTTCAGGCCAACATACAAGTCTTGTGCATTTTTTAACATACACCTCTTAACATCCTGTCTACACACAGGAAGTAGTTATTTAGTGTCTAGACAACTATCTAATATGAAGAAAGAATAGATGTGGAAAAGGATAAAATCTGTAGGAGAAAGGGAAAGGAAGAGGAGGGGGAGGAAGAAAAAAGTAGAGAGAGAAACGGACTATTATTGGCAGTAGAAGAAAATATTAAACTAAGCAGACTTTCTGAATTTATAATGATCGATTTGAATCCCAATTCTGAAGCTCACTGTCACCTTGGACAAGTTTGCTAATCCTTCGTATCCCTCTGTAAAATGATCACTATAGCACCTACCTCACTGGGTTGTCATGAGGATTAAATTTAACAATGCAAGGAAGTAACACTCCGGAAACGTTCATTGTTATTCTCTTCATCATCACCATGTCTTCATGGCAGGGTAAGGACATCTCCTAAATTATCATACCCCTTGATCCTGGAACCACCTCTCTTGTTCTAGAAATATAGACTTGGTAATCTGTGAATATTAAGACTTGGAGGATGTTCATTTATTGGCTGTTACTTGGGTGGTGATTTTAACATGTTAACTTCGCATTCTGAAAGTGCTGCAGGACATTGTGCAGAACCCTTAGGATTGTTGACTTTTGATACTTTCATTCACTAATTTAACATTTCTTCTCTTTGTATATGACAAAGACACAACTTATGTCATAGTATTAATAGAGGTCAGGCAATTTTCAGTCTCTGAATTAACAGTGGAATATTCCCTTCCATGCCACAAGACTTCCCACAACCCAAACCCACACAAGCTTGGCAAGGACCCCAGCTCGCAGGCACTTGCTCACCCGACAATCACACTTCATGTGTAGTAGGGAGGAATTCCCTTTCTGATGACAGATGCACTTCAGGGACACACCTGCTGGGCAGGGCACCACCTCATGATCACTCAGGGGAACTGACCCAACAAGCCTTCCCAGCATCAGGTAAATCCCAGCCTGTCCCCAGATCCTCCTGAGTATAGAGGGCTCAGGGAAGTTTCTAGGGAAGACAAATGGTGGAAAAATTCAGGAGGCACAAGATTCATGTTTGAAGCTCATGTTCAGCACAGTTTTTCTATCCTACCCATTCAAAAGTATAATAAAGCATGCTTAAAAAAAAAAACCAAACATGCTGAATCACCACTTGCTCATACCTCTTTTCATAGAATTCATCTTTTTCACTGGTGTTCATACCTCTTATTGCCTCTCCTAACCTACAGAGCTAGTCTAATCTGAGAACTTTTTACCCATGTGAGAATTACCCAAAAGGTCAAGACCTTTTATAAACTTCAGGAATGACAGCACCCTGTCTCAGCTCATATCATAACTGAAATGACAGCATCCTGTCTCAGCTCACATCATAACTGAAATGACAGCATCCTGTCTCAGCTCACATCATAACTGAAATGACAGCATCCTGTCTCAGCTCACATCATAACTGAAATGACAGCATTTATGTCTAACAAGTTCATTTTCCAAGCACAGAGTTCCATTTCCATTTCTAATTTTTTAATGTTGTCCAATCAAGAGTGCAACAACAAAGGAGAATGTTTCTTTGGCACAGACTGACAAGGCAGGAACTAGAGTGGACTGAGATCTCCCAGGGGCTCTCTTGGTCACCCGTGGCTAAGACTTGCCAGGCAGCCTGGTACTCCAAGGTAGGCATCCCCTGGAAGGCCTGTTCTCTATCCCAGCACTGGGAAAAGCTTGGGATTGAAGTCACAGCATTGGAAACTATGCCCCTAGATCTTTAAGTACAGGGTGAATCTGAGGTCCCACTTGTATTCATTCTCCATGTCTGTAAGATGGAAAAACTGCCCACTCCCAACTCTGTTAGAGGTAACAAATAATTTCCTATTTGAGGGCACCCAGCAAACTAGCAAAACAGTGACTTTCAGGAAGGACAATCCAAGAAGGCGTCACAGCAGGAGAGTCAAAACTGAGCCCTTAAAAGGAATGATCTGAACAGGTAATAGGAAGGAACAATCTGGAAGGTAACAATAATCACCAGGGCAAAAAGACATCAGGTGAAAAGGCTGAATTAGGTTACAGAGGGAAGGGCAATGTGCTAAAGTCTTCAGAAATCTGTCCTTATTTGCACTTTCAGTCTGGATATCTGCCAGGAGGTGTCAGAATTAATAGTTTATAAAATGGCATTTTGAACAGAGACTTCACAAGTGAGGAAGTGCAGATGGCTGAGAAACATCTTAAAAAGTATTCAACATTGCTAATAATTAAGGAAATGCAAATTAAAACCACTTTAAGATATCATCTCACTCCAATAAGACTGGCTAAGATCAAGAAAACAAATGATACCAAGTGCTAGAGAGGTTGTGGGGAAAGGGGAACACTCATCCACCGCTGGTGGGAATGTAAACTCGTGCAGCCACTATGGAAAGCAGTGTGGAGAACCCTTAAGACTCAAAATGAGTCTACCACCTGACTCAGTCACACCACTCCTGGGTATATACCCCAAAGACTCATCGTACAGCAGAGATATATGCACAGCCATGTTCATTGCAGCTCTCTTCACAATAGCAAAGAGTTGGAACCAACCCATGTGCCCCTCAACCAATGAGTGGATAGAGAAAATGTGGTACATCTACACAATGGAGTTCTATGCAGCAGTAAAGAAAGATGACATCATGAAATTTGCAGGTAAATGGGTGGAATTAGAAGATATTATGTTAAGTGAAATAACACAGTCCTAGAAAAACAAACGACAAATGGTATCCCTCATCTGTGGATGCAAACTAAGCAATGTTAAGGTTATATTCCTCATTATCTGAAAGCAACTGTGCTCTTATAATGTGAATCCCTTAACAGGTTCTAGAATTAACCTACCATTTATTTTCAGATTTTGGAATTTTTGTGTATGGGTGGAGGGTATGTATGCATATGCTTATTTTAGAGTAATATGAAATCAAAAGAGAAAAATGTGAATCCTGAAATATGATTTGGAAATAACATACAGTTTGTTTTCAGTTGACATAATTTAGTATAGGTGATATATATATATATATTTTTTTTTTTTTTTTTTTTTACTGAAATGGTGACGTTCTCCCCAAAACAATCCTCTGCTTTGAACAAACATTGGAAAGACTCAGAAAAAGATGCAAGATATATATGGCAGAATGCATGGACTCAGGTGGGGTAGGGGGCATGGAAAGGGAAATGAGTCTAAATTGGACTGAGAAAAAGTTTAATACAATAATACATATAAACAAAAAATAACATTTTGCATGATAGTTTGATAAAAGCTTAAACTATTTTCTCCATAAGCCATGCATGGTGATCCTGTCCACTAACGCCAATGAAGAATTCTCTCCAGGACTCTGCTGCCTCTGTCTCAAGCAAGGTCAGCATCAGCATCACCTGCTGTGATAGACAGACTGAGGACATATTGTCCTAAAGGTGTCCACATACTAACCCTTGGGACCTGAGATTTTATTATGTTACATGCCAAGGAAAAATTAAGTTTACAGATATAACTAAGTCTTTTATTCACTGTATTTGAATATAAAGACATGGAGCTGGGGTGTAATTCAGGTGGTAGAGTGCTTGCCTAACATGCACAAAGCACTGCATAACCTTGGAGTGATGTGCATACCCACAATCCCAGCACTCAGGAGGCAGAGCCAGGAGGTCCGGAAGTTCAAGGTAATCCTTGGCTACATGGCAAGTTCAGGGTCAACTTGGACTACATGAGACTATGTCTATACAAAGTAAATAATTTTTTTTAAGAAATGAGCTTGGATTATCTGGGTGCAATGGCAAGGTGCTGGGGGAGGTGTAATAATCTGAATCAGAGAGGTGCATCGAAGAAAGATGGAAGAGACTGTTGGGTTTCTGATTCAGTATGTTGGGGTGAAGCCAGAAAGTTTGACTTCTCACTAAGTTTCCAGATGTATTATTTTCTATTGCTGCTGTAGCAAATTAGCCAGTTGCTGCTGATGTTGAGGATAGAAGTGGGCCAGGAACCACAGGATGGATATGGTATCTTCTAGAATCTGGGAAGATGAATGCAAGGAAATAGACCTTCCCTATACCTTCCAAAAGGAGCACAGTTCTGCAATACTGCCCATTAAGACCCATTTTGGACTTCTGACCTCCAGGAATGTAATAAATTTATATTGTTTTAAGCCACTATGTTCGTGCTAATTGTCACTGCAGCAATAGCAGACTAATACCAGGAAAAAAAAAAATTGCTGAAAAGGCAAACTCTCTGGCTGCCCCTGAGATCTATTGAATCAGAAATACTGAGGGTGGGGCCCCGTCTGCCTTTGAAAAGCCCTTGAGGGTTTCTGATGCACGCTAAAGTTGGAGACTCACTCACTACACTAAGCAATCACAACTATTTTTCTGAAGCAAACACATCCAGACACAGATTTCCCAAGGAAATTCAACATGAATAGTTAATGACTTGATTAACCATGATAAAATCTACCAGGCCCAGGCCCTGCCTTGACACGCATGCAGTAGGGAACCAAAGCAAATCCCTGGTGATTCAGCCTCCTCGGGGGCTCCACGTCCTCGTCTGGAATACCAGTGGTAAACGTGCCTCTGTCCCAAACCCTGTCCTAGAAGCTTCGTTTTCCACACACCATCCTAGCTAGAGTTTTGGAAATTGAAACCAGCTGCCTCTTTCTCAGTAAACTTCAGTGATGTGGGTAGGTGAGGGCCTGATCAAAGATTTCAGATGCCCCTTATTTTTAAGAGATAGACTCGACAGACTTGTAGACATTTGCGTTTATGTGTGTTCGTGTGTATATTCATTTGTATGCTGGCATGTATACATGTGTGTTCATGTGTATATTCATTTGTATGCTGGCATGTATACATGTGTGTTCATGTGTATACTCATTTGTATGCTGGCATGTATACATGTGTGTGCTCATGTGTATATTCATTTGTATGCTGGCATGTATATATGTGTGTGCTCATGTGTATATTCACTTGTATGCTGGCATGTATACATATGTGTGTTCATGTGTATATTCATTTGTATGCTAGCATGTATACATGTGTGTGTTAATGTGTAAATTCATTTGTATGCTGGCATGTATACATGTGTGTGCTCATGTGTATATTCATTTGTATGCTGGCATGTATACATGTGTGTGTTCATGTGTATATTCACTTGTATGCTGGCATGTATACATGTGTGTGCACATGTATATGGAGGACAGTCTCAAGTATTGCTCCTCAGGTGCCATTCCCTTTCTAAGTCAAGACAGGGACTCTTGATGGTGTGGAGCTCAGCAAGTAGGTCACACTGGCTAGCCAGAAAGCCCCAGAGATCTGCAGCCTCTGCCTCCCCAGCACTGGGGCACAAGCATATGCTAATAACCCTGGCTATTTGTTTTCACATGAGTTCTAGGGATCAAGTTTGATTCCTGGGGCATACAAGGCAGACACTTTACTAACAGCTATCTCCCTGGACTGGACCAGAGATCCTGTAGTCCACATAGCTGACCCCTCCATCTCGGGCCATTGTGCTGCTTGCCTCAGCATCTCAGCATGGCCACTAAGTGCTCAGTCAACCTTGGCTTGGATTAGACCTCACCCTCTCCACTGGCAAACTCTTCCACTCTGAGAGGTTGCATTGGTGACTGACTTTATTTGGAGCCCGTGCTTAGTTCCATTTGCACCCACACTACTGGTCTCAGGTGCACACGCACATGCAAGACAGAACTCTGGCTAGCTTGCAGGCTCGCTGCATGCATTCATGTGTTTTCTCAAGGCTGTTGGCCTCCACTGACCTCAGAGGGAGGCATGTGTGTAAGCTGGGCAGGAGGTAGGCATGGGCCCTGCAAAAGGCAAAGTGCTTTAAAAGCCTTTGATGAAAGGCATTAAGGCTTGAAAGGGTTGTTTCTGAAACACTATACCTCCCTTTTAAGAACTCTTAAGATCTTGAGGGTGATACTCTCTCACCCCAGAAGAATTCAAGCTTGAATGTTCTCAGAGCCTCCAATTAAGAATCCAATGCCATGTCCCCAGATGCTCATTTCCGCCCAAATTACCAAGTGGGGTCCTTTTTTTTAAGGAACAAACTAAGCAATCCTGAACACAATCTCACAGCTAAATAGCCATTATATGATATTGACAAATTGAGATATAAGAAGTCTGATAGCTCTATCTAATATGCACAAACTGGTAAATAGAAAACCCCAAACCACACTTAAATTACTAATTTACTAATCCAAATGTCTTGTGTCTCTATTATGTGTCACAGCACCTACCCTTCACAGTTCCTCCCATTAAGAACTCCCCTATATTCGCATGGTCCTGTGGCCCAATTCATCTTACAAAATAATTGCGATAAATTCAATTGTTGGACTGAGATAATCATACAATATTATTCATTATCTTTAGAGAAGGATGATAGAAAGCCAAGACAAAATATTCCCTGGATTTGGGGCTGTTGCATGCTAAATATATAAAAGAATTCTATTCTTATCCTTTCTTTAAATGGAAATGATTGAATTGTTATCCATGAGGGGATTATCTAATAGGGTGCAGTGGGCTTTTTTTCTGTCTTAATCTATGTTCATTCTAGGCAAAATACAAAATCGGTGGCCAGAGTCATTGGTTGTTGGCAACGATCTTTAAGTCTGCATTATTCCCTATGGCTACCTCCTTCATTCCACTTACAAACAGATATAAGCCACTTACTGCCATCACATTAACCCTTGTCATGACCCCGATGTGCTATCTTATCTTCAGACCTGGTTGTGAGCCATGAGAAGACTCTTCAGGTGTGCAAAAATCTATGAAATAATTGTTCTGCATTTACATGCTGGCTATGCAGAGATCCCACTCTTTGGTGGGAACCCAGAGCATCAGCTCAAAATGAATATTTCAAAATAAAATCCACCCTTCCTCCCCAAAAAGCAAAAAGAAACCCTCTCAGGCTCTTCCACAACTTATCAACCATGAATACATAATCTTGTGAATTTTCATGTTCATATCTTGCCCCAATTCAAATAATGTAAAGCAAAAAGTGTATTCTCCTTTATATTGAGTGGGATGTTCTTATATGAAATTGCTTTTCATATTAATCAGGCTTCTCCAAAATAGAATCAATAGATTGTATGTGTATATATTGAAAGAGAAAAGGAAATTTATTTTCATGGATTGGCTCCCACGGCTGTGGAAGATGACATATTTGAAATCTTCAGGGGAGGCCAACTAACTAGAAACTCCAGGATCTTTGATATTGCCACTCAAATCCAAAAGCAGACTTCTTTCCTCCAGGAGCCTCAATCTTTTTCTTAAGATCTTCAACTGATGAGCCGAGGCCCATCCACATAATAGCAGATAATCTGCTTTACTCAAAATCTCCCAATTTAAATGTTAACCACACCAAAATGCTATTCACAAAACATCAGAAACTGAATGCAATAGATACTTGGATCCAGCCAATTTAACATGCAAAATCTATCATAACATTATTATTTATCATTCGATAGTCCTTTAGAAATCAAGGACTTGTGGATTCTTTATAATTGCACCCCCCTCCCCCAGCTTTCCTCTTCCTAGGCTAGATAACATTGGCCCTTTGGCTCTACTCTGAGCTGCCAGTCCCTGCCCTCCTCACTCCCTTCTAGCCCCTCACCTTCCTGTGTTGACACTTTAGTTCTATTTAATATCTCTATAGCCTTCCCTTTGAGATGCATTTCTTCTTCCTTGTGGCTCAGTGCCACGAGACCTGCAGAGCTGCACCCAGCATCCACACTGGCACAGCAGTGCTTTCTACTTAGTTCCTTGGGCTCTTAATTAGCTGACGAGAATGTGTTGGCTTTGGGAAACTCCCAATGCCCCTTTCTGGGGTTCACCCAGTATCTAGCATGTATTATTCTGTCTTCTTGTTTGTATCTTTTTGAGACAGGGTCTCACTGTAGCCTCAGCTAACCTGTAACTTGCTACATAGACCAGACTGGCCTTGAACTCACAGAGATCCACCTTCCTCTGGCTCGAGTGCAGGGATTAAAGGCATGTGTCAGCACGCTCAGCCTATCATTCTGTCTTCTGTCTGAATAGTTTTTCTCTCAGATTTTAGCCATCCTCCTTTCAAAAAATGTCCACATATTTATTGATTAGATATTCTCTAACAATATACTATCAGTAGAATATCAGGCCTCCACACTAAGCATGCCTCCAACTCAGATTTGTAGATTGTTGATCAGCCCAACATGGAATTCCATAGGGTTCGGTGAACAGAGTAGTGGATGAGTATCAGTGGATGGGATGCTGCGCTTGCCAAACCCCTCACCAGGTGTAGTTCACCTTGCTTTGCTGCTTCAGAACAGCCACCAGGGTTAACCTGGGCTACTAGGCTTTTAAAGGCCCATCTACTATAGTTTTG
Source organism: Rhizomys pruinosus (assembly GCA_009823505.1). Lineage (NCBI taxonomy): Eukaryota > Metazoa > Chordata > Mammalia > Rodentia > Spalacidae > Rhizomys > Rhizomys pruinosus. The sequence goes on from VZQC01011699.1 coordinate 861,224, forward strand.
ATAGGACAAAGAAGAGGTTGCATTCCTATCCAAGGAAAAAATACAGCAAAAACTTTTAGTAAAATGAGAAGCAGCTTCTTCTTCTACCTCTTATTTTGTATTTTATTACAAGTACAACACATGTTGTTAAGCCTGGCATATTGTTAAATGGGGCCATTTATCAAGAAGAACAGGTTATTCTAGAAGTCCTGACAGGATGCTGGTATTGGCTTCTTTCTCATTACTGTGACAAAACATCTGACGGAAGCAAGGAAGGAAGGGCTTATGTTGACTGTTTGAGGGGACACAGTCCATCATTCCATCGTGATGGGGATGGTACAGAGCAGGGGCAGGGAGGCAGCTGGGCCCTCGTACCCACAGCCAGATAACGCTGGTGCGCAGCTGGCCTCCTTTTCTCCTTCTTACTCAGGCCAGACCATGGGATGGTACTACCGACACTGCACAGAGAGTCTCTCCTCAGTCAGACCTACCTGGAAACATGCTAGCAAACACATCCTTAAGGTGTGTCTCCTAGGTGATTCCAAGCCCAGTCAAGCTGACAGTAAACAGTTATCACAGTCCCTCCACATTCCCTCGCTTGCTCTCACTTCAGAACCACATACATGGTCCACCTCCTACTACATTCCTGGAAATCTGAACCCCCCCCCCCCCCCAAAAAAAAAAACCCTGTCAAACTCATTAATCACTAGTAAAGAGAAATAATGGAGGAGGAGCTGTAGATTGAGGATGTTTTCTGCAAAGGACAGTCTGGATGGAGAGTCTCACTATGGCTCTGCTAGCCCACAGAGCCTTCTCTGCCTCTGCTCATCCTCCCTGTACTTCAGCACTTATGCAGCCTCAAGTATTCTCTATCCTCTACCCATTCTACTTCATTGGTCTCTTACATATTGCTTTGTCAACTATGTATTGATGTTCACATCAGACACTGAGTGTTGCTGAAATCCCTCTATGTTCAGGGTATGGTGAATTTCAGGCAACAGATAGAACTGCCTACTCGACATACCACTTCCATCCTTGTATAAAAAGCTAACCCTGCCTGTGGCAGTTTGCTACATAATACTCAGGACTCCCTGATGGGACAGCAGAGGAGATAGGTCCTCTTGCCAAGAACTCAACAAGAGTAGCTTCAAGGACCAGCCACTGATTTTTTTTTGCACAATCTAAACTTCTCTTTCTGCTTTAACACATTGTAATTTTCAAGCAAAACTTGCAGTCCTTGAACTAAAGAATAATGGAAGGAAATAATAATGTTTAGAATATATGTAGGCTTCATAGCCCACATGTAGTTCCTCAAAACTGATCATATTAATGAGACACTAAAGATTGAAAAAGCAGAGATTTTTGTAAGGTGGAGTTCTAGCGTGCACTCCTGAAGTGCGCTTGCTCTGTGGAAATGAAAGCTATCATTCCTCTTCATCTTTCCCTCCCGTTTTTCTTCAAGGGGGATCTGAACTCCCAAGAGAACTGCACAGCCCTACCATGTCAATTTCTAGACATTCACATTAAGTTTGAAATGAGCCGTTTCGAACACATAAGTGTTGCCAGGAAAGATAAGAAATATTCTCCGTGGCGAGAAAACTCAGTGTAGGGAGAAGCAAACCGTTTCTCCCTTAGCTGCCCCAGACATCAACAGTTCCTTCAAATCACAGAAATAATTTTCCTCAGCCTGCTCCTATTGCAAAAAGCTTCTTCATTTGTTTATGGGATCACTGCTAAACATACCAGTCCCCCCCCCCACACACACACCCATGGTCTGGAAAATAATTCTCCAGGATTTTTATAAACAAGTTGAGTGGAAGAGGCTCAAAGCAATCTTCTCTCTCTCTCTCTCTCTCTAAAGGAAATTATACCCAGCCTCCAAATACCAGCATGCTAAGAATTCAAAGTAATCCATCCCATGCTCTGTGTTGGGGCTGCTATTGCACATGGTCAGAACTGAAGGAAATGGGCTCATTATCTTATTAGTGAGCTGGTCCCTACAGAGTAGAATCCCTTCCATTTCATATGTGACCATTTAAAAGAAGAAAAGAAAAATATCCACCATTTGACGACTTTAAATTTTTTAAGAACTTTAAACCATTTACCTTTACCCAAGATTCTGCTATCTTTATGAAGAGACCTCTTCAGGCCAGCCCATCTCTGCTTCCGGTAGATCCAGTGCCTTAGGCCAGGATTCACCTATACCTACTGCTTACCTTTTTGTACACAGTGAGTAGCTGAGTAAAAGTTGATTGATAATGTCTGAAAAGCAAAGAATCCTGAAAGAGCAACCCAAATTAGGCTTTCAAAGTAGGAATGAAACAGTTTCCTCTTTAGAAAAACAAATAGGTGGAGCTGGAGAGTTGGCTCAGTGTTAAAGAGCACTGACTGCTCTTGCAGAGGACCTGGGTTCATTTCCCAGCACCCACATGGTGGCTAAGAACCATTTTTAAGCCGGGCGTGGTGGTGCATGCCTTTAATTCTAGCACTCAGGAGGCAGAGGCAGGAGGATCTCAAACAAATAGCTAATCTACATATTCACTATGTTTCTAAAACAGGTCTGGTTTGAGCCCAAACCCCTGGAATTTAGTCTATTTCAGTCTCCCAATTGATCATTCACATTTACAGAATAGAAATAAAAGCTCAATTTTAACCCTGAGTATTCCTGAGGAACTTGGGGCCTGCCACCCAGCTATGTATTTCAGGGTTGATCCTTAGCAATTTAGGAAATACTCAAATCTGCAGTTACCCAAGTACAATTTATCTATGCAAATCCAAAGAACAGATACCCAATGCCAAATCGGTCCTAATTTATGTTCAAGGACTGGTCTGATCTTGTACAAGCATCTCACCACAGTGCTTTTATCTTTTTGCTTCATATGCTGAATGATGAATTATCTGTTATCCGGTTAATGGACAATCAAGAAGTGGTGTTTATATTATTACCTTTTTCCTCAATGTTTTAATAAGAAGTTGGATTTATCTAAAGATGTGGGTTTTAAAAACAATTATGTGTATGAGTGTTTTGGCTTCACCAAAGTAAGCACGCTCATGGCATACAGTACTGTAGAGGCCAGAAGACAGTGTCAGATCCCCTGGAACTGGAGGTACAGATGGTTGTTAGCTGCCATGTGAGTGCTAGGAACTGAACCCAGGTCCTCTGCAAGAGTAGCCAGTGCTCTTAACCACTGAGCCATCTCTCCAACCCCTAAAGAAGTGTTTAGACTCTGATGAACTTCTAGGACACAAATTCTGAAACATCTATAATAAGAGCATGTGGTAAGGTTAATACTCAGGGATATAAAACATAAGTAGATAACCAATATATTAGATATATAGAGAGATAGACAGACCGACAGATAGATTGATAGATAGATAGATAGATAGATAGATAGATAGATAGATAGTCAATAAAGGTTGACATCTCCTTCCTTGGAAGAAATTTTCTATTATTCTCACTAATTCCCCATTTTAAAATACTTTTTTCTCTTGAGAAAATGTTAGTCTAAGGAGACGATAGTTGCTGATTTGCTTTCAATAATGTCACTTGATAAAATATGTTAGTTCTCAGTAATATCTAAAAAGAGAATTCACTTGCAAAATTCAGAAGGTAAGAACCACTGGCCAGCGAAGAGCAACCTCACGAACTTCAGGACCACGTGATGTCACTTGTCCATTCTTCTCATCCCCACCTTCCTTTCAGTTTAAATCATCACATATAGAAATTCGTGTGGCATTGCTCCCAAGTGGGAGCACAGAGCTACAATTCAGTACAGTGTTGGTCTGCAAGGAGCCTGCAGTGTGGGGAAGAGGCAGACGGTTATCCTGAAAAAAGCCTTTTCTTCCACACTCTGTCCACGGTGAAGGCTGGCACAGAGCATTTGCTTCTTCAGAGCTCAACCTTTTATATAAAGCACTTCTCTGTATTAATAGTTTAAAAACATCTACTGAGGCCTGATGGTACAGACCTATAATTCCAGGTGCTCAGGAGGCTGAGGTAGGAAGATCATAAGTTCAGGACCTATGAGGACTGCAGAGTGAGGTCAAGGCCAGCCTGGGCAACTTAATGAGATTTTGTCTCAAAAGAAAAAGAGCCTATGAGAAACAGAAGTGATTTGCGGCTGTCTGCCCCTGAGAGGTTTCCTTTGAGTGCTCAGAAACAAGCATCTCAGGCTCATCTTGACCTTTTACTTGTTTCCTCTGGTCCCAGCTCGCATTCAACAAGCCAAAATATGTCATTTTTGGCATCTTGCAATTCTCTCCAGCCTCTGCGAATTTTAATTGTGGTATGAGGTCCATGAAGTATTTCTATTATAAGACACACCGCCTTTCCCAAAGGAGATTCTAATCAAGACAGAAGAAAACAATTACAGGGTTATTCAAATAAGAAATACATGTAGGTCATAATCATAAATTAAGGTAATCAAAAGAATAATAAAATTTAATGAGGACAAAAAGGAAAAAAACAATAAAAGGACTCCTTATCTGTAGATGAAGTAAGGAGTTCCTCCACTTCATTTTCCAACTTGCATCCCTCCCTGCAGCGAGGTATTTGTTCAGTGACACTTCACTGGATACCTTCTAGCAAGGAAGAAGGGTTCGTGCAGGGACAAATTAATGAGACAGAAAGCTCTCTGATCTGTGGAGTTTGCTTAATTCTAATGGGACAAATACTCTCAATATCATCCATTTCTAATTACCAATGCTGGAGCTTCAGGGATGAGGCCTTTATTCAGCATTGCTGGGAGCCTGAAGGTGGGATCCACTTGAGCACTTTGGAAGCAGAATCAAAGAAGTGTGTGGTTCAAGAGGGGAATGTGAACTCCAGCTGACATTATGCAGATGCCGATGAGAGGAAAGCTAGGTGTACAGACGGGAGTAAAGGGGGCTTGTGGAGGAAAGGGTGGGCACTGTGGGGAAAGATGAGGGAAACATGCCATACTGAAATTTTCCCGAAAGAGGAGCCAAGTGTAACTGACTCATTTCACAGGTTTACCTGCAACTCTCCTGTCTGTGCAACTGAGCTCTCTGAAAGCCCCACTTGGTTTCCAAGAGAAAGAGCCATGAAGAAAACAATTCTTGTCCTGTGGTCTACTCCAGTTCCTTACCCACTTGTCTGTGATCACACCAGTGTGAACTCAAGAGCAAGGCACGATGACCCAGACCTAGAGTCCCAGGACAGCACTCAGGAGGCTAAGGCAAGAAGATTGCAAAGAATTTTAAGGCCAGCTTGGGCTACAGAGTAAGTTCCAGGGCAACCTGAATTAGACCCTGTCTTTAAAAAATGAACTCAAGTCGACAGTGCCTTTCTACACATATGGAACAGCTTTGGGGTGGGAAAGGACTTTTTATAAGACTAGGGGAATAAAATCCCCCAAGTAACTTGGCTTTGGGTTAATGGGTCTGATGACTTGAAGCAATGAGGAATAGCATGGCAAAAATAGGTCTTTGGGATCCTAAGTTGTTCCTTCTTTGGAATAGGGCTTTGCTACTTAGTAACTAGTCCTTCCCCACTCCCCTGGGTCCCCGGAACTGGACCCCACTCCCCCGGGCCCTCTGAAGAAAGCTTGGCTCTCCCAATTTCTTCCCAAGTAACTGCCTTCCAAATACAGAGAGAGAGAGAGAGAGAGAGAGAGAGAGAGAGAGAGAGAGAGATCTTATTTTTAAAAGAAGTTTAGTGGATAACTTGAGGAATAGAATTGCTAAACACAGATATTAAAGAAGCTGCAGTTACAAAAAAATTTTTTAAAGATAAGATAGTGGCAAGATTTTGCAACAGTTCAGTAACTGAAAATTTCTATGAGCCGTATTCCTTTGGAATAAAAAAAATCAGCATGTTAAGGAGTCCTTCCTGTTTGTTCATCTATTTATGAACTATATCTGCTCATATTTTAGAATCTTCAAGTAGAAATGTCTTTAAATGCTGCATTCTATGAATAGTTGAGGTCATTTGTCATAGTTATGACTGAATTAAACTGAATTTAAACTATTAACTTAAAATCTGTGTGTGTGTGTGTGTGTGTGTGTGTGTGTGTGTGTGTGATATGGGTCTCTGTGTACTTGGTGTGTGCATAAGTACATATGTGTGGCAGGTATGTGCACGCCATGGTGCAGGTGTGGAGGTTAACTTCAGGTGTCCATCCTTGCCTTCCATCTTGTTCAGACATGGTCTCTTCCTTGTTGTTCTCAGCTAACTGTCCACAAGCTTCTCAGGATTCTCCTTTTCTGCCTCCCATCACATTATAGAAGCACTGGGATTGCAGGTATGTGCCACTGTGCCTAGGTCTATGTGAGTTCCTGACTTTGGAACTCAGGTCCTTACACCTGTGCAGCAGATGCTTTAACCACTGAGCCATCTTTCCAGCCCCAACTTGTTTTTAATATATAAATCACAAATTTTAAAAATTCCATATCAATAGAATGAACAAATGTGTCTATCAAATGCCAAGCCTCTCCTCTTAGCTTCTACTGACACCTTCCTCACTCCTGCTCTGGGAATCCAGTCTCACATCCTGAATACTTAGGGTTTTTCGTATTCTAATCTGAAGTAGACTCAGCCCTGTACTGTGGCCGGGTCTACTGGTATTTTTGAAAGTCTTTTTAAGAACCTGTTTAAAAGCCTTCTCACTAGAAGCAGTGTATTTTTCAAAGTTCATTCATAAATAGATATGAGAGATATATAAAGAGATATATTTAAGGAATTGGCCCACACTATTGTTGCAGCTGGCAAATCAGCTGTCAGGCAGAGCAGCAAGCTAGGAACTCCGCAGGAATTGGTTTTGCAATCTCACAGCGGCAATGCTTCTTCAGGAGCCTCCGTTTTGCTCTCTGTCATCCAACTGGATCAGGCCCATTCACATTATTAAGTTGTCTTATATTTTAAAGTTATTTATTTATTCACTTTTGTGCATCTGAGTGTTTTCTCTGCATGTACATAAGTCGTGCAACGTCCACAGAAAATGGCATCAGATCTCTTAAATTGGAATTACAGATGGTTGTTAGCCACCATGTGGGTACTGGGAACAGAGCCTGGGTCCTCTGGAAGAATAGCCGGGGTTCTTCACCACTGAACCATCTCTCCAGCCCCATGCAGTTGTTTAAAATAAACTGAATGCAAATATTAGTCACATCCATAAACTAACTTTATGGCCATATCTAAAGGAGTGTTGAACTAAGAACAGCAGCAGTGTGAGGTGACACACACAATTAGGACTGGAGATGTGGCCCGATGGGAAAGTGCTCACCAACTCCCCTCTCTGGACCTGGCCTGCTCTAATACTCTTGGCACCTCCCTAGAGTCTGCAGTTGCATTAATTCAATAGCTGCCACATCAGCCTATATCAGATCTGCTCTCTGTGGCTCATTTCTCTGCAGTGTGTTCTTGTGAAGAATGGCTCTCGCTTTTTTGGAGGCTCTATCTCTCCCATCTTCGATCTTCATTGATGTCTGGATCCATGGGAACAAATATCATTTCCCAGAGGGGTCTCTGGTTTCTCAGCTCCCAGTAAGAAGCCATGAGCTGTGCTTCAAAGCAAGGGTGTCCATCGCGGGTCATCTTTGGGCTCTGGTCTGACATCACCCGGGTGATCTGCCACTCTCAGGTGCCTCTTAGCCACTCACTGTGGCAGAAAGCTTTTAGGAAGTTGCACGCTAACTGTTGCAGATTCTACCTGCACTTCCACTCACACTTCATTGGCTGAAACAGGTCACATGACCATAAGAGCCACAGGCAGCAAGACTTCACTTCCCTTCAAAGTGATAGAAGATCTGGAAAGATTTCGTGGCCAGCATTGACTACTGCTGTATTAGTAAAGGTTCTCTAAAGAAACAAATCAGTAGATGAATATATACATATATGGAGTTATTAGATTAGCTCACAGGATAGAGTCCGAGTAGTCCAACAATGGCTGCACCTCACTGGAGAGGCTGATGTTTCAGTGATCCCCATTCTGGCACTGAAGGCGTGATGGATTCCTGGAGATCTGCTAGTCTGAAATCTTTGCTGGAATCCAAGCAGCAGGACAAACTCACCAGTCAGAGAGAAGACAAGTGGCAAAAAAGCAAGAGCTCCCTCTGCCATGGCCGTTATACAGGCCGCCGCCGCCAGAGGGCGACAGCCACAGTTAGGGTGGGTCTTCCAGCTTCAAGTGATCCAATCAGAAGCTCTCTCTCATGTTTGTTGATCCCAGATCCAATCAAGTTGACACCCAGGATTAGCCATCATAGCTACCGGCTGACAGCTGTTGAGCCCTCTCAGCTGACCCACAGTGCAGAGGAGCACATCTCCACGCCAAGGGAGGAGCAAGGCCTTGTTCAGGAGGATGACGCCTCGTCCTCTGCGGTCTCCTGTCCTCTTGATCTTCCACCAGGTGCCCTCACGACTTCCTTCTCTGTCCTTGCCTTTCCTACTTGATACTCAGAAACTACCTTCCAAAGCCAGTGCTGTAGCCCTGTAACAAAGCATGCTTCACACCGCTGAGCCAATGCCGGAGCCCTATAATGACGCGTGCTTCACACCATCAGCACTGAGCCAATGCTGGAGCCCTATAATGACGCGTGCTTCACACCATCAGCACTGAGCCAATGCTGGAGCCCTATAATGACACATGCTTCACACCACTGAGCCAATGCTGGAGCCCTATAATGATGCATACTTCACACCAACAGCATTGAGCCAATGCTGGAGCCCTATAATGTCGCATGCTTCATGCCACTGAGCCAATGCTGGAGCCCTATAATGTCGCATGCTTCATGCCACTGAGCCAATGCTGGAGCCCTATAATGAAGCATGCTTCACACCAACAGCACTGAGCCAATGCTGGAGCCCTATAATGAAGCGTGCTTCACACCAACAGCACTGAGCCAATGCTGGAGCCCTATAATGACACATGCTTCACACCACTGAGCCAATGCTGGAGCCCTATAATGACGCATACTTCACACCAACAGCATTGAGCCAATGCTGGAGCCCTATAATGACGCATGCTTCATGCCACTGAGCCAATGCTGGAGCCCTATAATGACGCATGCTTCATGCCACTGAGCCAATGCTGGAGCCCTATAATGTCGCATGCTTCATGCCACTGAGCCAATGCTGGAGCCCTATAATGAAGCATGCTTCACACCAACAGCACTGAGCCAATGCTGGAGCCCTATAATGAAGCGTGCTTCACACCAACAGCACTGAGCCAATGCTGGAGCCCTATAATGACACATGCTTCACACCACTGAGCCAATGCTGGAGCCCTATAATGACGCATACTTCACACCAACAGCATTGAGCCAATGCTGGAGCCCTATAATGACACATGCTTCACACCACCGAGCCAATGCTGGAGCCCTATAATGATGCGTGCTTCACACCAACAGCACTGAGCCAATGCTGGAGCCCTATAATTAAGCATGCTTTACACAAACAACATTGTTTTTTGTTTTTTCTTGGCTTAATTTTCTTTAGGATTCATTTTTAGTTAAAAATATTTCAGTCCATTCTAAAGAATTATTTCCACACAGGTTTCTAGATCCATTTATTGCTCTAACTCCACACTGCAAACCCACTCAAGACCAGTGGCCAACTGCCCAAATACAAACTTGTCTGCAGGAGTCTCAAAAATACATCCTTGATGATGAGGGAATTATTGTAAAATGTAATATTGGAATAAAAAACAACCTGTTTTTTATAATGCCAATTACAAAATAATGCCAATGTTGTGAAGTAAAATAGTTTACAGGTGCCATTATTTTTTGGTCTTTTTGAGTCAGGGTCTCCCTGTAGCTACAGCTGGCCTGGAACTCACTATGTAGACCAGAGTGGCCTCCATCTCATAGAGATCTGCCTGCCTCAGTCTCTCAAGTGCTGGGTTTAAAGGCATGTATACCACAGGCCCAGCATAGATGCCACTTTTAATGGTCCCCAAATATGTCAAAATAGTAGAGGATTGTTTCTAAAAATGGAAGGAGAATTAATATTTTCAAAATAGAAATGTGTGTGCTTATAGTTGGAAAAAATATTTTGAAAGGGCTTTAAGCCCTCACGAATTTGTTATCTGTTTATTATCTTTTAATTTTTTAAACTGTGTGTTTAGGGGAGCTTGTAGAAGCCAGAGGACAAGTTGCAGGATCCATTCTCTTCTAGTTGGCTTCTCCATTGCTGTGACAAAACACTCTGACCAATACAACTTGGGGAGGAAAGGTTTTATTTGGCTCACATCTCCCGGGTCACAGTTCATCCATCACTGAGGAGCAGGAACTCAGGGCATGAACCTGGAGGCAGGAGCTGAAGCACAAGCCATAGAGGAATGCTGCTTACTGGCTTGCTCCCCTGACCTATGCTCAACCTGCTTTCTTATACAGCACAGCACAACCTGCTCATGAGTGATACCACCCACAGTGGCCTGGGCCCTCCCACATCACTCAACAATCAAGAAAATACCCCACAGACATGCCACAGGCCAGTCCAATGGAGGCAATTCCCTAATAGAGGCTCCCTCAGCCCAAGTGTGTCAGGTTGACACAAAAGCTGTCCAGCACACATTCTCTCCCCTTCTACCATGTGCGTCTCAGGCCCCAGGCAGCATGTGACTTCACTTGCTGATCTGTGTCTTCAGCCCCCCATCATTATCTTTCTAATCACTTCTAATCACTTCTATAGACAAGAAAGTTTCCTTACACACACACACATCATCATCATCATCAAACTCTATTTTGAAGGAACATGAATTGATTTCATCCTCCTTGGGTAATTGGGAGGAGAGAAGGGGTGGGGCAGGAAAGGAGCTGGGGGACAGGGGTCACTTCTGATTGACAGAGCAGTCCTGGAAAACTAGCCACCGTGGTCATTACCTATCTCTAACTCCTCCATGGCTGCACAGAACCTGCAGGGGGATGGCTTCCTCTCCCTCCCTGAGAGGCTGACGTCAAACATCTCTGAGTTTAGAGGGCACCAGGGAGTGTGGGTGGATGGCAGACACAGCAGTGAAGGAAACCTTGCTTGCAAAGTTGAATATTTTTCCCATAAAAATGAAAAAGTCTGCCTGTTCTTTGTGTAACTAAATGTAGAGTAAGTGAAATTTCATTTCACTAGTATTGTGTTTGCATGGCATCTGTCCATAGGTTCTTGAGTATACACACACACACACACACACACACACACACACATACATGACATGTTTGTGAGCTTTTTCCTGTTGCTATCTTCTCTCAAGAATCCATAACCACATTAGCAAGAAATGTTGACATTGCTGAAGATTTCAAAGGAGAGATAAAGGAGATATTATTACATATGCCACAGTAGATACACCCGTACTTCATCATTTATTTAAAATGTTTTAATTATTTCTTTATATGTGTATGAGTGTATTGTCTGCATATATGTAAGTGCAATGCCTGTGGAGGTCAGAAGAGGGTGTTGGATCCCCTGGATTTGGAGTTTACAGACAGTTGTTAGGACCATGTGGGTGCTAAGAAAATTGAACCCCAGGTCTTTTCGGGAGCAGCTAGTGCTCTTAATCACTGTGCCATCTCTCCAGCCACCCCCCCTCCTCATTTCTGAGAGGCACCTCTCCATATCTGAATATTTTGTGTCTCCATAATCTGTCTTACTATGATGGTGCATCTAGTATTTCCTTGTCTTGTAGTACATTAAAGAATTCTGTATCTTTTTTAAATTTTATTTATTTTTGTATGTGTATGAATGTACTGTCTGCATGCAGGTCTGTGCACCCGTGCAATGCCTCGGAGGTCAGAAGAGGGTGTCGCATTCCCCTGGAACTGGAGTTCTCCTGGAACTGGAGTTACAAATGGTTCTCAGCTGCCATGTGGGTGCTCGGGATCTAACCTGGGTCCTCTGCAAGAACAGTCGGCGCTCTCAACCGCTAGGCCATCTCTCCAGCCCCCAGACGTCATCTTTAACCTGGGCACCACCGTAGGTCACCACCTAAGGGCAAGCCAGCGCTCCTCCTTCTCCTGTCACCTGCAGGTCCCCAAGCTGGCTAGAGGTTGTGGCCAGGGAAGCTGTGTGCGAGCTGACAAGCCCTAGTCTTAACTACAGCAGGTTGTGCGCGGCTGCAAGGTGGTGCATGGCTCTCCCAGAATGTACCAGGCGCTACATGTGCTGGGATATTCTTCTATAAATTTAGGAATATAAGGCCTCCAGTCCCATCCACTTCCTGTGTGTCCAAAGAGAGCACCCAAGGGAAAACAGCTGGTGGGGGAGGGGAAGACTCAGAGACCCACAGGCTGACAGTGACCGACTAAGAACTCACCCCCAAGGAGTACTTCCCATGTGCCAAATTCTCCCAGCACATTATCGAAATCTCCCCCTCTGTACTCCACACTGCAAGGGTGATTACTATGATGATGATCAAGTGCATTTCATGGACAAGGAAACCAAAGTTCTGCAAGTTCAGGTGCAATGGAAGAGCATAGTCAGTGGTTAAAACACAGGCTCTGGGGGCTGGAGAGATGGCCTAGCGGTTAAGAGCGCCAACTGCTCTTACAGAGGACCCGGGTTCGATCCCCAGCACCCACATGGCGGCCGAGAACCGTCTGAAACTCCAATTCCAGGAGAACTCCAGTCCCAGGGGAATCCGACACCCTCTTCTGACCTCCGCGGCATTGCACGACACGGGTGCACAAACTTGCATGCAGACAATACATTGATACACATACAGAAATAAATAAAGGCCGGGCATGGTGGTGCACGCCTTTAATCCTAGCACTTGGGAGACAGAGGCACGCGGATCTCTGTGAGTTCGAGGCCAGCCTGGTCTACAGAGTGAGTTCCAGGACAGCCGGAGCTACAGGGAGACCCTGTCTCAAAAAGACAAAAAAATTAATAAATAAAATAAAAAATAAATAAAACACAGGCTCTGAAGCCAGATGGCACAGACTCAGATCCTGCTTTTACTAGGTGTCTGACCTTGTCATGTTACTGATCTTCCTCACCTCGGATTCCTCATCAGTAAACAGGGACAGGGCTCACACCTTCCTCCCCGAAGAGTTTGCCCAGAGCTGACAAAAGCTGTCAGGTGTTGGCTTTTTTTTTTTTTTTTTTTTGTTTTTTTTTAAGATTTCTTTTGGTTTTATTGGTTTATGTGCAAGTGTCTGCAGAGGCCAGAAGAGGGCATAAGATTCCCCTGGAGCTAGAGTTAAAGGCAGTCGTGAGCTGGGCATGTAAGTGCTGGTAACTGAATCTCCAAGTCTCTGCAAGGGCACCAAGGGCTTTTAAGTATGGAGCCAGCTCTCCAATTCTGGGCAGCAGCTCCTACGATTAAGGTGTTGGCCCCAGTACAGGAAGAAGGCAGCAGTGCCAAGACGGAAAGGCCCACAGGCTTGGTCTGGAGTCCCCGCACACTTGGGATGTATGCGTGTGGCTCTTCCTCCCAAGGGGCACCCTCCTTCGCTTACCTTTGCTAACTGACTCAAAGGCTGCCCCCTTGGCATTTAAAGGTATCCTCCACGCAGGCCTTGAGCAAACATTATATTTCAACAATCACACTTTCAGGCATTGCGATAGATGCTAACGTTTCAAAGCTCTGATATGTCCCTGACAGGAAGAGCTGAGAATCATCAATGGGGGGAGGCAAGCGGACTCTGGGCTGGCTGCCGAGGCCGCGCTCCATTAGGCTTGATTTAATGTCCAGGCATGCTCTCACCTCCATAGGCACAGTCTGACCACCCTCCTAACCCAACCTGCTGCCCTGCAAGCAACCTTAAGCAGCTACAGACATGTCAGATCTCCAGAAACCCCGGATTTTAGGCCTTGTCTTGGATTTTGAAGTATGTCCAAAGTGAAAGCTTAGCTTAGAGTGGGAAAATAAAGTCACCCCTTCTAGCAGACACCAAAGTGAATAAAGTACAGAGCCAGGGAGCGCTAGTCCAGACTAGAACTTCCTTTCTCTTGCTCAGCCTGGGGCTAAACTCAGAGGCCTAATTACCACCATTCACATTCCAAGTGCTTTAGCAACTTCCAGGCAGCCTCAAGCAACAGGTGGAGCTAAACTGTCTCCTCAGTGAGGTGCAATAATCCCTCAAGGTAGAGCAGTAGAATTGGAGATTAAGTCTCTAATCCATCAACTACCAGCTAGATGACCTGGGGCAAGGCTTTGAATAAAACAGCAATGATAACACCAAGTTCAGATGGCTGGGAACAGGAAAGTGGGGTGTGATGTAGGTGAAAGGGCTCTTAGAATGTTCTAGTCCAGACACTATAGGAAGAAATTTGGCTATATTCTCATGGGTATTAATCATGTAGTTTTCATCATCTATGGTTTATGACTCCTTATGTCTTTGGAGGAGGGGCTTGCTGGCCAGGAAGGGCATACCCCTCCCATGATTAGCTAATTCCTAGAGACAGCAAACAACAAGTTTCATGTACAACCAATCCAGACTTTATCTACTTTATCAAATTCTGACCATCTAGCTAGTCTTTCCCCTGTCCTAAATCACTCCAGAATCAGGCAAGCCAGCAGAAACCACCAAAATGGCCGCCCAGAGCCTGTTAACCGCCCTGTTTCAGTTTCCCCTGCAGAAACCACAATAAAATCATGGGCCATGTTTTCAGCTCCTGTGCCTCTTGAGCAGTCCTGGTACTGCTCCCCGTGGCTCTGTGGAGCCTGATGTGTCCATTCCTCAAGAAAACTGTAACAAGGTCGTCCTTCAGCGCCATTTACCTCCCGTTATGTAGCTTGGTTACTTTCGTAAGTAATTCCTATTACAAATAAAACGCCTCAGTATCCAAATATTCACTGCTCACTCTCAAAACTCGGGAACCAAATAACTTCAGAAAACTTACCTTCTAGACTAAGATCTGAATAAATGTAAGTAGCAAAGAACATTGGTATTCTGCATCCTAAAAAAAAAACCCAAACCAATGACATTATTGGTGGCCAGCAGCTGTTTCCCCAGGGGTGACACATAAGGTACGGGTCTCTAAATATCCACAGGAAGGCCCACAAGCATCACTCACTTCTTTTCAATGTTTAGACTGGTTGTGCAAAGGCCATTGACTTTCCCAGATATTTTATATATGGTATGGAGCAAAGAGCTGAACAGAGACTTCACAAATGAGGAATTAGAGATGGCTAAGAAACACCTTAAGAACTGTTCAACATCACTAATCATTAAGGAAATGCAAATCAAAACCACTTTAAGATATCATCTTACTCCAATAAGACTGGCTAGGATCAAGAAAACAAATGATACCAAGTGCTAGAGAGGTTGTGGGGAAAGGGGAACACTTATCCACCGCTGGTGGGAATGTAAACTCATACAGCCACTATGGAAGGCAGTGTGGGGAACCCTTGGAAGACTTGGAATGAACTTGCCACCCGACCCAGTCATAGCACTCCTAGGCATGTACGCTCAAGACTCACCCCACCGCAAAGATACATGCACACCATGTTTATTTCAGTTCTCTTCACAATAGCAAGGAGCTGGAACCAACCCAAATGCCCCTCAATTGATGAGTGGATAAAGAAAATGTGGTACATCTACACAATGGAGTTCTATGCAGCAGTAAAGAAAGACATCACAAGCTTTGCAGGAAAATGGCTGGAGCTAGAGGTCATCATGCTGAGTGAAGTAACACAGTCCCAGAAAAACAAACAATGAATGGTATCCCTCATCTGTGGATGCTAATGCCAATTACCTAGTTGTAAGTATTTTCTGTGCATGGCCCCTTGAGCTTTTGTCCAAGCAGTTGGGAGTGATCATATTGGAAACAACAACAGAAAGGACTGCATCAAAGAACTGACTGAAACAGTGAACTTCTGCTCAAAACAGTCAACTTCCATGTGGAGAATATTGAGAAAGACTGAGAAAGAGATGAAAAGCATATTTGGCAGAATGCATGAGCTCTGGTGGGGTGGGGGGATAGGGTGGGGGACACAGGTCTAGATTTGATTAAAAAATAAATAAATAAATAAATAAATGAAAAATACTAAAAGAATGTACATCGTGACAAAGTTCAATGTAGCGAGAAAGCACCAATAAGGCAAATAAAAGTCTACTGAGAGTCAAGTACAACAGCTCAAAGGAAAGAGAAGTTTCAGGTTAAAGCCCAACTCTGAGCTTCAGATCAGCCAGGGAACATTCCCTGGTGCACTTTTAAAATATACTCACTCCTGGTTCCTTCCATACATGAGGAAACCCTCCGGCTGACAGGTACCAACTTTTAGCCCAGGCTGCAATTGCCTCCCTCTGGGAAGCTCCTGCCAGCCTGACACACCAATCCTTAGCTATAGCCATCTCTTTAATGGTCATGGTCCTCAAAGCCGTATTTCCTGGAAACTTCAGGCATATCCTCATGCACCCTCAGTCTGCTTCAGTCTACCATCTGGCAGCTGCCTGAATCTCTAAGCTAACATATCTCCAAGGGGATACATTTCCAAGAATATCATTCTGGGGCTAAAGCCATGCCCGATGTTCATGCCCTGCCTTTGCTCATTAGTCTATACTGAGAGGCCACCAGGAAATCACAGAGAGGACAGCCTTTCCAGCCAGAGCTGGGCGGGGCTGACAGTGCTCCCAGCTGGCTTTTGTACAGAGGGAATTATCATTGACTGCATTATATAGGATCAGCTTTTTCTCAAGAACTGGAAGGTTATCCAAAAAATTCCCTATTTCCCATTCAATGCTGAAGTATGTTTCCAATTTTGTTTATTTACTTATTAGACTCTTGTATTTGTTCTGTGCTTGTTTAGTTGTCCTTTACAAGGTTTGTGACCGGAACATGTGCCTGAATGGAATCTCCTGGTAGACAGAGTTCTTTGTTACACCCAAGGCAGCATGACATAGAATGAGTATTGACTTAATCCTAGCACTTGGGAGGCAGAGGCAGGTGGATCTCTGTGAGTTCAAGGCCAGCCTGGTCTACATAGTGAGCTCCAGGCCAGCTGGTACTAAAAGGAGACCCTGTCTCAAAAAGACAAAAAGAAAAGAAAAGAAAAGAAAAGAGAAGAGAAGAGAAGAGAAGAGAAGAGAAGAGAAGAGAAGAGAAGAGAAGAGAAGAGAAGAGAAGAGAAGAGAAGAATCAGAACTACCTGGGTTTCTGTGAAATTCACTAAGTCACCTAAATCCCTTGGGGCCCCTTTCTGTCCAAGTTGAAAAAGAAAAATCATACCTACCCTATAGGGCTGTGATAGATTAAATAACTCAGATAAAATCTTTACCATGGTACAAGGTACATCACAGATGTTCAAAACTATTACATTTTGAAGTGCCTGAACTAAAAAGAATGCAATGATATGATCCTTGACCTTAAATCAATAGTAAACTAATGAACAAATGGCTCTCTGAAGGATGTTAGGATAGATTCAATTATGTTAGAATAAAAAGAAAAAAATCCAGTAGTCCACTAGCTGAGAACAAGAAAGGCTTGTTTCTTACTCATATCAATAATACATAAGTTGGGACCTCCGTTCTACCTCCTCCTCATTCAAAGACCCAGACTAACAGAGATTCCATTACATGAACTATAGCTTATTGTCTTGAGAGAGCTGGGACCAGGCTAAGCATTGCATTCCTACTCTTGAATTTGCTGTAGCACAGCTCCGCTAACTTCTTATTGGCCAGAAAGAGCCATGTGGGTATGCATGATTCCAATAAGACAGGAAGTATAATCTCCCTGCGTACGCAGAAGTAGAATGGACCCAGAGACTGGTGAACACCCCACAGGAGGAACAGAAGTTGTCCCCAGCACTGCTAATTCTGAGGCCTGTGGGAGCTGGTGCTGTCTAGGAACAGATTATTTGGAGTTAATTACTCTTAACAGGAGTAAAGGCAGAGTGAGATAGGAGGAGGTAGGAAATGAGTGTGGATCAGTGCTAGATCATGTCATGATAAGGAGAATAAAGATTTCACCCTTTGGAGCTCAAATTCTAACCAGAAAAGGTGCTTCAGCAGCAGTGTGGAGAATGGATTATAAGAGGCTCTCTGAGATAAGGAACAGAAGCCAGGGAAGGAAGGAAGGTAAAACAGAGTCCTGTGAGACTCAGAGGACAGATGTGAATTCAGGGTAAGAACAAGAAGTGTGAGAACGCCTTTCCTACTCCTACTAGATGAACGTCAATGCCCTTCCCCAAGACAGCACAGCAGTCCTGAGGAAGTGCTGGGTTCTGTCACTGACTCACTGACTTTTTCCCACAGGAATCCTGATGGATCTGGAATTCAAGAGATTATTATACACTGAAAAAAATCATGTTTTGAGGTAAACAGATGAGAGGAAACCTCATAGGGAATAGGAAAGAAAGT
Source organism: Rhizomys pruinosus (assembly GCA_009823505.1). Taxonomy (NCBI): domain Eukaryota; kingdom Metazoa; phylum Chordata; class Mammalia; order Rodentia; family Spalacidae; genus Rhizomys; species Rhizomys pruinosus. The sequence goes on from VZQC01011699.1 coordinate 879,455, forward strand.
GATTGTCAGTGAACAACACACTCACCAGAAAGGTGTTCCAGTTTTACAAACAATTTTGCTCATAGTAACAATTTGGAGACCTTTTTGGTGACTAATCACTTGAGTATTTCCTGAGCATAAAATTCTTCTTCTTCAAGAACTTTAATCCACTAAAAAATAAAAAGTATCTTAAATGAATCCTTTTGAACATTTTCCAGAAGGAGTTACCAAGGGACTATGCTGGTAATAACTAGTCTTCATTTTGCTAGATTCGTAAAAAAAAAAAAAAAAAAAAAGGAACCGGCTAAGGAAAACTGATTTCATCCTTATAAAGTTCATCCTATGTAGAGTTTGGAGGGTGAAGAATGACCTGAACCCAGAAAAATATTTAAGGCAACAAAATACTCCTGGAAACTAAAAATTGTAACTAATGAGACAAACACTGGGAGTAGGATGGTGATTCCCATGAGTCTCCTAGCAAGTGTATTGAAAAGCAAGGAGATGGAAAGTAAGATTGAAAACATTAAAAATTTTGACTATCAATCCTGGAAGATCAATCACTGATTATTAGACATTTCGTGAAAGAGATTGGAGGAAATTATCAAGAAATAGTATTGAGTCAGCCCATATATCGGTGAGACTTCATAGAACCTAGGTTTCAAATATAAAACTAAGATCTCCCAGAAAGGGAAAAAAAAAAAAACAAGAGTGGGGGAGGAAGGGGCATTCTTTAAGAAAGGATCAAGACTGATAATGATCAGATGGCAAATTATAGATCTAAATATCACCGTAAAACAATAAGGATTCCATTCCAGAAAAAAAAGTATATGAGATTTCTTTATGTTCTTTACTTAGGCAAATATTTCTAAAACAAGAGACAAAAGTGTGTTATCTATAAAAAATAAATACACTAGATGAACTTAAGTAGCAACAATGTACTGCTAACATTGTCCATGAGCAAGTCAAAGCTTGTGACAAGACAGTCTTAACACATGTATCTGGTACATGGCATATATTCAGAACATAGAGTATTCCTTCAAATAACAAAAGACAAAATGTAAGAAAACTATTTTTTAATTACGTACATAGTCTTTTCATAAATGGGGCTATTTAATTGACTAAAACATATATTAAAATGTTTAACATAATTACTCATTAGGAAATGCAAATGACATAAATAAGCTATTACTACTCTCCCATAAGGAGAGTGTCAGGCAGTTTCTGTGACCCACTTACCAGCAACCCTCCTCCCAGGTGCTTGCTTGAGAGAAATGAGTCTGTGTGTCCTCCAGAAGACATGCACAAGAATGTTCGTAACAGCTCTATCCACACTAACCAGAATTTGGAAACAATCCAAGCATCTATCAACATAACAGATAAACCACAGAATACTACACCATATAAAAACAAGCATACAACTATCATTCATCATGACATGGTGGGTCTCATAGACATTTTATTGAGCAAAAGAAGCCAAGTTTAAAAGAGTATATAATTTGATAGTTGAAGTTTAAGAATGGATCAAGTAGCCAAGCAGAGTAGTACTTACCTGTGCTCCTACCACTCAGGGGCCTGAGGTAGAAGGTTCATGAGTTTGAAGCCAACATGGGCTACAAAATGAGTGAGACACTGGAAAATAAACAAACAGGCAAACAGGAAAGCTCATCTCTGGAGATACAAGTCAAAGTCAAATAATGTTTAGCCCTAAGATGGAGCACGCAGGACCCTTCAGAGTGCTGCTCTGATCTGGACAGGATGGATGGGATTAAATAACTAAATATAGCTATAAAATTTGCCAACTTATAGACTTAATATTAATTATTTTACATTTTGACAATTTATAAAAGTCATACCTTTTAGCCAGGTGTGGTGGAGCACACCTTTAATCCTAACACTTGGGAAGCAGAGGCAGGCGAATCTTTGTGAGTTCAAGGCCAGCCTGGTCTACAGAGCGAGTTCCAGGACAGCTTGGGGCTACAGGAAGACCCTGTCTCAAAAAGACAAAAAATAAATAAATAAATAAAATAAAAAATAAAATAAAAATCATACCTCTTTTGTTTCTGTTTTGTATTTTGGTTGGTTGGTTTTCGAGACAGGACCTATGTTGCCCAGGCTGTCTTCAAACTAATGAGTGTCCTGATGCAGCCTCCTGATTGTTGGGAGTTACACGTGTAACCACAACCAGCTAATATTATACCTTTTTAATTGATTATTAGTTTTTTGAATTGACATACAGTAGTGGATTCCATTATGGCATGCTCACAGACACTCTGCTCTTATTGACCCTCCTTCCCCTCTACTCTCCTCCTTCTCCTTGTCCTGCCTCTCCCTGGCTCCTTTACCCCACCCCAAAATCCCCCTTTGGCCTTCACACCTCAGGTATTACCTTATTCTTCTATTATTCTAGATTTTCTTTTTTCATCTTCCTTCTTCCTCCCCTTAAGATCTCTTTTCCTCCCCACATGATCCCCTTTTTTGTTCCTTGACCTACACTTACATTTAAACCTTCCTGCATCCCACCCCACACATACACACTTATGCACATACAAAAAAATTAAAATCTAAGATCCACATGAGAGGAAACATGGCATTTGTCTTTCCTTCTGAGTCAGCTTCTTCTTAACATGTTCATTTATAGTTCCATCCATTTTCCTGAAATGTCATGATTTCATCTTTCTTTATGGCTGAGTGAAGTCCCATTGAGCATATGTGTCACATTCTTTTATCCAACATTTGTTTGTAGACAGCTAGGCTGGTTCCATTTCTTAGCTGTTATAAATACTATGATAATAAACATGGATGTGTAAGTATCTATGTGGTGGGACTTGAAGTCCTTTGGGCATATTCCAAGGAGCAGTATAGTTGGGTCATCAGTATGAATTTAAAAAAAGGAAAAAAAAAGAATTTATAAAAACAGAATGGCAGAGACTTGCAGGCCAGTAGCCCCACCCTGGGAGACTCCATAGCATCTGTAGTTGACTACAGGTGCTATCCCATCCCATCCTAGATAAGTGTTCCCATCCACCCTTGGCAAGGGGATTCATTCTCTGCCACATCAGCTCTCAGGCAGCCTGGATCTCCAGGATCCTCCCCTGCCCCAGGCTTATGAACCTGAACTCTGTCCCTGAAACCTCCCTGAACCACCACCATCTGAGCTCTGGACACCAAAGATCTGCAAACTCCAACCCTAGCCTATGAGCTAACCTGTTGACCTAGTGGCCCCCATCCCACCCACTGATGCAGGGCCCTTGTAGTCAATCCTGGAATAGAACCTTAAAAGTTGCACCAGTGAAACATCTGATAGAGCATTAACATTCAGAGTATATAAATTACTCAAGAAACAAAGGAGCAATAAAATAAATGACCCATACAAAAGATGAAGTAAAGAGCTGAACAGAGACTTCACAAATGAAGAAGGAAAGAAGGCTGAGAAACATCTTTTAAAGTGTTCAACATCACTAATAATTAAGGAAATGAAAATTAAAACCACCTCAAGATTTCATATTACTCAAATAAGACCAGCTATGATCAAGAAAACAAAGGATACCAAATGTTAGAGAGGTTTTGGGGAAAGGGAACACTCATCCACTGCTGGTGGGAATGTAAACTCAAGCAACCCCTATGGAAAGCAGTGTGGAGAACTGTTAAAAGACTCAAAATGAGCCTACCTGACCCAGTCATACCACTTCTGGGTATATATCCACAAGACTCATCCTACTGCAGAGATACATGCACATCTATGTTTATTGCAGCTCTCTTCACAATAGTGAAGAGCTGGAAGTAACTCAAGTGTCCCTCAACCAACAAGTGAATAAAGAAAATGTGGTACATCTACACAATGGAATTATATGCAGCAGTAAAGAAAGACATCGGTCCTTCGACTTTGCACCCAGTGCCGGGTGGGTCTGGTTCGGTGCTTCTGTGTCTTTGTGTGGGCAGGCTCCTGAAGCACAGGAGCCCAGAAGTCGCTCCAGACAGGTAGATTTTAGGGTAGATTTACTCCTGGTTGCTGGAAAAGGGTCTCAACTCTAAACCCTTGTAGGTGGTGGCTGTCTGGGTGGAGCTGCCCTTCGTCTTTGCAGCCGGTGCTGGGTGGGTCTGGTTTAGTGTCTCTGTGTCTTTGTGCAGGCGGGCTCCTGAAGCACAGGAGCCCAGAAGTCACTCTAGACAGGTAGATTTTAGGGTAGATTGACTCCTGGTTGCTGGAAAAGGGTCTCAACTCTAAACCCTTGTAGGGGGCGGCTGTCTGGGTGGAACCGCCCTTCGCCTTTGCACATGGTGTCAGCTAAGTCAGGCATACCCCCCCCACTGCCAACTGGAATTGATGAGAGAGTATCCAAGTGGACCTTTTTGGAGAACCTTCAGAACAGGAAGGGAAAACTGACTTAGACTTCCAATATCCAATATATAAACAAAATTGAAAGCCTGAAACCTAGACATGTCAATACTCCATAAACAAGGAGGAGGAAAGGAAAAAAAAAAAAAAAAGCATCGGAAGGAGGCAAGCAAAACCAGCCGCTAACATAGTGAAAAGACATTTGTAATTTGAATCACAAGAGGGAAACCCACATGCCAGGGACACGACGAAGGGACAACATGGGAAAGGTGCAGGATAACCCTCACCAGGCTCTACCAAACCTGTAGGAGATAGCTACAATGGGATCCCCCTGGGGGTGACCAAAGGAATGGATCTTAGAGGAATAATTGCAGACCTATGTAGAGAAATTAAAGAAAATAAAGAAGAATTCAGAGAACTAAAGAAAGAGAATAAAAAACTCAAAAAAGACCTAGAGGGATACAATGACAAACTTCGGAAAGAACTAAAGGAAGAGATTGACAAACTCCAGAAAGAACTAGAGGGAGAAAAAAACAAACTCCGAAAGGAAGTAGAAACACTGAAAAAGGAAGCCAACCAACGAAGTAAGGAGCACCAAGAAGAGATTGAGAAGCTCAAAAAGGAAATGGAAATACTAAAGAAAACACAGGATAAAATGAAAAAGGAAATGGAACACTCATTCAATCAAGAAGAAAGAAAAGGAAAAAGCCTCAGAAATAGAATGGAGGAAACAGAACAAAGAATATCAGATCTGGAAGATAACACAGAGCAATTAAAAAGCTCAAATAAACAATATGAACATTTTAAAAATACACAAAATTGGAACAACCAGGAAATATAGGACACTATGAAAAGATCAAACCTCCACATCATAGGAATAGAGAAAGGAGAAGAATCTCAAGAAAATAGTATTGATCAGATCTTCAACAGAATAATAGATGAAAATTTCCCCAAACTAAAAATAGACAAACCCATACAAATACAAGAAGCACATAGGACTCCAAATAGACAAGATCAGAAAAGAAATTCCCCACGCCATATCATAGTTAAAATGCTAGACACCCAAAACAAAGACAAAATTATGAAGGCTACAAAAGAAAAGTCACATACAAAAGGAAACCCATCAGAATTACAAATGACTTCTCAGCGCAAACCATGAAAGCAAGAAGAACATGGAGCAAAGCATTCCCAGTGTTAAAGGAATATGAATGCCAACCCAGAATACTTTACCCAGCAATAATGTCAATTATAGTTGAAGGAGAGAGAAAAAAACTTTCATTACATAAACAAGATGATAGAATACATGTCTGGAAAAGCAACTCTTCATAAAATACTTGAAGCAATTCAAAGAGCGGAAGAGAGGAGAAATGATCCTCAAACACCTAGGAAAATAAACTTATAAAAACACAACCGTAGGAGTAGAATCAGAGGCTAAAAGTCCAAATGGATAATAAGCTAGAAGGAAGCAACATCCATCTTTCAAGTATAACCTTAAATATTAATGGGGTAAACTCCCCAATCAAAAGGCATAGACTGGGAGAATGGATTAGGAAACAAAACCCATCTATATGCTGTCTACAAGAAACCCATCTCAATTTCAAGGATGGGCACCAACTTAAGGTAAAGGTATGGAAGAAAATATTCCAAGCAAATGGTACCAAAAAGAAAGCAGGTGTTGCTATTCTAATATCAGATGAAATAGGCTTCAAAGCAAAAGAAATCAAAAGAGACAGAGAGGGCCATTACATCTTTATTAAAGGAACAATTGACAATGAAGATCTCACAATCATGAATATAAACGCATCAAACGCTGGTGCACCAAACTTTATAAACACAATTCTTCAGGATGTCAAGGCACAGATTAACCCCAGCAGACTAATAGTAGGGGGCTTCAATACCCCACTAAGTTCTTTAGACAGATCAACAGGACAAAGGATAAACAAAGAGACATATGAACTAAATGATACAATACACCAAATGGACCTCACAGACATCTATCGAATATTTCACCCAAACACCAGAGAATACACTTTCTACTCAGCACCTCACAGAACATTCTCCAAAATAGAACATATACTGGGACACAGGGAAAAACTCAACAAATACAAAAAGATTGAAATAATCCATGCATTCTTTCAGACCACAGTGCAATAAAACTCAATATCAACACCAGGATAAACACTACAACCTACAAGAACACATGGAGACTAAACAACACTCTCCTAAATAATGAATGGGTCAAGGAAGAAATAAAGAAAGAAAAACATTCCTGGCACTGAATGACAATGATAACACAACAAAACAAAACCTATAGGACACTGTAAAAGCAGTCCTAAGAGGGAAGTTTATAGCTCTAAGTGCCTACATCAAAAAAACAGAAAGAGCACAAGTGAATGATCTAACACTGCAGCTAAAAATACTTGACAGACAGCAACAAATGAACCCTAAACGCAGCAGACAAGAAGAAATGACAAAAATCAGAGCAGAGATCAATGAAACAGAAACAAAGAAAAAAAAATCAATGAACATAAAAGTTGGTTCTTTGAGAGAATAAACAAGATAGACAGACCTCTGGCCCAGTTAACCAAAAGAAAGAAGGAACAACTCCAAATCAATACAATCTGTGATTAAAGGGGAAATATCACAATAGACAATGAAAAGATCCAGACAATCATACAGGAATACTTCAAAAACTTGTACTCTAATAAGTTTGAAAACCTAGAAGAAATGGATGAATATCTGAAATCCTGGGAATCACCAAAGCTCAACCAAGAAGAGGTCGACAGCTTAAATAGACCCATAATACATGAAGAAATTGAAGATGTAATAAGTAGTCTCCCAACCAAAAAAATGCCCAGGCCCAAATGGTTTCACTACAGAATTCTATAAAATATTTCAAAAAGACTTACAGCCATTACTACTCAAGTTGTTTACAGGATACAAATGGAGGGAGTTCTCACAGATTCCTTCTATGAAGCCAGCATCACGCTATTACCAAAACCAGGTAAAGATACAACCAAAACGGAGAACTATAGACCCATCTCCCTAACGAACACAGATGCCAAAATTCTTTTTTTAATTAATTTATTTGTATATATATTTTATCAAATCTAGACCCATGTCCCCCCATCCCCCCCACTCCACTAGAGATCATGCATTCTGCCAAACATGCTTTTCATCTCTTTCTCAGTCTTTCTCAATATTCTCCATGTGGAAGATGACTGTTTTGAGCAGAAGTTCACTGTTTCAGTCAGTTCTTTGATGCAGTCCTTTTGTTGTTGTTGTTGTTGTTGTTGTTTCCAATATGCGTCACTCCCAACTTCTTTGGACAAAAGCTCAAGAGGCCATGCACAAGAAATACTTACAAGTAGGTAATTGGCACTAGCATCCACAAATGAGGGATACCATTCATCATTTGTTTTTCTGGGACTGTGTTACTTGACTCAGCATGATGTCCTCTAGCTCCAGCCATTTTCCTGCAAAGCTCATGATGTAGTCTTTCTTTACTGCTGCATAAAACTCCATTGTGTAAACATGGGTGCACAGACCTGCATGCAGACAGTACACGCATACACATACAAAATAAAAAAAAAAAGAATACTATTAAAAAAAAAAAAAACCTCCATTGTGTAGATGTACGACATTTTCTCTATCCACTCATCAGTTGAGGGGCATTGGGGTTGGTTCCAGTTCCTTGCTATTGTGAAGAGAGCTGAAATAAACATGGCTGTGCATGTATCTCGGCGGTGGGGTGTCTTGAGGGTACATGCCTAGGAGTGGTATGGCTGGGTCAGGTGGCAAGTTCATTCCAAGTCTTCCAAGGGTTCTCCACACTGCTTTCCATAGTGGCTGCATAAGTTTACATTCTCACCAACAGTGGATGAGTGTTCCCCTTTCCCCACAACCTCTCCAGCACTTGGCATAATTTGTTTTCTTGATCCTAGCCAGTCTTAGTGGAGTAGATGATACTACTTAAAGTGGGTTTTGATTTGCATATTTCTTAATGATTAGTGATGTTGAACACTTCTTAGTTGTTTCTCAGCATCTCTAATTCCTCACTTGTGAAGTCTCTGTTCAGCTCTTGCCTCCATCTATTGAGTGGGTCATTTTTCTTTCTTCTTTGTTTTTGAGTAGTTATATATTCTGGAAATCATGCTTTGTCAGAGTATCTGTCGGTGAAGTTTCCATCCCACTCTGTGGGTTTTCTCTTCACTTCCTTGATGCTTCTTTTGATGTACAGAAGCTTTGAGTGTTATGGGTCCCATTTGTCAATTGTCGATTTATTTCTGTGCAAGCTGCTGTCTGATTTAGGAAGTCTTTGTCCTATGGCCTATGTCTTGTAGTCTCTGCCAACTTTTTCTTCTATCGCCTTCAGAGAGTTTGGGGTTTCACATTGAGGTCTTTGATCCATCTGGAGTTGACTTTTGTACAGGGCGAAGAGGTAGGGTTTAATTTCATTCTTCTGCAGTGGTGATCCAGTTTTGCCAACATACACTTGCTGAAGATGCTGTCTTTTTCTCCATTGTGTCTTCTTGGCCCCCTTGTCAAAATAGTGGAGATGGCTGAAATCGTATGTGCTCAGGTTTGGATCTTTGGTTTTGTTCCATTGATCAAAACTGGTCTGGTTTTTGTGCCAGTTACGAGGCCTGTTTTTATGACTATAGCCCTGTAGTATAGTTTGATGTCTGGTATAGGATCCCCTGTGTGCTCTTTGCACTCAGGGTTGCTTTGGCTATTTTTGGGGTCTTTTTGTTTTTCCAAATGAAACTGTAAGGATTGTTTTTCCAAGCCTGTGAGAAGCTCTAGGGAATGTGTGCTATCGTAAGAGTTGGGAGGACAATTATTGATGCTGCGGTTAAACCCACATTGGGAGTTCGTCACATGCTGGAGTGTAAACTCAATTCGTAGAACTCCATCCAGAATACACCACTTCTACCTCAATTCACGATACGGTCACACTTAAAAAAAAAAAAAAAAAATGAAAAATAAGTAAAAATGGACATGACAATGTTACTACCAAATTAAATTTAATTTTCCCAATCCATGAAGCATGGAGAGGTTTTTTCCATCTTCTGATGTCATCCTCACTTTCCTTCTTCAGGTGGTTTAAAATTTTTGCTGGTAGAGATTTGGTGACTTTGGTTTAGGTTTGTCCTATGTTATTTTATTGTTTTTGCAAGCTGATTGTGAGTTGGGAAGGTCTCCTTGTTTCTTCAGTTAGCTTGTGTTGTGTAAAGAAAGGCTACTGATTTTCTAGATTTATTTTGTACTCCTGCCCACTTTACTGAACATGTTAATCATTTCTAGGAGTTTTCTGGTGGAGTTCTTAGCATCCCTTAGGTAGGCAACCTCATATTATCAGCAACAAAGGATATTGACTTCCTCGTTTTCCATTAGTACTCTTTAATTTCCCTTTTCTTGCCTTATTGTCCTAGCAAGGGTTTCAAGCACTATTATTGCAAAGGAGTAGTGGTGATGGGGCGCCTTGCCGAGTTTCCTACCTTTAATGGGAATGCTTCTGTCATTTCCCCAGTTTCGGCTGATATTGGCTGTGGGTTTTCTGGATGTGGCTTTGATTACTTGAGGAATGATCCCTCCAGTCCATTCCGCTCTATGATTTTAACATGAAGGAATACTGGAGTTTTGTCAAAGGCTTTCTCCCATGTCAGTGAGATGATGGTGTGGTTTTTGTCTTTCATCCATTATATGCTTGATGATGTTTCTGATTTTATGTATGTTGAACCCCTCCCTGCAACCCTGGTATGAATCCAATTGGTCAGTGATGGTGATTCTTCTTGACTGTGGGTCTGTATGCATTTGCCAGAATCCAAATGTTTTAGAATTTTGGCATCTGTATGTGTGTTTCATTAGGGAGATGGGTCTCTACTTCTCCTTTTTACTTATATCTGCCTGGTTTTGGTATTAGAGGCTGCCTGGCTTTAGACGGAAATTTGGGCGCTTCCCCTCTGCTATATACTTCTAAACAGCTTCAGTAATAATGGTTGTACGGTCTTTTTGAAATGTTTTCTAGAATTCTGACATGAAACTGTCTAGCCTGGGCTTTTTTAGTTGCAAGGTTTCTTATTCCATCTTCAATTCTCAGTATTATGGGTTGTTTAAGCTGTTGATCTCTTCCTGGTTCCGCTTTGGTGATTCCCTGGATTCAGATATTCATCCATTTCTTCTGGGTTTACAAACTTGGTAGAGCATAGGTTCTTTGAAGTTATTCCTGTATGATTGTTTGGATGTTTTCACTGTCTGTGGTGATATTTCCCTTTTCTTCACGGATGTATTGATTTGGAGGTGTTCCTTCCTTCTTTTGGTTCATTGGGCTAGAGCTTAGATGGTCTGTCTATCTTGTTTCTCTTTCAAATAACCAATTCTTGGATTCATTGATTTTTTTGTCTTGTTTATTTTTTTTCTATTTCATTGATTTTGCTCGATTCTTTGTTATTTCTTCCTGTCTGTTGTGTTTAGGTTCATCTGTTTGCTTGCCTCTCAAGTGCTTTAGCTTGTTGTAGTGTTCGATCATTCACTTTTGCTCTTTCTGTTTTTTTAATGTAGGCCACCCCGGGACTATAAAATTCCCTCTTAGGACTGCTTTTAAGGTATCCATAGGCTTTTGTTGTGTTTTTGTATGTCCTTGTCATTCATTTCCCGGAATGCGTTTATTCTTTCTTTATCTCTCCTTGAACCATTCATTATTCAAGAGGTGTTGTTAGTCTCCATGTGTTCTTGTAGCAGTAGGGCTATCCTGGTGTTGATTTGAGCTTTATTGCACCTGTGGTCTGCTAGAATGAATGAAATTATTCGGCTCTTTTTATATGTGGAGGTTTCTTCTGTTGTCCCAGTATTGTGGTCGATTTGGAGAATGTTCCATGGAGAATGTTCCTGAGTAGAAAGTGTATTCTCGGGGCTGGAGGAGAATTGTCTTTATAAAGTTTGGTGCACCAGAATTTGGGGCATATATATTCATAATTGTGAAATCTTCTTGGTGAATTATTCCTTTGATAAAAATGTAATGGCCTTCTTTGTCTCTTCTGATTTCTTCTACTTTGAAGTCTAATTTATCTGATATTAAAATAGCAACACCTGCTTTCTTTTTGGTACCATTTGCTTGGAATATTTTTTTTCCATCCTTTCACTTTAATGTGGTGCCTGTCCCTGAAGGTAAGATGTGTTTCTTGTAGACAGCATATCTGTGGATTCTGTTTCCTAATCCAATCTCCCAGTCCATGTCTTTTGATTAGAGAATTTAGTCCATTAATATTTAAGGTTATGACTGATAGGTTTGTGTTGCTTCCTTTTGCCTTATTATCCATTTGTGGTTTTGGTTTAGGTTTTTACTTCTGCAGTTATGCTTTTATTGATTTCTCTTTCTAGATTCCTGGGGTTGGTTGTTCCTTTCTTCTCTCCTTTGAATTGCTTCAAGTATTCTCTGAAGGGTTGGTTTTCCGGACATGTAGTCTTTCAACTTCTTTATGTCATGGAAGGTTTTTCTCTCTCCTTCAATTATAATCAACATTTTTGCTGGGTATAGTAACCTGGGTTGGCATTTATTGTCCTTTAACACTGGGAATGCTTTGTTCCACCTTTTTCTTGTTTTCATAGTTTGCACTGAGAAGTCAGTTGTAATTCTGATAGGTTTCCCCTTATAGGTAACTTGTAGTTTTTCTCTTGTGGCTTTAAGGATTTTGTCTTTGTTTTGGGTGTCAAGAATTTTAAGTATGATGTGGCGTGCAGAATTTCTTTTCTGATAATGTCTGTTTGGAGTTCTATGTGATTTTTGTATTTGTATCAGTTTGTCTTTTTTTAGTTTGGGGAAGTTTTCATCTATTATTCTGTTGAAGATCTGATCAATACCATTCTCTTGGGATTCTTCTCCTTCCTCTATTCCTATGATGCAGAGGTTTGATCTTTTCATAGTGACCCACAGTTTCTGGTTGTTCCGCTTTTGTGTATTTTTAAATTTTTCATAATCTTTACTTGAGGTTTTTAGTTGTTCTGTGTTATCTTCCAGGTCTGATATTCTTTGATCTGCTTCCTCCATTCTGCTTCTGAGGCTTTTTCCATTCCTTTCCTCTTGATTGGATGAGTGTTTGATTTCCTTTTTCATTTCCTCCTCTGATTTCTTTAGTATTTCTACTTCTTTTTGGAGCTTCTCAATCTCTTCCTATAGCTCTTTGCTTCACTAGTTGGTTTGCTTATCTTTTTCAGCATGGGATCTTTTCAGTGTTTCTACTTCCTTCCAGAGTTTGTTATTCTCCCTCTCTAGGTCCTTCTTGAGTTCTTCATTCTCTTTTCTTAGTTCTTTGATTTGCTCTTTATAATCTTGTAGTTCTTTAAATATGTTCCCAATTGTGTTTCTGATATCTGTGTCCTGGGACATCCCCAGAGGGTTCCCACTGTAGGAATCTTCCATAGGGTTGGTAGAGCTTGGTGCAGGATTATCCTGCCCCTTTCCCGTGTTGTCTCTTCTTCATGTTCCTGGCAGATGGGCTTCCCCTTGTCTGTATTGCAATGTGAGTCCTAAATGCCTCTTCACTGTGTTGAAGGCTTGCTTTGCTTGCCTTTTCAGATGCCTTCTAATCCCAATTGGCGGGGGGGAGGGATTTTTAGCCTGGGCCCCAGTACCTGTGCTTCAGCTCGTCTCAGGACATCTCAGTTCTCCCAGATGCCAAAATTCTAAACAGGATACTGGCAAATCGCAAAGAGACCCACGTCAAGAAGATCATCCATCATGACCAAGTTGGATTCATACCAGGGTTGCAGGGATGGTTCAACATATGAAAATCAATAAATATCAAGCATATAAATGGACTGAAAGACAAAAACCACACCATCATCTCAACTGACATGGAGAAAGCCTTTGACAAAATCCAGTATCCCTTCATGTTTAAAGTCATAGAGGGAATTGGACTGGAGGGATCATTCCTCAATGTAATCAAAGCCATATCCAGAAAACCCACAGCCACTATCATCCTAAATGGGGAAATGACAGAAGCATTCCCCTTAAAGGTAGGAACTCGGCAAGGCTGCCCCCATCACCACTCCTTTTCAATATAGTGCTTGAAACCCTTGCTAGGACAATAAGGCAAGAAAAGGAAATTAAAGGAGTACTAATTGGAAACGAGGAAGTCAAGCTATCTCTTTTTGCTGATGATATGATTGCCTACCTAAGGGATGTTAAGAACTCCACCAGAAAACTCCTAGAAATGATTAACAGCTTCAGTAAAGTGGCAGGATACAAGATAAATCTAGAAAAATCAGTAGCCTTTCTTTACACCAAAACAAGTAACTGAAGAAGGACTACAAGGAGACCTTCCCACTCACAATAGCCTCAAAAACAATAAAATACATAGGAACAAACCTAACCAAAGACACCAATGATCTCTACAACAAAAATTTTAAACCCCTGAAGAAGGAAATTGAGGAAGACATCAGAAGATGGAAAAACCTTCCATGCTCATGGATTGGGAAAATTAATATAGTAAAAATGTCCATTCTTTTTTTTATTAATTTTTTTTATTTCTGTATGTGTATGAATGTACTGTCTGCATGCAAGTCTGTGCACCCGTGTCGTGCAATGCCGCAGAGGTCAGAAGTGGGTGTCGGATTCCCCTGGAGCTGGAGTTCTCCTGGAATTGGAGTTTCAGACGGTTCTCAGCCGCCATGTGGGTGCTGGGGATCGAACCCGGGTCCTCTGCAAGAGTGGTCGGTGCTCTTAACCGCTAGGCCATCTCTCCAGCCCCATAAAAATGTCCATTCTACCCAAACTCGTGTACAGATTTAATGCAATCCCAATAAAAATCCCCAAGAGCTTCTTCACAGGCTTGGAAAAAAAATCCTCAGTTTCATTTGGAAAAACAAAAGACCCCGAATAGCCAAAGCAACCCTGAGTGAAAAGAGCAGTACAGGGGGAATCTCTATACCAGACATCAAACTATACTACAGGGCTATAGTCATAAAAACAGCTTGGTACTGGCACAAAAACAGACCAGTTGACCAATGGAATAAAACTGAAGATCCAAACCTGAGCACATACGATTTCAGCCACCTCATATTTGACAAGGGGACCAAGAAGACACAATGGAGGGAAGACAGCATCTTCAGTAAGTGGTTTTGGCAAAACTGGATCACCACCTGTAGAAGAATGAAATTAATCCCCTACCTCTCACCCTGTACAAAAGTCAATTCCAGATGTATCAAAGACCTCAACATGAAACCCAAAACTCTGGAGGTGATAGAAGAAAAACTCGGCAGCAGACTACAAGACATAGGCATAGGAAAAGACTTCCTAACACAGTCCCAGAAAATAAATGACAATGGTATCCCTATCTGTGAATGCTAGCGCCAAGTACTCAGTTGTAAGTATTTCTTGTGCAGGGTTCCGTTGTAGCTTTTGTCCAATGAGTTGGGAGTGATGCATATTGAAACAAAAAACAACAACAAAACAGTAAAGGACTGCATCAAAGAACTGACTGAAAAGTGAACTCTCTGCTCCAACAGTCACTCCCCATGAGATATATTGAGAAAGACTGAAAAGAGATGAAAAGCATGATTGGCAGAATACATGAGCTCTGGAGGGAATGGGGAGTGGGGGGGACACAGGTCATACTTGATAAAAATATATGTATAGTAAATTACATTTTTTAAAAATTATTTTAAAAAAGAGAGAGAAAAAAAAAGAAAAGATCACGCTTTGCATTGTGTAGGATGTACCAGAAAGTGCCAGTGGGAAAGGTTGGCTGCATGAACATTGAAAGGAAGAAAAGCCTCAGACTGCCTACAGGCATCAAACCCTCTGTGGATCTGCTTGGTAACAACTGTTTATAATGATTCATAACTGAAACTTAACCTTCTAGGTGCTGCAAAAGTTTTTAATACGAGAGACTTCTTAACTCCCTTATTAGCAACAAGGAGGATATATGTGATGGATGATATCTTCCTAACTGTAAATTGAAGCGCAAATGTTATAGGCGGAGGTAATCTCTTGTATAAACACGGTAATAACTAGCCTTCCTTTAGATTGACTAATAGACATAGGAACTGTGAAAAGGATTATTCTTAAATTCAGAATGAAATATCATACTAAAGTCGTCCTTCAGCTGTGAATTTAAGCAAAATATCATAATACAGGAGAGCCTCTGATATCAGCAATGGATTCATTCTACAAAAGATTGTTGGCTGGGGATGCCAACCCCCCAAAAGGCAAAGGCTTTCTTGCCTGTAAACTGGGATACCTGCAAGAGAAGAGGCGATAAGGCCCTGCTGTTATAGACCTGATGTAAGCATAGGAAAGTTGTATTGAGACTGCACTTGCAGTGTACAGTTGGGTCTCTGGAATACCAGAGAGTGTTACCAAAGGCCACAAACCAATAAATCAAGATATAGTTCTCCCTGTGAGTTCACAGCCAAGTATTCCTCCATCAGCATCCCAGCTACACCTCCCTGCCTGGAAATACTGGTGCAGCAGTGGCATCATATGCTGTATATCCCAATTAATTGGCTATTAGCTCTCTCCTTGGAGGGGTAATAAGACGCCATCTGATGCAACAAGCTTACATTCTCTAGTGTTTAGGAGATGTTTAGTCACAGTAAACCCTGTAATATTCAGAAAAAGATGTAATTCTATGGATTAATGTACCATCCAAACATCTGTGTCTATACAAAGTAACCTAACATAACAGTTAGTACTGTTAAATACCTATATATTATTGCTTGTGCTTCATTAGTAGGATTGAAGGTATCCTGGACAAACTGTCAGCCCATTAAAGGAAACAGCCAGGATTGACCAGAGTCAAAAACAACAGCTCCAGAGGAAGTATACTGTTTTGCTTCTTCGTCCACCTGTGCCCCTTTTTTAAGCCCAGGGAACAATTTGCAGAAGAGGGGGTGTGGTAGACTGTAAAGGCTGCGTCTTTGGGGTGAATTGAGAGACTACAAGCAATATAGACTGGACACTATTTGATCAACTTGATTGTACATACAAGCCACCCAGCTGGATGGTGGGACCTTGGGCTGTGTGCTTTGGACACACTGCTTGCAAATTGGTTTTTTATGAGGATGCTTTTACTCATAAATTATTACTTATTTGTTAAAACATGAAAAAAATAAAGAATGAAGAAGAAAAAAAGAAGAAGAAAAAAAAAAAAAAAATTTGCAGGTAAATGGATGATCTAGAAGCCATTATGCGAAGTGAAGTAACACAGTCCAGAAAAACAAATGATGTATGGTGTCCCTCATTTTGTGGATCTTAGGCACAAATCCTTATATGTAAGGCCCAAACTGACTTTCTTTCTTATCAAATATAATACCTGATGTTACTATTTTTTTTTTTTATTTTTAATTATTTAAAATAGTGAATTTTTTTTCTTTTACCTGCAGGCAACTCTACTGTTGAAAATCTGAAGTCCATAACTGATTTTGGAATTACCTATAGTTTATTTTCACACATCATAATTTGGATATTTTGATATGTATATAATATATCAATATAAAAAGAGTAAAAAAAGAATTTTTAAAAAAAAAAAAAAAAAAAAAAAAAAAAAAACCTGACTGAAACAGTAAATTTCTGACTAAACAAGTAAACTTCTACATTGAAGAATTTTTAGAAAGACTGAGAAAAAGATGCCAAACATGTTTGACAGAATGTAGGAACTCTGGTGGGGAGAGGGGTAGAGAAGGGGTATAAATTTGAATAAGAAATTTGGTATGACAGCCAAAATTCAATTAAAGTTTGCCTATTTCAGGTGAACCAGACACGATCCTTCACGCCAAATGTACATCAGCAATAGAGTAGCCCCAACTGAAATACCAATCTAACAGCTGGGCCAATAACCTGACCCAATTGGGAAGAACAAAAACAAGATATAACATTCAGCAAGGATGAGATCACTCACTCATACCAAGTAACACCATCACACCCTCCAGATGTCCAGGACTGAGCAAACATCACAACGTGGATAACCAAGATAATATGGCTACTACAAAAATTACACTCATTATGTTACCTGAGAATGCCAATCTAGTGGATACACAAGACAATGACTTCAAAAATAGCAATTATAAATATGTTTAAGGAACTCAAAGAGGATATAACAAAAAACTGAATGCAGACTGTGAAAACATAAACAAATAATTAAAGAATTCACCATAAAACTAGAATTCAATAAACTGTAGAATCTCTGAAGAAAAAGCCAATCTGAAATAAACCTTGAAAAAGAAACTGAGAATTCCCAAACAATTAGCCATAGAGGAAAGGAGAAAGAGGTAGTAGAGGGCATAAATGACTATGCATGGGGGCGTCTCTTAAATGTCCTGCCAATGTGAGTCAACCAGTCTTCCTGTGCAGAGAGATCTGGAGATCCACTAATGGATTTAGCCAGTGTCCAGTCTATAAAGATGAAAATATGCTCATGTTTGAAAAAGGGAAGCACTGGTCTAGCAGACCTGACTTTGTCCTCGAGTGCATGGACTGGTAAATGAAAAGCCAAAAGAGACAGGGGCTTCCCTTCCCCCAAAAACCCAAGTGACCCTTGAGGACCAGTTCCTCAACTGCCTTGAGAAAACAAAAACCTTGCTTAATCTTGTCTAACTGTGTACCCTTAAAGCATCCAACAGGATAGTATAACCAAAAAAAAGAAGCACTGCTCTTTTGCCAGTCTTCAATTCTTAATGGCAAATGCAACTACCCTGTGACTGCNATGGATTAATATACCATCCAAACATCTGTGTCTATACCAAAGTAACCTACCATAACAATTAGTACTGTTTAAATACCTATATATCTAATTGCTTGTGCTTCATTAGTAGGATTGAAAGGTTATTCCTGGACAAACTGTCAGCCCATGAAAGGAAACAGCCAGGATTGACCAGAGTCCAAAACAACAGCTCCAGAGAAAGTATACTGTTTTGCTTCTCGTCCACCTGTGCCCCTTTTCTAAGCCTAGGGAACAATTTGCAGAAGAGGGGGTGTGGTAGAATGTAAGGGCTGCGTTTGGGGTGAATGGTGAAACTACAGCAATATAGACTGGACACTTATTTGATCAACTTGATTGTACATACAAGCCACCCCAGCTGGATGGTGGGACCCTTGGGCTGTGTATGTTTGGGCACAACTGCTTGCAAATTGGTTTTTTATGAAGGATGCTTTTACTCATAAATTATTACTTATTGTTAAAAAATGAAAAAATAAAGAATAGAAGAAGTAAAAAAAGAAAGAAAGACATCATGAACTTTGCAGGTAAATGGATGGATCTAGAAGCCATTATGCGAAGTGAAGTAACACAGTCCCAGAAAAACAAATGATGTATGGTGTCCCTCATTTGTGGATCTTAGCACCAAATCCCTATTTGTAAGGCAAACTGACTTTTTTTTGTAAATATAATACCTGATGTTACTCATCAACATGCTATGTAGTGTAGGAATGTAAAGTAATATTTTTTTTCTTTACCTGCAAGCAACTCTACTGTGAAAATCTGAATCCATAAACATGTTTTGGAATTAACCTATAGTTTATTTTCACACATCATAATTTTGGCATATGTTTGATATGTATATATATATATCCATATTTTGAAGTGATACAAATGGAAGGAACAACAACAACAAAAGACTGGATCAAAGAACTGACTGAAACAGTAAATTTCTGCTAAAACAGTAAACTTCTACATTGAAGAAATTTTTTAGAAAGACTGAGAAAAAGATGCAAAACATGTGTGGCAGAATGTAGGAACTCTGGTGGGGAGAGGGGTAGAGAAGGGGTATAAATTTGATTAGGAAATGTTGTATGAAAGCCAGAAAATTTCAATTAAAAAAGTTGCACCTATTTCAGGTGAACCAAGACCACATCCTTCACCCAAACTGTACATCAGCATAGAGTAGCCCCAAACTGAATACCAATCCCTACACAGCTGGGCCATAACCTGACAAGTTGGGGAAGAACAAACAAGATATAACATTCAGCAAGGATGAGATCACTCACTCATACCAAGTAACACCATCACACCCTCCAGATGTCCAGGACTGAGCAAACATCACAACGTGGATAACCAAGATAATATGGCTATTACAGAAATTAACAACCTCATTATGTTACCTGAGAATGCCAATCTAGTGGATACACAAGACAATGACTTCAAAATAGCAATTATAAATATGTTCAAGAAATTCAAGGAAATTCAAAACTGAATGCAGACTGTGAAAACATAAACAAAATAATTAAAAGAATTCAAAACATAAAACTAGAATTCAATAAAGAGAATCTCTGAAGAAAAGCCAATCTGAAATAAAACTTGAGAAAAGAAACTGAAGAATTCAAACAAATAGCCTAGAGGAAAGGAGAAAGAGGTAGTAGAGGGCATAAATGACTATGCATGGGGGCGTCTCTTAAAATGTCCTGCAAATGTGAGTCACCAGTCTTCCTGTGCAGAGAGATCTTGGAGATCCACTAATGGGACTTTAGCCAGTGTCCAGTCTATAAAGATGAAAATATGCTCATGTTTGAAAAAGGGAAGCCTGGTCTAGCAAGACCTGACTTTGTCCTCGAGTGGATGGAACTGGTAAATGAAAAGCCAAAAGGAGACAGGGGCTCCCTTCCCCCCAAAACCCAAGTGACCCCTGAGGACCAGATCCTCAACTGACCTTGAGAAAACAAAAACCTTGCTTAATCTTGTCTAACTGTGTACCCTTAAACATCCAAAAGGATAGTATAACCAGAAAAAAAGAAGCACTGCTCTTTTGCCAGTCTTCAATTCTTACTGGCAAGTACAGCTACCCTGTGGCTGCCACTGCTTTTGCTATGCTTCAAAGACATGAGACACAGCTTTTCAACCATCCAATATGGACTGAAGACTCATGTCTCTCTAAGAATCCTCCAAACCTTCAGTGCCAGATGGGGACTGCTGAGACATCCAGCTTGTGGACAAAACAGGTACTGGGGTTTCAGTCTCTTCAGAGTATGGACTGCCATCGTTGGACTACCCATGCTGTATCATGGAGGCCAGTACAGGAAGATGGAGACAGACGTGGTGCTTACTAGACCTCATTTGGTGCCCACAGGAAGGGAAAACCCCAGTGTGGAGCACAAGGGCAAGACTGATGGTTGTTTGGGCTTGCTAAGGAGGAGCCTTCAAACAATTCCTTAAGGAAAACATGATATCTTTCAGCCTAGTAAAGAAAAAAATTTTTAAAATAAAGCATAAACTGAAGATGCTAAAACCTATGACATCATAATCTTGATATATGTGTGGCATGCTTATATGTATATTTTGGAGTGATGCAAATTGAAAGGAACAAAAAAAGACTGGGTCAAAGAACTTACTGAAATTGTTAACTTCTGCCTGAAACAATAAACTTCTGCATCAAAAATTTTAAAAGAGACTGAGAAAAAGATGAAAGACATGTGTGGCAGAATGCATGAGCTCTGGTGGGGTGGGGGGCAAGGAAGGGGTATGTGTCTAGATTTGATTGGGAAATGTTGTATGAAATGCACAAAGCTTCAATAAAAAATAAAAATGCAAAAAATTGGCTTTGAAGAAAAATAAAGAAAAAATAAAATAAAATAAAAAGGAGGGCAAAAATAAATTGCTCCAAAACAGTCTACCAAAAGAGGCCTAAGAAATAGCACTGCAACACGACATAACAGGAATTAACATTGTTCAATAATAACCTTCAATATTAATGGTCTTAACTCCCCAGTAAAAAGACACTAACAAACTGATGGATTAGAAAACAGGATCTGCTGGGCATGGTGGTGCACGCCTTTAATCCCAGCAGTCTGGAGGCAGAGATTAGTGGATCTCCGTGAATTCAAGGCCAGCCTGGTCTACAGCGTGAGTTTCAGGCCATCTGGGGCTACAGGGAGACCCTGTCTCAAAAAAGACCAAAAGAAAACAGGGCCCATCAATTTACTGCCTCCAAGAAATGCATATTACCAACAGTGATTGACACTACCTTAGAGTAAAAGTATGAAAAATATATTTCAAGCAAATGGAACCAAGAAACAAGCAGATGTAGCTGTTCGAATATCCCACAAAATAAACTTCAAAGTAAAACCAGTCAGAAGAGATAGGGAAGGTCACATCATACTCATTAAAGGAAAAATCCACCAAGAAGAAATTACAGTCTTAAATATATATGCACCTCGTATAGGGGCTACCTAATTTCATAAAAGAAATTTTATTAGTTCTAAAATCTCACGTTGACTCTAATACAGTGACGGTAGGTGATCTCAATACTTGCTGTCACCGATAGACAGGTTCAACCAGACAGAAACTAAGCAGAGAAACCTCAGAAATAAATGATACCATAAATCAAATTGACTTTACAGACATCTACTGAACATCCAATCCAAGCACCAAAGAATACAATTTCTTCTCAGTACCCCATGGAACTTTTTCCAGAATTGACCGAATATTAAGACAATAATCAAGTCTCCACAAACTTAAAAAAAAATTGAAGTGTCATCTTGTATCCTATCTTACCACAAAGGAATAAAGCTATATGTCAACAACAATAAAAATGGGAAAAGTACACACATTCATGGAAGCTAAACAGCACATTACTGAATAAAAATCAGATCATGGGAGAAATCAAGAGGGAAATAAAAAATTTCTTAGATAAAATGAAAATGAAAACTCAATATAGCAAAAATCTTTGGGATGCAATGAAAGCAGCCCTATGAGAAAAAATGTACAGCACTAAACACCTATACCAGAAAATTAGAAACAACTAATATGAATAAATTAATGATGCATCTGAAAGCCTTGGAAAACCAAGAACAAACAATACCTAAAAAGAGTAGATGGGAAGAGATAAAAAAAAAAAAACAAGGCTGAAATTAATAAAATAGAAATGAAGAAAACCAGTGAAATGAAGGTTTAGTTCTTTGAAAAGATGAACAAGAATAAACCTTTAGTAAAATTAACCAAAAGAAAGAGATGATGCAAATGTGTGAACTCAGAGATAAAAAGGAAAGATTGCAACAGATCCAGAGAAAATTCAGAAAGTTACACGGACATAATTTAAAGATCTATATTCCACTAGAAAATCTAAATGAAATAGATAATTTTCTACATATAGACAGCCTAAAAAATTAAATCAAAATAGCATAAATAATCTAAACAAACCCACATCAATCAATGAGATAGATATAGTAATTAAAAAAAATCTCTCAACCAAAAAGAGCTCAGGACCAGATGGATAGAGTACAGAATTCTACCAAGCCTTCAAAAAGGAATTAATATGCCGGGCATGGTGGCCCACACCTTTAATCCTAGCACTTGGGAGGCAGAGGCAGGCGGATCTTTGTGAGTTCAAGGCCAGCCTGGTCTATAGAGTGAGTTCCAGGACAGCTGGGGCTACAGGGAGACCCTGTCTCAAAAAGACCATTTAAAAAAAAAGGAATTAGGGGCTGGAGAGATAGTCTAGTGGTTAAGAGTGCCGACTGCTCTTGCACAAGACCCGGGTTCGATCCCCAGCACCCACATGGCGGCTGAGAACCGTCTGTAACGCCAATTCCAGGAGAACTCCAGTTCCAGGGGAATCTTCTGACCTCCACGGCATTGCACGACATGGGGGCACAAACCTCCATGTAGACGATATATTCATACACATAAATAAATAAATGAAATAAAAATAAAAAAATTCTAAAAAAAATTTTTTAAAAAGGAATTAAAACTAATACTACTCAAACTGTAAAATTGAAAGGGAAGAAACACTCCAAATATCCTTTCTTTTTAAAATCTTTTTTGTTAAATTTTATTTATTATATTTTAAGGGATTCACAATATAAGAGCACAGTTGTTCTCAGATCACATTGACATTGCTCAGTTTGCCATACAATTAGGTAATTGGTGCTAGCATCCACAGATGAGGGATACCATTCATTGTTTGTTTTTCTGGGACTGTATTACTTCACTCAGCATGATATCTTCTAGTTCCAGCCATTTACCTGCAAAGCTCAATGTGTCATCTTTCTTTACTGCTGCATAGAACTCCATTGTGTAGATGTACCACATTTTCTCTATCCACTCATCAGTTGAGGAGCATTTGGGTTGGTTCCAGTTCCTTGCTATTGTGAAGAGAGCTGAAATAAACATGGCAATGCATGTATCTCTGCGGTGGGGTGAGTCTTGAGGGTACATGCCCAGGAGTGGTATGGTTGGGTTGGGTGGCAAGTTCATTCCAAGTCTTCCAAGGGTTCTCCACACTGCTTTCCATAGTGGCTGTACGAGTTTACATTCCCACCAGCAGTGGATGAGTGTCCTCCTTTCCCCACAACCTCTCCAGCACTTGATATCATTTGTTTTCTTGATCCTAGCCAATCTTACTGGAGTAAGATGATATCTTAGAGTGGTTTTGATTTGCATTTCCTTAATGATTAGTGATGTTGAACACTTCTTAAGTTGTTTCTCAGCCATCTCTAATTCCTCACTTGTGAAGTCTCTGTTCAGCTCTTTGCTCCATCTATTGAGTGGGTCATTTGTTTTCTTTCTTCTTTGTTTTTTGAGTAGTTTATATATTCTGGAAATCAATGCTTTGTCAGATGTATCTGCGGTGAAGGTTTCCTCCCACTCTGTGGGTTTTCTCTTCACTTCCTTGATTGCTTCTTTTGATGTACAGAAGCCTTTGAGTTTAATGAGGTCCCATTTGTCAATTGTCGATCTTATTTCTTGTGCAGCTGCTGTCTGATTTAGGAAGTCTTTTCCTATGCCTATGTCTTGTAGTCTGCTGCCAACTTTTTCTTCTATCGCCTTCAGAGTTTGGGGTTTCACGTTGAGGTCTTTGATCCATCTGGAGTTGACTTTTGTACAGGGCAAGAGGTGGGGGTTTAATTTCATTCTTCTACAAGTGGTGATCCAAATATCCTTTCTATGAAATCAGTATTACTCTAATACCAAAACCAAAGACCCAACCAAAAAAGAAAATTATAGACCAATCTCTCTGATGAATGAAATTTCCAAAACTCACTCACAAACCAAATGCAAGAACACATGAAAATGTCTTTCCACCGTGTTCAAGTTGGCTCCCTCTGAGAGATTCAGGGATGGTTCAACATACATAAATCAATAACTGGAATTCACCACAAAACAGACTCAAGGACATACTTAAATGATCAAATCTAACATCCATTCATGATAAAAGCATAGAGAACTGAGTCGTACAATGTAATCATGTTAATTTTTAGAAGAAATCAATGCATGCTAATATTTTTTAAGTAATGGAGAAGCTAGGGATAAAGGGGACATATCTCAGTATAACAAAGGCAATATATCACAAGCCCACAGCCAACATCATAGTAAATGGAGAAAAACTGAAAGCATTCCCATTAAAATCAAGAACAGGATAAACATGTCCACTGTCTCCATTCCTATTCAATATATTACATGAAGTCTTAGCTGGAGAAATAAGACAAACAAATGATATAAGAAGGATACAAATCGGAAAGGAAGAAATCAGGTATCTTTACTTGTAGATGATATGATTCTATATATAAAGGACATTAGAGATCCCACCAGAAAACTCCTAGAGCTGATAACTGCATTCAGCAAAGTACCAGATATAAAATTCACACCCAAAATTCAGTAGCCTTCTTTTTTTATTTTTATTTTATTTTATTTTATTTGTTTATGTGTATGAATGTACTGTCTGCATGTAGGTTTTTGCACCCATGTCGTGCAATGCTGTGGAGGTCAGAAGAGGGTCTTGGATTCCCCTGGAACTGGAGTTCTCCTGAAATTGGAGTTACTACAGATGGTTCTCAGCCACCATATGGGTGCTGGGGATCAAACACGGGTCCTCTGCAAGAGCGGTCAGTGCTCTTAACCACTAGGCCATCTCTCCAGCCCCATCAGTAGCCTTCTTATACACCACCAACAAACATACATAGGGGGGAAATCCAGAAAACAATTCCATCCATGAAGACCTCAAAACCCATAAAATATTTTGGAATAAATCTAACAAAGGAAGTAAAAGTCTTGTCTAATAAAAACTTTAACACATTGGATAAAGAATTTGAGGAAGACACCAGAAGATGGAAAGACCTCCCATGCTCATGAATCAGTAGGATTGATACTATGAAAATCCTACCAAAAACAATCTACAAATTCAATGCAATATCCATTAAAATTTCAATACAATTCTGCACAGTAATTGAAAAACTAATCTCAAATTTCTTAAGGAAACACACACACACACACATACACCACACACACACACACACACACACACACACACACACACACACACACACAGGATAGCCAAAAACCCCTGAACAATAAAAGAACTTCTGGAGGCATTACCATCCAAATTATGCTACAGAGCTATGATAATAAAAACATAAATATTGATCAATGGAGTAGAATTGAGGATACAGATTTATAGCCACCTGATTTTTTTTGTTGTTACAAAGGAGCCAAAAATACACACTGGAGAAAAGACAGTATGTTCAACGAATGGTGTTGATCAACTGAATGAGGGTGCATAGAAGAATGAAACTTGATCCCTATCTCTAAGCATATACAAAATATACAAAACTCATCTCCAAATGGATCAAGGACCTCAGCAGAAGATCTGATCCCCTGAGTCAGATAGAGGATAAAGTAGGGACTACATTGCAACTTATAGGAAAGGAGTTTCTGAACAGGACACCTATAGTGCAGTCATTAAGTCCAACAATTGACAAATGAGACCACATGAAACTAAAAACTTCTGTACATCAAAGGACACCATCATTCAAGTGAAGAGGCAACCTACAGACTGGGGAAAAATATTTACCAACTATACCTCTGACAAAGGGTTAGTGTCTAGAACTATACAACGAACTAAACAAAAACTACACACACAAAAAAAACAATTAAAAATGGGGCAAGGAGATGAACAGGGAATTCTCTAAAGATGAAACACAAATGGCTAGGAAATACTTTTAAAATGTTCAACATCTTTAGGCATCAAGGAATACGGGTTAAAGCACTTTGAAATTCCATCTTACCCTGTACAGAATGACTAACACCCAAAATGGGAAACAAGGAAAAATACTGGCAAGGAGGCAGAGAAAGGGAAACTTGTCCACTGCTGGTGGGAGTGCAAACTAGTGCAGCCACTATGGAGATCGCTATGGTGAATCCTCAGAAAGCTTGGAACTGATCTACCATATGACCCACCAATGGCACTCTGGGCACATACCCAAGAGACTCTATACCCTACTATAGAAAGATCTATTCATCCATGTTCATTGCCACCCTTTTCATAGTGGACAGAAATTGGAAACAAACTAGATGATGTCTATCATCTGATGAATGGACAATGAAGGTGTAGTTCATATACACAATGGACTATCATCGTATACTTAAAAGAATAAAATTAAAATTTTGGGGGGTAAATGGATGGAACTGGAAACAATCGTCCCGAGGGAGGCCACCCAGACCCAGAAAGGCAAATGCTGCTTACTCTCTCTCCTGGCTAGGTGCTAGCTTTGAAATGTTAGACACACATTTTTCAATTTGAAAATCCAGAGAGGTCAAGAAACAAATAAAATGTCATGGGTTGTTGGGGGAGGCTTCCTGTAATAAGCAGAATGCAGTAATATGAAGAGATAAGTAGAAACATTAGACTATGAGGAGTGAAGTGGGGTAGGGAATGGGAGGATAAAGAAGAGGAGGAAGTACAGGGATGGGTAAGTAACATCAAGGCCTTTAGAAAAAGTCAAATAATAAAAAAAAAGAAAAAGTCAAAAATAAAAAATACCACTGTTGAAGCTTCTTCAAGTATATACATATATATTATAAAAAGATATTTAGAGGTTGTGCCCTAAAACAGGGGCACATAGACCCTACTAAACAACATAAGTCAACACACACACACACACACACACACACACACACACACACACACCTCAATCCCTGGAATGGGAATGGACTCCCTCTCTAGAAGCTGTTGATCAGGAGTCCCACGGGCCTTCAAACAATACTGACAACTGCCTATTTACCCACCAGAACCACATGCTAAGAACCTATTTGATGACACCACATGCATGAGCTGTAGAACAAACAAGGAAAAATCAAGCTGGTGCTGACTTCAGAGCCTCGCATCTGGACAGTGTCCATAATGCTGGAAAGTGCTATGTGTGCTACTACCAGAAGGAAAAACAATCTCAAACCTTACCCAATTGTGAATCCTATAAACTACAACAACTGGCTTGGCAAGATATTCCCACAGTGCAACAGTGCTACAAATATCATGGGAGCAACCAACTACTTTCTAATTGGACTTAATGTCTGCTTCCTAGGATGTAGCCCATATCTGACATTAGCATCAGGCTTAGGACTCTGAAGATAGAGAAGGCACAGGGTATAGGAGAGAGCCTAAAACTGGTTTTCTACTAAATACTTATATCAACCTGATTCTTATTTATTGATTTGCACATGAACTACTGCATCTCTATTGCACAACAGAGAAGTTTCCTTATGTAGCAAGTGATTAATACAGAAACCCACAACTGGCCAACGTGCATCGAACAAGAGGCTACAGAGTGCTTATCCATGAATAGGACACTGCTAACCAATTTCTCCCTCTCCAAACTCAGAAATCATTACAATCATTGGAAGGATTGTAAGAGCCTGAGGACACAGGAAACACCACCACAAGGAAACAGAGTTTTACAGACAGTTGGGCAGTTACTCATATGAACTCACAGCAATGTCTACAGCACATACGAGTCCCATGAAAGCTCAAACCAGAGACATCCAAACAGAGACATGGGGAAGTGGGAAGAACTCCCAACCCAACTAAAGGAATTTTTGGCAACCAATGGCTGTTGGGAGAGGGAAAGACAGTCTCTTTCAAGGATGGGACTCTATTGGTTAACCAGGCTCTAGTGGATGGGCCCATACAAAAGGACATTCGGGGTACAAATTAGACTCTATAGGTCTTATTAGAGAGAGAGAGAGAGAGAGAGAGAGAGAGAGATTACATTAAAATGTGCAGGGGTGACAATAAAGGGAGTTACAGACAGGATCTGAATACCATTGAATTATATTGTATGAGAATCACAAAACTTCAATCTAAAGTGTTTAAAAAGTAAATAAAAAAAGACTGGCAGTGTAACACTGAAACCTAAACAAACACATCAAAGAATTGCCCTTAAACTCCAAGAAAAAATGTCCTTGAATTTGCAATTCAAATAAAAACATTTTCTGATGAACAAGGATTCAAAAAAAAATATGTCTTATATACCAATTCTGGAAAATTCCAGAGGTTTTCTCCACCAAATACAGGATTAACCAGTGAGTTTATCCAACAAGTCACCTGGCCAGAGTGGAAGAGGGGAAGGCTATGGTAGAGATAGTCTAGGAAAGGTGCAGATTGAAAGGTACCCACATATCTAAGTACATTCAGGAAAAAAATCACTGATAGGTTGGTGACAGATAGCATGCAACATTTGAGACAAAAGAAAGAGAGAAAGAAAGAAAGAAAGAAAGAAAGAAAGAAAGAAAGAAAGAAAGAAAGAAAGAAAAGAAAGAAAGAAAGAAAGAAAGAAAGAAAGAAAGAAAGAAAGAAAGAAAGAAAGAAAGAAAGAAAGAAAGAAAGAAAGAAACTGCTGAATTACCAAGTCAAAGAATTCACAAGGGAGAATCAGGAGCCATTATTGACTTCAGGAGAAATGGTATTGTAAAGTAAGAATCAGGACAGTGTTGTGCTTAGATATAAATAGATCCCGTGGATGTAGCTGCAACATAAATACTGGTAGTCAGCGCAACAGAAGCTACCACTGTCTTGGTGGGTGTCAGTGAAGAAGGAGCAAGGAGCTCCAATGTGGCTTCATCTCAGCTATGTTTGAAGAAGTTGACTGAAGAACTAGCAGTGTAAATTATTATACAAACAAGGGGATAATCATCAAAGGAAGCAAGCAGAAGAATTCAAAACTCTCTTCACTGAGTGGGAACAAACACTGCAAGATAGGGGGAGTTATATGCGGACTGCGTATTTGGGGTCTTTCAGAATCTTTGTTTGGTTATGAGACAGACTCAAGTGGCCCAGGCTGGCCTCAAACTCCCAGTGAAAGGGAAGGTGACCTTGAATTCTGGTCCCCCAGCTTCTCTCTTCTCATTCCTGGGGTCACAGGTAAGCATCCCCACACCCAGGTTGTTCCACTCCAGGGCCTCATGTATGCTAGGCAAATAAATGCTCTACTCGCAGATGACACTCCATCTTTGAGAACTATTTTGAAAGATTTGTTTCTTTTAAATATATGTTTGTGCATGTTTCTGTGTGTGACTATGTGCATGTAAGTACAGGTGCCTACAGAGTCTGAAAGAGAGCATTAGATCCCCTGGAGCTGGAACTTCAGACAGTTGTGAGCTGCCCCACATGAGTGCTGGGAATTGAACTCAAGTCCTCCATAAGAGTTCAGATCCTTTTAAACACTGAGCCATCTCTCCAGCCCCAGAGAACTATTTTTAATTTTTTTGCATTATCACGATTATTATTATTACTACTATTGTGTGTGTGCATATGTGTGTGTCAGTGTCTGTATGTGTCTGTGTGTGTGGACACCCCAAGAACCTTTCATGATGTACATGTAAAGGTCAGAACATTGCAGAACTGGTTCTCTTATTATATCATGTGGGTTCTGAGGCAGAAATCAAGCCAGCAAGCTTGGCAGCAGGTACCTTTACATGCTGACCTATCTCCCATCCCAGAACCATTTTTAACAGAATTTTCAAGAAGCAGGAAAAATGGAGACATTTATAAGATTATGCAGAGAACACTGAAAAGAATCCTCAGAATTCTGAGAAACATTAACATTTAAAAGGAAAACTAAATCTGGCATTGTGCTGCATGACTTTAATCCCAGTACTTGAGAGGCAGGGGCAGGTGGATCTCTGTGAAATTGAGGCCAACCTGGTCTACATAGCAAGTTCCAGTCTACCTGGCACTATAAGAGAGACCCTATCTACACCCGAAGAAACTTGCCATGGAGCCAGCATCCAGCAGAGAGATTCCCATACCTCTTGCCAGTGCCAGAGCCAGGAGCAGAGATTGAACTGAGCAACTGCACACACTTATCTATATCCTTTTATTCTTATCCTTTGCACATGAAGGCCAGAACCCGAAGGTGATTCTGGGATTATTAGATACTGGGATGCAGGCTGTGTTGGCATACCACAGAGCAGGTGAATCCACACCTACACACTTGGCCTTGGAAACAGCCAGAACTAACAAAACCTCTCAGAAATAGTGTGGCTGATTCATTCATTGCCTCAACACTCAGCCTGAACCTGCCTCCCCCCCCCCACCCCACCCCTTCAAGTGAAAGAAAATGGACCTTGGGCTCCATTTTCATGGGTACGAATAGGACCCCTCGTCTCCAGCTATCTGGACCTTTCATTTAACATCCTAAATCTACTTCATGACTGTCTGTGTCTCTTGACCTGATGCAATTGTGTACACCTGCCCCTGGGTGCTGAGGTGTCCAGTGCCCACCTCCTGCCACAGGTGCAGGAATCAGTGTAGAAGCAGTAGAAGCTTCCCTTCTAAGAGAATACCAGCCAGACACTGGCAGGGCTTGCCAAGAGCAGCCCAGATGAAACTGCCCAGTAGCCAGATAACACATCCAAGAGTACATGTATAGATGCATTAACTCTCTAACTGGAAACAAAAGCACTCCTTTTTTTTTTAAGAAGCAGTGTTGGAATTTATTTTTAAAAGGTTTCAATATATATTTAAGAAGAGACTGATAATACAGTTTAACACACCCAAGTCCAGATCGATGCTTCTCAAGAAGGGGAGCTGCCAGAGGGCATTATGATTCTTCAGAGTGTGAAGGAAGATGGTGAGAAAGACATGGAAGTTCTTCCAGGTTGGCAACTGGATGACCCAGAAAGCATTAGAAGTACATAAAGGGAAGGGATGCGCTTAAGGGAATGTGATTACACAGAACAGAGGAAGTGAAGGATTCTACATTGTAGACAGTCCAACCTGACAGATAATGTGGACAGACATGTACTTACTGTGGAGAAGCTGGCGGTCCAAGGAGGGTCACTGTAATCAAAGGAAACTACTAGAATGTAGGCAAACACTAAGGGTGCTTATTGAGTACTTTCTCTGTATTGAGTGGTAAACAGTTTACCTGTGCTAGCCTGGTGAGTCCCCACAAAACTGTGAAAAAGATGTGAGTATTGTTTTTCAACCTATTCTACAGACAAGGAAAAGATACGACTTGCCCTATAGACCAGTGGCTGATAGAGATGGGGTGTGAATCTGCATAAATCTTTAGAACTGTACTCACAAGTTTACGCTGTAATGTTAGGGACACAGATCATATCCTCTGGAAGTATTCCAGGCTGGACAGTTGTCCAGCCTCTGTGACACATATAGAGTCCACAGAGATGACCAGGGACCTAGTCCAGGCCCCAGCTCCGACATCTGCAGCCAGCCATCCTGGAATAGAAACTGCTACCCTGTAAGACTTACACAAGTTCTCTCTCTCTCTCTCTCTCTCTCTCTCTCTCTCTCTCTCTCTCTCTCTTTCTCTTTCTCTTTCTCTCTTTTCTCTCCCCCTGCCCCTGCTGGGATCAAATACTCTACCACTGAGCTATACCTCCAACTTTCTGAGCAAAACTTTGGAAAATCAGACTCACCGCAATGGAGAGAACAGAGTGAGCTCAGCAAATGTTTCCATGCCTCTGTAGACAGAGCCTGGGATTTCAATACAGACCAAGCTCTCAACAACAGACTAGTCAGTTAGGGTTATTTATTCTAATGTAAATCTAATGGTAGAACAGTGAAGGAAAGTATGTGTAAAGTACATTTCCACCAATTGAGTCTGCTGTTTAAGAGGATCTGTACCATCTCTGAGACTCTTTGCAACCACTCCTCAGTGAGCAGGCCAGCTAACAAGGTAGTTTTCCAGCTGCCATCCAATGTGCCTTTAGATAATTCAGGGCGATCGTCCATAAGAAGAGCTCTGAGCTTTGCTTCACGTCATCAGCATCAGAGTCCTCACCATGGTAGTTTTCAAATCGTGACTCATTTGAAAATCAGTCCAAATGCATCCCTAGTCTCCCTCTCCTCTAGTAAATTTTATTAAGTTACAAATTCATATCAATCATTATTCCTCGGGAAACCAGAGGAAACCAGTCCAATTTACTATACTGTCATTTCCCCTAAAGAAATCAACATCCCCCTTCTCATTTCCTCACAGGGAAGGTCACTGAGATCTGTTCCCCCCAGGGCATGACCTCTCCCAAGAACAGATGTGGGTTCCAACATAGAGTAAGACACTTTCAAAGATGAGACTTCACCATTAAAAAGCCATGTGACCCCCGAGCTTCAAGCATTCTGGGCTCATGACCCATGGTTAAGGCCAGAGTTCACTGCTGGCTTCTGAAGATGGCAAGCTGCTATCTTTCTTACTTAAGCCAAAAGTGTTGCAGACGCTGACGTGGACAATTAGGAGGGTGGTGGTGGTGGTGGTGGTGGTGGTAGAGGTGGTGGTGGTGGTGGTGGTGCAAAGAGCCACACGAATCCTTGCCTGGGTGTTCTGTAAAGCATTAGCCTACCAAAATAGGATGGAGTTCTCTGTGAAAGCACTTCTAGGCTACTCAGGGATGAAGAAAACCATAACACATGGGAAGGACCAGTATCCCACACACACTGACTGATATTATCTGGGTGTTCCACTTCCAAAAGCATGTTGCTTGTAAAAGGAAAATGTGTTCCCATCATTAATTATCTCTAGAGGAAGTCATTTTCCCTTTTATGATCACAAAGAACTCAGGTGTAAATGAGGAGCTGCATTAAACCACTGTGGAGGCCTACACCACCTAATAATGGCAGACATCAAAGGGGTAATGTATATTGTTTCCTATATCCCAAACATTCTTCTAGGTGCTGAAGATACACCAGACAGAGCCCCGCTTGCATGGAGCTAAGTCTCCAGAAGTGGTGAAAGTAAAATCATAAACAAATGCATGTCTTGTTTTGGTAATGGCTGCCGTAAAGGGGGAAAAGGCATTGAAAGGGTTAAATAGGGTATTATATTGGACAGAAGATCAGGAAAGACCCCTGGAATAACATGGTAATCGAGTAAAGCTCTGAAAGGTATGAGAGGAGAGGAAGCTATTTGTTATCTGTGGCTCCACACAGCATGTGTGGCTCAAGAACTGCAGAAGAATTAGCACAGCAGTAAGAGAAGTCACAAAATCATTATCAGGGGTTGGTGAAGTCTTGCTCTGATTCTGGGCAAGATGGAAAACCACAGGAGGGTTCTGAGCTTTGGCGTGACATGACCAAACAGAACTATTATTCCTGCAGTTCAGTGTGGGAGAGAATGAGGTGGACAAGAGTAGAAGCAAGCCAACAGGATATTCTGGCAATAATCCTGATGAGGGGTAATGGCGGGGTGGACCAGCTGGCGACAGTGGAGCTGATAAGTATGTGGTATTGTTTTGAAGGTCAAATCAATAGGATTTGCTACTATGCAATCTGCAGTATGAAGAGAAAGAGAAAGAACCAAAAATTATGTCAAGACTTTTCACATACAAAATGGAAAGATAAAGCTTCTATTTACTGAACTGAGAAAGATTATGGAGCAGCTTTATTTGAGGGAGGATGAGGTAGGAATCCAAATGATTAATTTCGGATATATTAAATTAAGTTTGAGATGACTTTTAGACACCTTATGAAAGTGTGATGTCAACATCATCAGCTTCAGAATGTTCTATGGAGAAGAACTGAAATACAACACCCTGTGAAAATGTTCCTGTCTTTAACTCGACAACTCCTTAGTGAATCAACCCATGACATGGGCTTGCTGGGAAACATCGAACTACCTGTCCTAACAGGGAACCTGCTAGGGAAACTTTTGACCAGGGGGAAAAAAACAAATCCCTAATTTGTAGTAGTGGTGATTTCTGTAGTGTAAATCTTCCCACCGTGGCCATTTTCAAGCTACTAATGTTAAGTCAAGGAACACAGAGAAAAGATAGTTTCCCAAGGCAGAAGAAGCGAGAACCAGCACATTCCCCTGGTGGGCTCTTCCCCAACCTGCCAACCTCTCCTCAAAAGACACAGACAGAGAGGAAGCAGGGCTCCTTTGGAGGTGAGGAGGGAAGGGTCATGGCTTTAAGTTGTTACCCTTTAAACACCTTTGCAGGGCTGGGTTGTGAGAAAGCCCAAGGCGCTTCTGTTATAAACAGCTGCCTTCCTTATTGTAACACATAGATTCGAGATCTGACTTTAATTATCTCTAATGAAAAACAAATTTGCTCTCAAATTTCAGTGGGGGGTAGAGCAGGATGGGGGAGGGTGGGATCCCTAGTCCTCCTGAGGGTCTTCCAAGTCATTTTTAAAAAGAAAGAGAACATCCTCTATACTTTTTTTTTCTGGCTTCTGAGCCCAGTATTCCTTTCAGAATGAGTCAGAGAAAGTTGAATTGCTTGCTGATTGGGGTGAGAAAAAAAATTGCTTTAGACTCTAACCTGCTCCTAGAAATGAATTATATTAATTTTACATTAGCTAACTATGTTGTCTGGCCAGCAAACTAATTGTTAGGAGAAGCTTTATTTCCTCCTCCTCCTCCTCCCTGGACTGGGGTCCTTTATCCTTTCTATATTTTATTATTAGATGCTGACATTTTTTTAAGATGCTCATGCAGAGGCCCCACAATAAGAGATTCAGATTTGACTGGTCTGGGGTAAGACCAATCAGTGTCCTGATTCTAACATGTAGCCAGGGCTGAGACTCTCATACTAGATGGTCATGAGTGCTTGGTTGGAATCAGCCTGGTCTGGTCATTTCCAGTCCTGAGAAACTCAGTCACACACAGAGTAAGCATCTCAGTGAGGTGGAAATGCACAGGGCTTGGGGACTGGCTGGGGTTCTAATCATGTCTCTGTCATTTGTTAGTGGAATCCTTACTAAATAACATGGGTTGTAGAGGACAGGTGGCCTCGAGGCTCCCAAACTAAGGGGGCGATGTTATAGGAGTTTCGCCTGGCATCTGCTCCAGAAGCCACCTGCAAAGAGCCTGGGCGGGGATAGTAGCCATGAAGATTGCTGCCTGCAGCTACCAAAGAGCTGCTAAATAGCAGGATAAAGAATGTCCAAGCAGCAGGAGGATAGGCCCAATGAGTTCTCCCAAATGACATCTCCATTTGGCATAGAGGTCAAGTTGGTAGCAGTGCCAGCCTTTGCCAATTCTCGCACCAGAATGGATTTTCCTTCTTTTTTTCTATCTCAAAATAATGCTGCAGAGGTAATGCTACTCCTCCCCCACGCACCGATTTAACATATGTTCCGGTCAAATAACAAGTCAAATGACCTTTAGCTGTCCAAATCATCTGAGCTATTAACAACCAATGTTAGTTACAGCAAATCTTTCATAATGGAATTTTTCTCTTCCCTGTCCTTCCTTTAAGCCAGAATAATCCCATCTTCTTCCTCCAGTTCATATATATGGACCCTGCCGACTCAGACACAGATACCAACTCAGGGATCGTACAAAACACAACAGAAACACAGCAGCAGGGATGAAGAAGTGGGCGTAAATGCTAGCAGTCCCGTGGACCTAGAAAATAACTCTCTCCCCAGAGTACAAGCAGAACAAGTTTATGGGAAGCTGTCCAGCAAGGGGTGAGGCCTACCTTGGGGAGCCCCACAGGACGCACTCCCAATTCACCTTAAGGGACACAGCAACTGAGGGATCTCAAATGTCTCCAGGAAGCAATGACAGCCTCAACTGGACGCACCAGGGGCCCTCCAGCCCATCTCCGTGTCTGACAGGGGTTAGAGGAGGGCAGTTGTAGTAGAGGCTTTGGGTTTAAGGACAGAAAAAGCGGAGTTTTGTCTTTTAAATCCTCTGAAAAGTTTTCTGGAAGAATAAAATAGAGAGAGAGAGAGAGAGAGAGAGAGAGAGAGAGAGAGAGAGAGAGATTAAGCGAAAGACTCAGCTCTTCAGTTTGGAAGACCAGATGGGGACGTAAATAAATTCAATGCTTTTACCAAGAGAACAGGTCAGTACTGCCAAATGAGACAGGGGACAGGCAGGCTTCTCGCTTTCCCTACCTCTCTCTTCCTCCAAGAACACACGTTATAAATTTCATGGAAATAGATGGTGCAATGAATCAGTTGCAGCCACCTGTTAACCCTTTTCCAAACATAACAGCATTGTAGCTGCTCTGGTCTCTCATCTATGCTGGGTCCTCTGCCTGATAAACTTCCCCTCATCCCTCAGTAATCAACTCATGTATCACTGCTCACTGAACTCCCCAAGACAGAGTCTGTGGCCCCATCCCGTTCATTCCCAAGGCCTCATCCATGCTTTCTGAGGAAATGTCGCCACACTGCCTTTTAGGCACAAATCTATTTCCCAAAGTACAAAAGAACTCCAAAAGATAAAAGCCAGGCCTCTCACTCCTTCAATCTGTAGCACACAGTACATGCCCACAAAGAGATCCAGGAAGAAGGGATAGACAGGGACCCAGGGAACTCAGAGGGGCCACTGCTCTGGAACGGAACCTTTGTCACTAAGAGGGCTGCCGCCCCTGAGACAGACTTTCCTACAGGCAACGAGTCATCTTTTCTGGAAGGGTTGTCAGCACGATCCCTGCCAGTCTCCTCTGTGTCTCCCTCTATTTATACCTTGGGGCCAGGAGACAGGAGGAGACTGCTGGAACTCAAGGACAATGGTCACCAAGCAGCATTTTCTCTGCATTTAGTCTTGGCAAGAGTTTAGGGTTCCACTAGCAAGTAGCCACTGAGAAAGAGAAATTCTTTAAAAAAAAATCTTCAACTATTTCCAAGGAAATTGACAGAAACTTTAAATATCACTTTGTAGTCCTTTGTAGTCCAAAATTTACCCTTAAGCAAAAAAGGCTATAACTGACTCAAAAAATTTTAGTGGAGACTATGAGAAGTACAGAAAGGATTAGTAAGGGACTGTGGGTATTTTTAAGTTCAGGAAAAAGCGTGTAAGCTCACCAGCCCACCCAAGACCTTTACTGTATAGTGAGGCAAGTTTTTTTTAAAGTTCATTAAAATACTTGGGCTTAGGCTATTTTTTAAGATAAAAATGCATCTTAATATTTTATTTTTAATACAGTTATTAATTCTTTGAGAATTTCATGTACTATATTTTCATCATATTCACGCTCTCTTCCCCCAACTCTTTCCAGAGCCACCACCACCCCTTCCTACTCACCCAACTGTGTGTCTTTTTTTTTTAACCCATCAACTCCAATTTGAGTTGCCCATGCATCTTGGGTGTGGGGCTGTCCTCTAGGGCATGGGCAACCTACTAGGGTTCACACCCTTCCTCTCCCGGTAAATATTGCCAATAGTTCCTCAGCTAGGGATGGAACTTGATGCCCACCTCCCTTCTCCATGCTGGGACTTTGTCTGGCTTGAGCTTGCACAGGTCTTGTACAGGTTGCACAGCCACTGTGAATTCATATGTGCCACTTCCCTGTTGTTCTGGAAAACACTGTTTGGTTATAATTATCTACCACCTCTGGCTCTTATAATATTTTTTCACCCCCCCTTCCAGAATGATCCTGAGTCTTGTGAGGAGAGTGTTTGAAATAGGGTCCTGTTTAGGGCTGAGCATTCCATACAGTTCCACCTTGACCAGTTGCAGGTCTCTGTGTTAATTGTCATCTGCTGCCAAAAGAAGCTTCTCTGATGAGAGTTGAGAGATGCACTGATCTAGGAGTACACTGATAAGTCATTAGAGATTGGTTTACTACTGTGTCCATCTAGTAGAACAGTAGTATTTTCTCCATTGGGCCTACGACCTGTCTAGCCACAAGTTCTTGACCAAAATAATGGTGCCAGGTATGAGTTCCACCTTGTAGAGCAGGCTTTTAATCCACCCAGAAAGTTGTTGGATACACCTATGATATTCATGCCTCTATTACACCACCGGACATGCTGGTCATTATCATAGCTCACAGGGTTCACAGCTGGGTAAGACTGATGATTATTTTTCTCCTCTTGTAGCATCTATAGCACCTCCCAGCACCATGAAAGCTAGTCAGTAGGAAGAAAGTTTCTAAGGTCAGCACTGATTTGATTTCTCCATGATCTGTGATTCAAGTATGCAGTATCTTCAGCAATAGGATCTTACCATCAAGTTCTGGAGAGTAATAAGAGCACAGGCAACAGCCTGGAATGTTTGGAGGTCTATGGTATCCCACTGGCCAAAAACTCCAAAAGAGGTAACTCCTTCTGGCCCAGGGCTTTTTATTTGTTAGCCTGTGGTGTCTAGTAAGAGTATTATTGCCCCATTATATAGTAACTTCATTTTAACTATATATAAATATATATACATACATATATACATATGATGAAGCTTCTACATAGATTTCCATATGACTTTTCTAAAAGGCTTTTGGTGTTAGTTAACCCTTCTGATACTACCTCCTACCCTGCCCTCCCACCTACTACCCCACTGAACCCTTCCTGTTCCATCTTCATCTTCTCCTCTTAATACTGCTCTATCTCCCTTCCTGTGTAAGTCCTTGGCACCTTGCTAGGTTCCTGACTTCTGTGGATGTTCCAAATGCAACACACATACCTGAAAAATTTAAGCTAGTATTCATAGGTGAGAAAAAAACCTATGACATTTGTCTTTCTGACTCTGAGTTACCTCACTCAGAATGATTATTTCTAGTTCCACCTATTTATCTATATATTTTATTTTTCTTAACAGTTGAATAATATTTCATTGTTTACCTGTACCACATTTCACTATCCATTCATCAAACTATGGACATCTAGTCTGTTTCCATTTCCTAATAATTGTAAATAGAGCAATAATAAACATGGATGAGTGAGTATCTCTGTAGTAAGATATAGAGTTCCTTGGGTATAGGTTAGACTTATACCTAATAGGGTTAAACACACACACACACACACACACACACACACACACACACACTCAATGTAAAGCCTATTAAAGCATAATAACCCAACTTGCTAAAATTTCAACATTTTCCCTTTTAAGAAAAGAATAAAGAGTAAGAATACATGTTTAAGAGTCAAGCAGACCTGAGTTGGACCTCACTCTATAACCTACTATCAGTGTGACTTTGAGAACATTCCTCATTTCTTTACCTATGAGTCTGCCATGTGCATATGAAAGCTCTTAGGTTCTGCCAGGTCAGAAATGGGAAGTGGAAGAGTTATCAGAAAACTTCAAAATTATTAGTACCATCCGTGTCATAACAAGAAAGTGTGGCATCTCAGGAATTTAGGAAGAAAAGGTCCTACTTGCATGAAGAATCTCATGGATTTTCTTCTATGGTTTCATCATGGTGATCAAATGCTTTGGCCTTACTTTCTGTAGGATCCTCAATAATCAAAGAAAGATCCACCTATAGTAATGAAATTTGCCAGAAAGTGTACTACGGCATCTGACCAAGTCTTGCAATCACATGGCTGAGACAGAAAGGGTTTCTCAGCTGAATATTCAATTACCAACAAAACTACATTTGAAGAACTTAGTTCTATAAGCACTGATTTGCTCACTGGCTGCAAGAGGCCTAAAGGATCTACTAAGCAGATTTCTTTTTTTTTTTTTTTTTCTAGTTTCATTCTGAAGCACCATTGTGCTTGCATTTTTCTTTTCTTAATTTATATATATATATATTTTTTTTTATTTATTTATCTTTTATCAAACCTAGACCCTATGCCCCCCCCAATCCCCACCCCACCAGAGCTCATGCATTCTGCCAAACATGCTTTGCATCCTTTCTCAGTCTTTCTCAATATTCTCCATGTGGAAGTTGACTGTTTTGAGCAGTTTCATCTGTTTCAGTCAGTTCTTCAATTCAGTCCTTTCTTGTTGTTGTTGTTGTTGTTGTTGTTGTTGTGTTGTTTCCAATATGCATCACTCCCAACTGCTTGGAACAAAGCTCAAGGGGGCCGTGCACAAGAAATACTTTACAACTAGGTTAATGGCACTAGCATCCACAGATGAGGGATACCATTCATCCTTTGTTTTTCTGGGACTGTGTTATTCACTCAGCATGGTGTCCTCTAACTCCAGCCATTTTCCCGCAAGCTCATATGTCTCTTTCTTTACTGCTGCATAGAACTCTATTGTGTAGATGTACCACATTTTCTTATCCACTCATCAGTTGAGGGCATTGGGTTGGTTCCACGCCTCTTGCCATTGTGAAGAGAGCTGAAATAAACATGGCCGTGCATGTATCTCCGTGGTTGTGTAAGTCTTGAGGGTACATGCCCACGAGTGTATGGCTGGGTCAGGTGCAAGTTCACCTTTTTTCCAAGGGTTCTCCACACTGCTTTCCATAGTGGCTGTACGAGTTTACATTCCCACCAGCAGTGGATGAGTGTTCCCTTTTCCCCACAACCTCTCCAGCACTGGTATTGTTTTCTTGATCCTAGACAGCTTATTGGAGTAAGATGATATCTTAAAGTGTTTTATTTGCATTTCCTTAATGATTAGTGATGTTGAACACTTAAGGTGTTTCTCAGCCATCTCTAATTCCTCACTTCTGAAGTCTCTGTTCAGCTTCTTGCTCCATCTATTGAGTAGGTCATTTGTTTTCTTTCTTCTTTGTTTTTTGAGAAGTTTATATATTCTGGAAATCAATGCTTTGTCAGATGTTTAATGTCTTGGTGAAGGTTTCTCCCACTCTGTGGGATTTCTCTTCACTTCCTTGATTATTTCTTTTGATGTACAGAAGCTTTTGAGTTTAATGAGGTCCATTGCATTTGTAATTGTACTCTTAATTCTTGCCAGCTGCTTCTAATTTAGGAAGTCTTTTCCTACACCTATTGTCTTGTAGTCTTGCTGCCAACTTTTTCTTCTATCGCCTTCAGAGTTTGGGTTTTCACATTTAGGTCTTTGATCCACCTGGAGTTGACTTTTTGTACAGGGCAAGAGGTAGGGGTTTAATTTCATTCTTCTGCAAGTGGTGATCAAGTTTTGCCAACACCACTTGCTGAAGATGCTGTCTTTTCTCCATTGTGGCTTCTGGCCCCCTTGTCAAATATAAAATGGCTAATGTAAGTGCTCAGATTTGGATCTTCAATTTGTTCCATTGGTCAATAGGTCTGTTTTTGTGCCAGTACCAGGCTGTTTTTTATATGACTATAGCCCTGTATAGTTTGAAGTCTGGTATAGAGATCTCCACTGTATGCTCTTTTCACTCAGGGTTGTTTTGGCTATTCTGGGTCTTTGTTTTTCCAAATGAAATTTAGGACTTTTTTTTCCAAGTCTGTGAAGAAACTCTTGGGGATTTTGATTGGAATTTGCGTTAAATTATACAAGAGTTTTGGAAAATGGACATTTTTTACAATGTTTATTTTCCCATCCATGAGCATGGGAGGTTTTTTCCATCTTCTGATGTTTTCTTCAATTTCTTTCTTTAAAGGTTTAAATTTTTTTTTTTTTTTTTTTTTTTTTTTTTTTTTTTTTTTTTTTTTATTTTATTGTTTTTGAAGCTATTGTGAGTGGGAAGGTCTCTCTTTGAAGTCTTTCTCCAGTTGCTTGTTCTTGGTGTAAAGAAAGGCGATTGAATTTTTTTAGGTTAATTTTGTATCCTGCCACTTTGCTGAAGCTGTTAATCGTTTCTAGGAGTTTTCTGGTGGAGTTTTTAGCATCCCTTAAGTAAACAATCATATCATCAGCAAATAGGGATAGCTTGACTTCCTCTTTTCCAATTAGTACTCCTTTAATTTCCTTTTCTTGCCTTATTGCTCTAGCAAGTGTTTCAAGCACTATATTGAAGAGGAGTGGTGACAGGGGGCAGCCTTGCTGAGTTCCTACCTTTAAAGGGAATGTTTCTGTCATTTCTCCATTTAGGGTGATATTGGCTGTGGGTTTCCTGTATATGGCTTTGATTACATTGAGAAATGATCCCTCCAATCCAATTCCTTCTAGGACTTTAAGCATGAAGGGATGCTGGATTTTGTCAAAGACTTTTTCAACATCAATTGAGATGATGGTGTGGTTTTTGTCTTTCATTCCATTTATGTGTTTGATGAGCAGATTTCTTTCTAGAAGTCACAGCAGACAGTTTCCACTTGTCAGGTCTCCCAAAGTATGGGGAACAGAATACGTAAGCCAAAATGAGACTTTCTGGGGGGTCATTTATATGAAATACCAGTGTCAGTCACCAACTTCATGTTCACGGACTTTAACATCAAGAGCTGAAGAGAGTACTCTGCCACCAGAGACTTGACAAGCTCATCAGGATCAAGTCCTTCTCGATTTCATCACAGATTTTCAAAGACTAAAACAAAATGTTATGAGGCATGCATGTGTGTGCATCTGTGTATGTCTGCGTGAGCACACACAGCAAAAGAAGGATGAGGGTTGTGAGGCATGCCCCACACCTGACTCTGCCTGTTGTGTTAAGGATACCCCTGTCTCATACAAGCCAGTTCATCTGGGCTGAAAAAGAAATAATGTGATCCAGCCAACTTCAAAGTATCAGTACTAATCACCAGAAAGATGCAAATAAGTAAAAATGGCAGTCCAATTTTCTACAACTTTCATTTTTCTCTGGCTTTAAAATGAATAATAGAGATTGGTATTTGGGTCAGATTTTTTTGTTCTTTCCTCCTTCAGTTAATCAATCTTTAGCATTTTTTTTGTAAATAGCAATTACATTACAATTACATTGTAAGACCAAGTAATAATTGACAAATTAAACCTGGCAAGAAAAAGAAGTAAAGCTCAGATGACAAATGTGCTGGACAAAAGAGTGGATAATGTAGATAATGGGGCCATTAGTTTAGTCATATGTCTATCTTCATATTTTAGATGTGAGTTTGTGTAGTTATACAGGTATAGGTAACAAATTAACTCCAAAATTGTATATGCATGTACATATGTGTGTCTAAGTACATATGTGTGTGTAAGGTTGATATATATATATATGTATATATATATATATCATACATGTATATGTAGAGAGAGTCCTACATACAAGCCACATCTGTGTGCACCTAGTCCATATACAGGCATTGAACAGTTAGTTCATGCATGTGGACAATATGTGTGTGTTCTTATAATGTTTAATCCTCACAAATAATTGTCTCATAAGCCCTGTCTGTGGTGACATACGGTCTTGTTTTCAGGAAACATGTTTTCCATTTATATGGTTTATTATTCCCTAGTTGTTTCTTTCCTCACACAAAGAAACCTTTCCCTCCACATTACCTGCTCACTTGGAAAGCCTGGGCCTCCCCAGTATGCTTAGAGGATCATGACTCCCACTATTCTATTCTGTGGGTCTCCCAGGGTAGCCTGTCTCAGTCCCCAGTGACTGTCCCCATGGATGCCAAAGCCTTTCTCCCTAGGGCCTGTCTCTGCCCTAGCAGAGGAGACATTTGGTGGGAAGGCTCATGCAGGCAGCCTCTATGGGACATGTAACATCTGGATCTAATAATGCCTGTAATAAAGTACCTCTGTAGCCTGAGATCAAATTATATCCCCTACATTCATGGTGGAAGTCATCCGTCTCCCTACATTATAGTCTCTTAAGAGAGTATGGATTTACACTCTGTCTTTCCTACAAACATAGCCCTGGTGCCCTTGAGAAAATGTGGGAGACTCTGCATCTGTTGACGGACTGTATCCTCTACATGCCCACTCTTCTGGGGCCTGATCATTCATCTTTCACCTGGGGAATCTCTTGTGAGCACAGGACAGAGTGTTCTCAAAGGGAAGAATGACTTTGCTACCCACAGCATTGACACTCCCTCTTCAACCATACTCTAAATGAGGTCAACAGCTTCCCTTCGCATGTGCAAAGGGGCTGTCCTAAGGTGCCCCCACTATCCTGTCTGTCCTCCAGAATTTCCTCTAGGGTCCTCCCTCACATCACTCAATTTCTACCCAGGGCCCTTTCTGTGCCTAGTAGAGCCCAGAATCCTGAATTTTCCTTCTCTTCTTATTAATCCTTATCAATTCTCTAAGAGGTAAAGTAGTGATACTTTAGTTGGTAATGTATTTTCTAGCTAAACTGTTATCCCTTATCGAGAAAAAAATCTGTAGGAGGTAAAAATGGAGATGAGAGCCAAGAATTGACTATGGACTGAAGAAGAGATGGTAAGGTGATAATTTGGCCTTCCTATGCCATCTCATGTACGTAGTCACCAACCCTACACCCAGCAAAGCCAAAAGAGATCAAAGGCCCCTGAGAAGTATACCTCTGAAAAGACGTTAAGTGCTGTGATTGTCTCTCAGAACTACACATGAATACTCTCACTCCCATATGGAATATGGGCTTCCATGCCCTGAAGCAAAGTTGTCTAGCAGACAAACAGCATTCGAGGACCCTGTGCTTCCCCGGGGTACCACCAAGGAGCCAGAATGCACAGAGCTCAGAGGCCAAGTAATCAAAAACACTTTTGGCAGGAATGCAAGGGCCATCAGGAAGCTAATTTAGGTCCTTCCTGGCTGACTTGAGTCTGGAAGGAACAGAGAAAGAACAAGAAAATTATGTAGTGAATTGTCAGAAAGCAGGAAAGACCCAAAGCCTTGGTCTTAATCATGTTCCATGTGAAGAAGTTCTGGCATGGTGTATGCCTGAGACCTGCCAAGCCCTGAG
Organism: Rhizomys pruinosus; assembly: GCA_009823505.1. Taxonomy (NCBI): domain Eukaryota; kingdom Metazoa; phylum Chordata; class Mammalia; order Rodentia; family Spalacidae; genus Rhizomys; species Rhizomys pruinosus. The sequence continues at coordinate 924,362 of VZQC01011699.1, forward strand.
TAATGGGAACAAACAAAGGAGGAAGGAGAGGGAGGGCTAAGAGCGACTGTTGGGGAGAGGGAAGTCAGGCTGTATCTATGTGGTGCCAAACATCTGGGTAAACTGTAAAATGTTTAAGCCAATAGCTGGCCATTTTGTCTATAGAACAGCAAGCATCTCATCTGAAAGCGACCAGGTCATATCACAATGATTTCCCATTGTTTTCTTCTTCAGAATTTATCCAGCTGTTTGAATACTACTTGAGGGGATAACCAAGCTTTATTTATTTCAAATGTCTCTACCCTCCTATATTTAGTATATATTTGGTCTCTAGTAGGTATTCTGCATGTATTTCAGGGAGAAGAAAAGCACATACAGATGACCCCCAACTCCTTAATGATAAGATTTCCAAACAATTTATTGTCTACATTGGAACAACTTTGAGAAGGAGGAGTGCTGATACTGGCCCAGAAAAATGTGTTCACCAAGTTAATGGTTTTATGTGAGAGAACGAGGCACTAGAAAGAATATGCTTTTGTTGTTATTATTCCAATTGCTATAAGTTAGACAAGTTCGGAGTACACAAGGATCGGCAGGAATGTCAGTTTGACTAGAATGGCAAGGAGGCAGAAGAACACACGGCAGGAGAGATCCATAGAGATTTGACCTCATTCCAAGTGGGATGAAAAGTCAAGGGGGGGGGGGGTGCAGGTGATCAGAATGAGTGATTCAATCTGATTTATGTTTTAAAAGAAATCTGTACACAACAAAGTATAGACTACAAGGCTAGCTGTGTTAGCTTTTGGGAGTTGTGACAAAATACCTGAGAAATTGATTGAAATGAGGAAGTCTTTACCTTGGGTCGTAGCTCCAGAGGTCTCAGCCCATGGAAACCTGGTTCCATTATTTCTGGTCCATGATGAGGCAGAACATCATTGAAGGAGCATGTGGTGGAGAAAAGTTGGCCATTCTATGGTGGCAAAGAAGCAGAGAGAGTGAAAAAAGGAATGGGGACAAGGCGTGGTCCCCAAGGCACACCCCGGGGACTCTCCAACCTCTGCTCTGTCTCCTACATTTCCATTACCTAACAATAGCTCTTCAAATTACGAACCTACCAATGGATTAATCCACTGATGTGAGGTCGAGGAAAATTCTCTTCCCAGGAGTTGCTTAGAGGCTCGACACTCCACCTCCACTAGCTCCAGAGGTCCCAAAGACAAATGAAGGGACAGACTCTCCAATCTTTAGTTTAGGGGAGACTATTGAGTTTAATGGGTTTTCTCACAAAGCAAATGGGTGTTGGGGGTCATTTTCAGGCTATTTGGCATTCCCCCCCTGTGTTTATCCTGGACGGGGATACTCGAGGGCTCCAAGCAAGACGATGTGGGTTGGAGAGGGACAGGCCCACTAGCACTCCTGGCTGGTGAGCCCTTAGCCACTCACCCCAGGTGAGCTGGTTGGTTGGGAGGGGTTGCTGGTCCTTGGCTCCACCTTTCCTTCATAAGGACAAGTCAAGTTCACAATCTTGGGGGAGGTGGGTGCTCTTATGCCTGCCATTCATCTTTCAGAGGACCACCCACCTTACATGTAGTCAGAGCCCCATGGTCTAATCATTACCCCGAAGCCCCACCTCTTGGGACCACGCATACCCACATGTGCCTTTGGGAAACATTCCGTACTTAAACCACAACATTAGTGTTTGCCTCAACAGTAGGGTAGCTTGGGCTGATGAATATTGGAAAGAATAGTGCAGAAGTGGTACTAAGAAAGACTGATGACTGCTCTGTACAGTTGGAGCCACTGGTCTTTCAGCAACCTAGGAAAGGCAGGGGAGCTCAGAAGTGTAGGGACGTCTTCGTTAGCCTTTTTCTACACAGAGTCATAGCACACTCTAGACTACTTTCTTTTTTTTTTCTTTTTACTTTACTTTTTATTGAAGTTTTGTGCATGTCATACAACATTTGTTAGTTCCATTTAGACCCGTTCCCCTTCCATGTCCCCCTCCATGCCAGAGCTCATGCATTCTCCCAAATAGATCTTGCATCTTTTTCTCAGTTTTTTTTTTAATTGATGCTTTGTGTATTTCATACATCATTTTTCAATTCAGTTCAGGCATATATCCCCTTCCCTTCCCCCCACCCCGCCCCTACCCGTCCCAGATCATGCATTCTGCTGTAACTTTTCTGCATCTTTCTCTGTTTTTTTGTTTTCATTTTTTTAACAATAAGTGATAATTTGTGAGTACAAGCATCCTTCATGTAAAACCAATTTGGAATCTGTGCCTTGATTCCACCCTATAGGTATGTATAATACAACTGCTTTTTTGAGACTCATGGGTCAAAAATAAAAACCTAAAATAAAAAGGGGGATATAGATAGATATGAAAACTTTTTGTCAAAAAACCTGCAATCCAAATCTTAAAACTAACTACGGGAAAGGATTTGTATGTTTCAACAGGCCAGAGTATCACCAACTTAATGGCTGAGAAAGAAAATTCAGCTTTGCAGTGAGTAGGATGTACCAGAAAGTGCAAGCAGAAGGATTGACTACTTTCTTTTCTGTCTCTTCTCCCTATTGATCTCACTCTTCACTCTTGCCATCCTTAACTATTATGTGTTTATCTGGTTAATGACCATCTGCTCTGCCACACTGCTAGCCCACTAAAAACAGGAACTTTCTTTTTCACCAAAATGTATAAATATTTTAAATTGGGAAAAATATTCTATTTATTATTTTTAAAATATTTTATTGTTATTAAACTTTTTTCATATATCATATACCATTTCTCAATCCAATTTAGAGTCATTGCCCTTTCCATGCCCCCAACCCCACTTGAGTTCATGCACTTTGCCATACATATCTTGCATTGCATATTTTTCTGGTTTTCAGAGGTGTTTTTTTTTTTTTTTTTTTGTTTTAAAAAAAAAAACAAGATTATGCAGTAGATTTGGGGAAGTAGAGAGCTTCACTGTCTCAGTCGTGGGGTGTGCCAGTGCTTGTGTGGTGGTTGGTGCGGCGCGCCAATGGAAAGAGGAGCGAGAGAGAGAGCTTAGAGATAGAGCTATCATAGCACCGAATGGAGAGGGTGTCGGGCTTTTCTTGTGGCGAAAAGATGAGCATGTTTGCCGTAAAGGAAGGGGTGGAAGGCGCTGCCTCTGGGCAAAGCCTAAAAACATTCAGCTGGCCCTGTTATGTTAACACCACTGGGGTCTTCCCTTCCCATGGTCACCAAATGAGGTCCAGTAAGCACTGCATCCTGTCTTAATCTTCCTGTACTGGCCTCCATGATACAGCCTGGGTAGCCCAACAATGGTAGTCTATACTCTGAAGAGGCTGAAACCCCAGTACATGCTCAGTCCACAAGCTGGATGTCTCAGCAGTCCCCATCTGGCGTTGAAGGTTCGGAAGATTCTTGGAGAGACATCAGTCTTCAGTCCACATTGGAGGGTTAAAAAGCTGTGTATCTCGGGCTGGAGAGATGGCCTAGTGGTGAAGAGCACTGTCCAGGTTCGATCCCCAGCACCCACATGATGGCTAAGAACCGTCTTTAACTCTGGTTCCAGGGGTTCCAACTCCTCTTCTGACCTCTGTGACATTGCACGACATGGGTGCACCAACCTACATGCAGACAGTACACTCATACACATTAAAAATTTTTTTAATTAAAAAAAAGCTGTGTCTCATGACTTTGAAGGGTGGCAAAAGCAGTGGCAGCCACAGAGTAGATGCACTTGCCAGTAAGAATTGAAAACAGGCAAAACAACAGTGCTCTCTTTTTTTTTCTTTTTGTCTTTTTACTAAGATTTCAAGTTTTATATCTAAAGTACAATTTCTCGGGGCTGGAGAGATGGCCTAGCGGTTAAGAGCACGGACCGCTCTTACAGAGGACCCGGGTTCGATCCCCAGCACCCACATGGTGGCTGAAAACCGTCTGAAGCTCCAATTCCAGGAGAACTCCAGTTCCAGGGGAATCGAGACCCTCTTCTGACCTCCACGGCGTTGCACGACACGGGTGCACAGACTTGCATGCAGACAGTACATTCATACACATATAGAAATAAATAAAATTAATTTTAAAAATTTAAAATAAACTACAATTTCTCAGGCCTTACTGATTATTTATTTCTGGTTATACTTTCCTTTTAGATGCTTAAGGCCACACAGTTAGCCCAAATTAACCAAGGTTTTTGTTTTCTCAAGGTCAGTTGAGGATCTGGTCCTCAGGGATCACTACGGTGTTCTTTTTTGGGGGGGGGGAAGCCCCTGGTTCCTTTTGGCTTTTCATTTACCAGTTCCATCCACTCGAGGACAAAATCAGGTCTTGCTAGACCAGGCTTCCCTTTTTGAAGCATGAGCAGACTTTCCTCTTTATAGGCTGAACACTGGCTGAAGTCACATTAATGGGTCGCCAAGACCTCCCTACACAGGAGGACAGGTGACTCACATTTGTAGAACATTTCAAGAGATGCTCTCATGCATAATCCCCTAAGACTTAGTTGACCTCTGAGAGCAAGGAACAAAGTTATCCCTTAGGTTCCCTAGGCCAAATTGGTGTGGGCATTAGGTATGGTCTTTAAGCACCCAGAAAGGCTAAGTTACACCAGCCTGATACATCACACCTATACTAAAATTATGTCATCTGAAAACAAACTGTGTGTTATTTCCACATCATGTTTCTTGATTCGCATTTTTTCCATTTTAATTTTATATTACTCTAAAATATGCATATACCCACCATCATTTACCAAAAATCCAAAGTCTGAAAATAAATGGTAGGTTAGTTCTAGAACCTGTCTAGGGATTCACAATATAAGAGCACAGTTGTTTTCAGATCACAAGGAATATAACATTAATGTTGCTCAATTTGCCTTACAACTAGGTACTTGGTGCTAGCATCCACAGATGAGAGATACCATTAGTCTTTTGTTTTTCTGGGACTGTGTTACTTCACTTAACATAATATTTTCTAGTTCCATCTATTTACCTGCAAATTTCATGATATCTTTCTTTTTTAATTAATTTATTATTTTTTGTGTGTATGAGTGTACTGTCTGCATGTAGGTTGGTGCAACCGTGTCATGCAATGCTGTGGAGGTCAGAAGAGGGCGTCAGATTCCCCTGGAACTGGAGTTAAAGACGGTTCTTAGCCGCTATGTGGGTGCTGGAAATCTAACCCAGGTCCTCTGCAAGAGCAGTCAGTGCTCTTAACCGCTGAGCCATCCAGCCCTGATGTCATCTTTCTTTACCACTGCATAAAACTCCATTGTGTAGATGGAGTTCTCTATCTATATATGAACAGCCATGTTTATTGCAGCTCTCTTCACAATAGCAGAGAGCTGGAACCAACCCAAGTATAAACATTTTTTTTTTTGGTCTTTTCGAGACAGGGTCTCCCTGTAGCCCCAGCTGTCCTGGAACTCACTCTGTAGACCAGGCTGGCCTTGAACTCACAAAGATCTGCCTGCCTCTGCCTCCCAAGTGCTAGGATTAAAGGCATGCGCCACCACGCCCAGCTTAACATTTTTAAATACTAAACGTCAGCTCCAGGACATCTTCTGGGAGTAGTAAGCTAGAGGGAATTGGACAAGTAAGTTACCAGCTTGCTCTGGTTCTCAGTTCTCATGTTTACAATGAAAGACTTGGACGAAACCCAATTCCTTCCCTTCCAGCTGACACATTCTAATACACTTCCCTTGACCTTAGTACCCATCATGCACCCATATCTCCACCTTTCCAGGGCTTATATGTTGGGATCTTAGTGCTCTTTTTTCCTACATTTTTATCCCTATTATTCAACTTTGGCACATAGCTGCTATGTAATATCAGATCACCTTCGCACTAAAAATGACTAATTCTTTTTTTAAATGACTAATTCTGTAGTTTCCTGATAAAATACTTCATAATATTTTTCTCTCCTTTCCTCTTCCCTTCTTCAGTTCCATGTCTGAGGAAACTTTAGAAGGAGCTCCTTGAGAAAGGGGCTGCTCTTGCCAAGAGCTCTATGATCTCTAGACCTTCCTGATCTTGCATTTGACCTTCTAGAACCCATCGCTCCCCTGACTAGTCCTCTCCTTGTGCTAGCACGAAAGAGAGAGCATAGGTGAAAGAAAATGGCAGATAAGTTACTCGCTACCTAAAACTCTTTGAGCAGCTAACAAGAGCCAGAACTCAGCATAAGATTTTTCCAGAACTTCTACATTCAGGCTGGTTGTTGTGAAATCACGATACAACATGCTGAAGTACTACAGACCCACACATTGGGCCCAGGATGAGCACCTGCCCAGAGGAAAGCCACTGAATATCAGAACAGAGACAAGAGTCTGCACTTAACTCCCATGGCCCACATGTACTGCTGGGGGCTCCCAGCCATGGACCCCACCCATCCCATGGCTGCCCTTCACCTGGCATATGCCTTCAAATACTATAGGTGCATTTATACTAACTATGCATGGAATCAACAAAAGCCAACCTCAAGCTGACTAGCTCTACCTCACTTTGCAGCTGTAATGCAATTCCTGGTCTGTATCTTATACACTTCTTCCTTCTCTCCTGATCTTTCTCAGGCTGAGCTGAGACAGGATTGCATCTTACAAACTCCTGTTCCAAAGTTCTCTCGGAAGCTCATGAGCAGCCACACTAATGACAATTTTCTCTACTGAACACAATCTCTTTCTTACCTTACTACTCCACAGTGTTGGAGGGTATGGGAGACAGGTAGTCATCTGCTCTGATAGACAGACATAACCAGGTCCTGTTGCATGTGCAGGGGAGAGGTGATGATGGCTCAGAGCAGACCTAGAAGGCAGTTGGATGTATATAGAGATTGCATTAGTTGCTACAAAGTATGTCAATTTTTCTTCAAAGAGGGCAAAGCAGGACTAAAGATGTGGCCCTGACTTCTACAGCCGGACACTATGATTCTAGAGAAGCAGAAGTATGATTGTGCCATGCCCCCCCTTAGAATCCTTCAGTTTCCCTCCCATTCATCTCAGAGGAAAAGCCAAAGTCCTCAGAACGACCCAGAATCCCTCTCCCATTGGAGATTGTCAGTGGTTAAGAACACTTGCTGTTCTTCCAGAGGACCTGGGTTTGATTCCCAGCACCCACAAGTCAGCCATGGGACAGGGGTGTGGTCCATGGCTGGGAGCCCCCAACAGTAAGACAGAGACTCAGAGATTTAGGCCACAAAAATGGTTTTCTTATTGTTTTAGAGGCTAGTAAGTCCAAGATCAAGGGGCCAATATGTTCAGTGTCTACTGAGGGCTGAGTCTCTGCTTCTAAGATGGCACCACAAATACTGTGTCCTCTGGAGAAAGCAAATGCTATTTTCTCACATAGTAAAAAAGGACACACTCATTCTCTCAGGCCCTTGTAGTCTGACAATCTCCTAAAGATCTCACCTTTTAATACTGCTACATAGAGGATGAATTGAGGGGACACAGCATGCAAATCATAAGAGAGAGCCAGAGGTTCTCAAATGCAGCAGGCTTGCTCCTGCCTCAGATCCTTTACACTCAGGAATAACACAGACCCTGGCTGTTTCTCTGCCTAAAATAATCCCCAGATAACAAAGAGTTCACTGTCTCTCCTTCAAATCAGCCCAAATGGTCAGGCATACCACACCATTTATAATGCCAATCCCCACCAAACCACCCACCCCTTTCCCTGATCTTTTATTTCTCTAAAAGCACATTCTAACATGTGATAGCATTTACTTCTCTACTGTACTATTGTTTGCTTCTGTCTCCTCCAATAAAATTTGAACACCAAGAGCATAGGAAATTGTGTCCCTCTTCAGTGGTGAATCCTATGTGCTTAGAACAGTAACAGCCACATAACATTATTGAGTAGATCACTTAATAAGAAGTTTACCGCCGGGCGTGGTGGTGCACGCCTTTAATCCTAGCACTTGGGAGGCAGAGGCAGGTGGATCTTTGTGAGTTCAAGGCCAGCCTGGTCTACAATGTGAGTTCCAGGACAGCTGGGGCTACAGGGAGACCCTGTCTTGAAAAGACCAAAAAAAAAAAAAAAATAAGAAGTTTACCAAGAGCTAGGGAGATAGTGCTTGGTGAAGCACTTGCCTTGCAAGTATGAGGACCTGAGTCCAGTCCCCAGAACCCATGTAAAACAAAACAAAACAAAACAAAACAAAAAGGCAAGCTGGTTCCTGGTAGTCTAATGCTGAATATTTGGCACTTTCCCAAATTGTCTAATGGTTAGGATTTGGTCCTCTCACCACCATGGCCTGGGTTCAATTCCTGATCAGTGAAGCCTTTCTTCTTCCTCTGGCACTGAAGAGATGGCTTAGTGGTTAAGAACACTTGCTGTTCTTACAGAGGACCTGGGTTTGATTCCCAGCACCCACATAGCAGATAAAAACCACCCATCACTCCAGTTCCAAGGTATCTAACACCCTCTTCTGGCCTCTACAGGCATTGCATGCAAATGGTACACTTACACAGATATAAGCAAAACACTTATACACATAAAATAGAAAAAATAAATAACAGGAGGTTGAGGCAGGTGGATATCTGTGAGATTGAGGCCAGACTGTGTACATACTGAGTTCCAGGCCATCTGAGGCTACAGGGAAACCCTGTCTCAAAAACAACAACAACAACAATAATAATAATTTAAGTCCATGTAGTGACTCTGATATGTTTTGAAATCTCAACACTGAGGAGGTGGAGACAGTTGAGTCTCTGAACTCACTGGCCAACCAGTACAGCCTACTGGGAGAGTTTCAGGCCAATGAGACACACTGTCACAATTTTTTTTAAAGATAGATGGCACCTGAGGAACAATACCCAAGGTTGGGTTGTCCTCTGACCTCCACATGCAGAGAGGGAGAGGGAGAGGGAGAGGGAGAGGGAGAGAGAGAGAGAGAGAGAGAGAGAGAGAGAGAGAGAGAGAGAGAGATCACTAATAGTTAATAATCCAGCTCATAGCTCGTGTCTTAGTGCTAGGTTTGAAGCTCAGGTTCGCTTTTTACAACCTATTCTTTTAAATAACTCAAGTTATCCATGTATAAAAACGAGGAAATTAATTGGAGCTACTTTGCAGGAGTTCCAACAAGAAATTCCTGTAGTGTGCTCAGCACAGTGCCTGGAATATAAAAAGCACACTGTGGATGGCATCTATTATCTTTGACTCTGGTGGGTGAAATAGACATTTGGAAAAAATCAAAGGCCACCTGGACTGAAGCCTGGTAAATAAAATGGGCAAACAGTGTTTGTGCTCAAAATCAAGACAGGAAGATAATGCAATATAAGCGGTTGTCTTCTGGGGTTCATAAAGCAGCTCTACAAAACAAATTCTGGGAAGGAAGGAGGGAAAGAGGAACTACTCACTACTTAAGCAATGGTACCCTGTGTGACCACCTGGAAGTGTCATACCCACTATGCTGAGTAAGTTCTACCATATTCATTAGTCCCAAAGAATCCCAGCAGTCCAGCCTATTGGAGGTTGTCCACGGTTCCTCCTGCTTCCTATCTCCCCTTATATTGCTTTTCTGTCAAAGAGAACTAAATGCTCCCTGAGTATCTGGGTCAAGAACTCCAGGGAGAGCATTCCGAAGAGACTCTGAGAGGAGGAGGTCACAGAGCTTGATACCCTAAACCAGACTACACAGTAACCTGAGTATCTCGAAGGCTGGAAATCCAATCTGAGGAGCAGAGATCAGATATGGAATGACTCTTTTGTGGAACAGACTTTCTGGGGCACAGAGGGATGCGGCCAGACTACCCCCAAGTGGACAGAACACCTGAAACCCCATCAGATTTCTGCAGCAGGGGTGCTGAATGACACTCAGCCCTGCCTCCCTAAGTAGATGCCAAGTATAGGGCCTTCTCTAGGGCCAGGTGTATTCTTCAAATTTTATAAAAGCACAAAGAAGGGTCAAGGACACTTCCTTCCTTACTTTACAGAAGTTTCTGAGTTCCATAAAGAAGGATGTTGGGGGGCTGGAGAGATGGCTCAGCAGAGGAGCTGGGTTTGATGCCCAGCACTCATATGGTGGTTAACAACCATCCATAACTCCAGGTCCAGGGGATCCAACTCCCTCTTATGACATTTGCAGTCATTGTAGGATGCAGGTACATATACACAAATGCAGGCAATATATTGCTGTCTAGTAAGCCTGTCTAGAGTGTCTCCCTTAAAGAAGACCAATGCTCTCCCCCATCCAGCAGTGATCAGCTATCAACAGGTCTTTGGCTAAGGTTGGGGCCTGCTCTCCATTTCCCCAGTTCTATACGGGGTTTTTGTCTGCTTGAGTTTGCATGAGTCTTCTGCATGCTGACACCATTGTTGTAAGACCATATGAGCAAGTTCCCAAAGACCAAGATGCCAACTTTGGCATCAAAAATTAAATTAAATTAATTGCTATATATAGTCTGAATGTCCTCCCAAAATTATTTGTTAAAACTGAATCTCCACTGTGTTGATATTAAAAAGTGTGCCTTCAGGAAACTGATTAAGTCGTGAGGGTAGAGCTCTTATAAAGGAGATCGATAAACTGAATATGAGATAAGAAACGAAATGTTTACATGGTTTCAAATGCCTCCTCATGAAATGTGTATCAGTTACACAGTAGAAAAGAGTAACTTTATCTTGGAAAAATCTTGATCACTTCTGTGCACTTAACCAAGTGAACAAAGCATAGACTATTATTGTCACTCAGTAGAGGTCACTGAAATGACAAAACATGCCTTCTGTGACATCAGTGTGAAAATGTATAACATAAAGACAAGCATGAGGAATCTTTACACAAATCTAAACTGAGATGTGCTACGAAATAACTGGCCCCAGCTGATGGAAGCCAAGGCATGTCTGATCCTGAAGGAGGCGGATGAGACAGACTATTACAGAGTTGCCAGGATTCTGAATCAGGTCCTTTTTGCTAATAGGTTATTATTAGAGCAACTGGCATACATTGAATGGCATGTAAGGAGTAAATAATAGCCAGGTGTCAATCAACATTGGTCATATCATGTTTATTTAGGAAACATTATATATTATATTCTAGGATGACAGAGTACAGGTTGAAACTTGTTCTCAAAAAGTTCCAGGAGAAAATTTTTCCATATTGCCTTTCCAGCTCCCCCACTCCTTGTTTTTATTATTTCTTTGAGAATTTCTTTCTATGGATTTTTTAAATTTTTGTGCCTTCCATACAAAGCATCTTAATCATCTTTACACTCCCTCCCCATCCGCATTCTCCTATGGCCTCCTACCAGATTTCATGCATCCTGTCATATATGTTGTTAGTATATTCAGATGTCCCTCAATGCAAGTTTTCCACTGGGGTCTACTCAGCTTATCTAGAATCTCTCCCTTAAAGAAGATCAACTCCAACTCACCCAGCAGTAATCAGCTGCCCATAGCTATTTGGCTAAAGTTAGGGCCTGCTGTCTATTTCCCTGGTTCTATGCTGGTTTTGGTGTCTGATTGGGTTTGCATGGGTCTTGTGCATGCTAACACCATTGATGTAAGTTCATATGAGCAAGGTCCCAAGAGCTCGTAAGACTCTGTTCTCTTACGGTCATACACCTCCTCCCTCAGATCTTACAATTTTTCCATCCCCTCTTCCACAATGGTCCCTGAGTCCTAGGTGGGTGGAGTTTAATATAAAAGTCCTGTCCAGGGATCCACATTCTGTGGACTCTTATTCTCTACACTTTAGCCATTTCTGGCCTTTTGAGTTCATTGTCCTCTGTTACATGAGAAAGCTTTGCTGATGAGTGTTGAGAGATGCATTGTATTCTCTCTACTCCTTGTTCCACTGTGTTCCAAGAGTCTTTGGTGTAGAGCTTCCATTGAAGATGTATCCCTTAGGGGTAGGCATCTCAAAGACACTTATTCCCCATGTGTGACCAGTTGTAGTGCTCTGTAATAGTGTCTGTTTCAAAAGAAGCTTCTTTGATGAGTGGTGACTGTTATACTTGTTTGTAAATATAAGTATTCATATTTAGCATATATAAGAAATTACATTTCTCTAGGGATATGACACCCTTAGAGTTTTCTCTAAGATATATGACCTCCCCAGGCTTATATATTTGGCTACATTTACAATGTCACACACGAGTTCCCTCCCACTGAGAGGACTTTATGTACAACTAGGTAGCTATACCCCCAAGATTAAAAAGCCACTACTGCAGAAAGTAGTTTGTTGTGCTGGTCATCGTGATTATTAGGCCTTAAAGCTGGGGTTGGAACATTGATTGATGTTCTCCCTTAGCAGCTTGCACAGTGTCCTCCAACACCGTGAGAGCCAGTCCTCAGGGAGGAGGCTTCCAGGTCAGCTCCAGCTCCATTGCTCCACGCCTTGTGTCTGAAATATGTCCTGTCTTCAGCAATAGGATCTTACCTTCAAGTTCTGGGGGCAATCAAGTGCTGTGGCAATAGCCTGGCTAATTTGGGGAATCTCTTGGACTACCCTGACCCACAGCTCCAAGGGAAGCTTCTCCTGTCTGATACCATTTCTTGTTATGTAGCCTTCAGCTATACACATGAACTCATGAATAGTGTATGTGTAATTTTTCATTAAGCTTTTGAACTAATACGTTTCCATCTGGTTTTTCATACCAGCAAAGCATTATTTATTCTCTCTCTCTCTCTCTCTCTCTCTCTCTCTCTCTCTCTCTCTCTCCCCATCCATCCCCAGTTAAATTCCCCCATTTTCCCCATTTCACCCTTGGGAACACCTGTCTCCATGACTCCTCTCTCTTGAGCTCCTTCTTCCGCTTTGCTCCCATGATTCCTTGCATAGCTCTCCCTTTTCCCTCCCAGTTAATTCCCCCATTTTACCCTTGGGAACCTTCTTCCCACTGTTCTTCCCCTTTACCTCCATGTTTCTTTCAATTTTCCTGGCTCCTACAGTCACACACAGATATATATTCACATGTAAGGATTTGGTGCTAAGATCCACAAATGAGGGAGAATATATGACTTTTGATTTCTGAGCCTCTGTTACTTCACTTACTATAACAGTTTCTACCTCTATCCATTTACCTGCTAATTTCGTGAGTCTTCAGTATAAAGCTTCCACTGTAGATGCATTCCTTAGGGGTAGGAATCTCAAAGACACTTATTCTCCATGTGTGACCAGTTGTGGAACTCTGTAATAGTGTCTGTTTCAAAAGAAGCTTCTTCATCACTGAGTAGAACTCCCTTGTGTAAATGTACCACATTTTCATTATCCATTTGTCAGTTGAGGGACACTTAGATTGCTTCCATATCTCAGATAATGTGGAAGACCCGCACAAATATGGATGTACAAATATCTCTGCAATAGGACAAGTCCTTCGGGCATATATGCCAAGAATTTCATACACTGTATTTTGATCTTATTCCCTCTGCTCCCCCAGCTCTTCCAAGGTACAGGCCTCTCCCTCCCAACCAAATTTCTATCCTTTTTGGGGGGGGCGTCTTTTTTGAGACAGGGTCTCAAGAAGTGAGTTCCTATAGCCTCAGCTGTCCGGAAACTCACTGTGTAAACCAGGCTGGCCTTGAACTCATAGAAATCTACCTGCTTCTGTCTCCCAAGTGCTGGGCTTAAAGGTGTGTATCACCGTACCCAGCAATATCTTCTTTATAAAAAATAATTTTTGCTCATTATTTTTATTTTATGTGACTCAATATATTGCCTGCACACATGTAAGTGCACCCAGGCCCTGCAACTTCCCCAGAGGTCAGGGAGGGTGTCAGACCCCCTGGAACTGGAGTTATGGATCTGGGTACTGGGGACTGAACTCTGGTCCTCTGCAAACACGGTCCTTGCTTTTAACTACTGAGCCATCTCTCCAGACCCATCTTTTTTTAATTTTTGAGAATTTCATGTATGAGTATTGTAACTGCATATTTCCACCCTTCCCAGTTCCCCTCCACCCCCTATTCCCTCTCAATTTTTGTTCTTCTCTTTATTATTGTTATATGTATTACATTACATATTGTTATATGCATTACACACATACATTTGTATACAAACGCATGTGTGTGTGTGTGTATGTGTGTGTGTGCGTGTTACACTAGGCCCATTTAGTAGTACTTGTGCATACCTGTATTTAGGGCTGCTCTGTTGGGATTAGATAACTTTCAGGGAGCTGGTCCCTGGAGAAAACCGATCCTTCTTCCCTCCCTCAGCATCCATTGCTTGCCTGTAGCTCTTCATCTTGAGGTGGGAATGCTTGAAATTTTCCCACCCACTTTGGTATGTCAACCTGTTTTATTACTGTATGCAGATTTTGTTAGACACCATATTGCAGAGATTTCATTGGTGTGACTTCCCTATCATGTCTAGATGCCCTAACAAGCAGCAGATGTCTGTCCCTCTGGCTCTTACATTCTTTCCAACCCCCCACCCCCACCCCTTTCCTTGATGTTCCCTGAGCCTTAGGCGTGGAGGTTGCAATGTAGATGTATTATTTAAGGCCGGGCACCTCACAGTCACATATTCCTCACATTTGGCCAATCGTGGAACTCTGTAATAGTCTCCATCTGTTGCAGATAGACACTTCTTTGATGAATGGTGAGAGGTACACTTGACTGTAAATATAAGGATATGTATTAGAATACAGTAAGAAATTACATTGGTCTAGGGAAGTGACAGAACTGTGTTTTGTCTCAGATCTATGATCTCTCCAGTCACATATACTTGGCTATGTCTACAGCAATCAAGGGCAATACCCTGTATCATTTTGTAAATCTCTTGGACTACCCTGACCAACAACCCAAAGGGAGGTTTCCCTTGCCTAGCGCCATGATTTTTGTTATATACCCTTTAGCTATGCACGTGCACTCGCATTTATATTATGCATATTTTTCAGCAGGCTTATTAAATACTGCATTTCCCTCTGGGTTTTCATGCCACCTAAGCCACATTTATAGCTCCCTTCCCCTGTATAGTCTTCCTCCTGCCTCCCCAGTTAAAGTACACCCTATTTTCCTCTATTCTCCCCTTGATAACGCCCGTCTCCTACTACTATCCCTTTCTCTCAAGCTCCTTCTTCCCCTTCTCTGCCCATGGTTCCTTTCCATTTTCCTGGCTCCTGCACTTATATCAGGATATATATTCACATCTAAGAATTTGAAGCTAGGATCCACAAATGAGTCTAGATCACCTCACTTAGTATAACAGCTTCTAGTCTCATCTCTTTGCCTGGTAATTTCATGATTTTGTTTTCCTTTATCACTGAATAGAACTCCATTGTTGCTATTTTCACAAGACCTAAGAAATAGAAACAACTTAACTTTCCCTCAATGGATAATGAAAATATGATACATTTACAGTTTGGAGTCCTCCTCTCTTTTTTTTTTAAACTTTGAGTCTAATTTGTTCTGACCATATACTCATGAGTATGTGGCCATCCACTAGAGTATGTTCTACCTATCAGGGGCCAGAATATTAAAGAAAACTGACTATCCCTCTCCCAGTAGTTATCAATTGCCAGTAGCTCCTTAGGGTGGTAGGACATGCTACCAACCTTCCTTCTCTATACTGAGATTTCATCTGGCTTCATCTTAAACAGTCTTATGCATACTGTCACAACCACTGTGAGTTCATTATATAACTGCCTGTTTTATGTACAAAACACTATTTCCTGGTAGTCATCCATCACCTCTTTCTGCCCCATCTTCTGCAATGATCCCTGAGCCTCGAGAATAGAGGGTACGAAATAGGTACCCTATTTAGGGTTGAGCATTCCATAGTATCTTAACCAGTTGAGGGTCTCTTGTGTTAATTACCATTTACTGTCAAACAAAGCTTCTTTGATAAGGGTTAAGATATGCACTCTTCTATAAGCATAATGATTAATCATTAGAGATTGGTTTAATACTATGCCCATTTAGCATAATGATAGTAATGGATTTTCCACTAGGGCCTACAACCTATCTATCTACAAGTTCTTAGCCCCAGTAATGATACCAGGTATGGATTTAATCTTGTATGGGAAAATCTCCCAAGACCACCTGAAGCACAGCAAAGAGCTGGAACCAACCCAAGTGCCCCTCAGCTGACAAATAGATAGAGAAAATGTGGTACATCTACACAATGGAGTTTTATGCAGCGGTAAAGAAAGATGACATCATGAGTTTTGCGGGTAAATGGATGGAACTAGAAGATATTATGTTAAGTGAAGTAACACAGTCCCAGAGAAACAAACGATGAATGGTATCCCTCATCTGTGGATGCTAGTGCCAATTACCTAATTGTAAGTATTTTTTGTGCCCGGCCTCTTGAGCTTTTGTCTAAGTAGTTGAGAGTGATGCATATTGGAAACAACAATGACAGAACGGACTGCATCAAAGAACTGACTGAAACGGTGTACTTCTGCTCAAAACAGTCAACTTCCACGTGGAGAATTTTGAGAAAGAGATGAAAAGCATGTTTGGCAGAATGCATAAGCTCTGGTGGGGTGGGGGGGGTAGGGTGGGGGACACGGGTCTAGATTTTATTAGTAACATAATCTTGTACAAAANGTCTATATTTTTTTAGAAACACAATCTTGTACAAATATATATATATATATATATATATATATATATATATATAATTAAAAAATCAAAAAACTCTTGTATGGCAGGCTTTAAATCCAACCAGAAAGTGATTAGTCACCCCCATAACATTTGTGCCACTATTGCATTAGGCATGTTTTTTCAAGACAGTAGTTATTGTAGCTCACAAGGTTCACAAGTTGGTAAGAATAATGATTACTTTTCATTTCCTGTAGTGTGTGCAGTACCTTCTAGCACCACAAAAGCTATCCAGTAGAGATGAAGCTTGTTCTATTACTGCATGTTCTATTACTCAAGTATATGGTGTCAAGCAATAGGATCTGACCATCAAGTTTGGAGGGTAACCAACAGCAATGGCAATGGTCTATAATATTTGTGGATGGAGCCCACGGGATCTCACTGGCCAGCATTCCAAAAGAGGTAAGCTGCTCCTGGGTATGGGATTTTTATTTGTTTTCCTATGGTGTCTCATTAGAGGCACTGTCAATTGTTTAAAAATGTTTAAAGAAGGAGAAAGTCTGGGTCTTTAACCTATAATCTACCAGTTACCTTAGCAGATAAGTAAAGAAAAACTAAAGGGAAGACTGGAAAACAGAGATTCCCTCAGAGTTATAACCTAGCATCATGTTTATTCAACTAGGAAATGGGAAAGAAATGTTACTCTTTTACACATAAGTCATAGAGAGAATGGGTATATATGCCTGAAAGAACAGCTGACATTTCGTTATCTTCCTCCCTCCCTACTCTTCCTCTAGCTTGGTGCTTATAATGTGGTAGAAAGTCACAGAGCCATTTGGCTCTATAACAAGAGGAGAGCAGAGAAAAGTCTAGGCCAATCTGACATGTGAGAATTAACTATAAACAATATACTCAGTGTTGACCAGAAGCAGCAGACATCACTGAAGACTAGCTATCCTTTGGTCAACTTGAAATGATCTACGAATGAACTGTCTAGGGCAAAGTGATCTCACTAGAGATAAACTTGTTGTGGGAAGCACAGGGAGCAGGAAGAGGGGTTTCACGAGAGATCAACAGGAAAGTACATCCCTCAAGCCAGAGAACAGGCAGTGATTGCTGTCTTTAGGGAAAACTGGTATGCCAAGAACCCAGCAAAAAATCCCAGGATAAAGGCAACATTTGGCTGTCTGACATCCATTTAACTAGTTACGGTTGTGCTTCTGTGACCAAAATACTGGACAAAAACAGCACAGGGAAGGAAATGGTGATTTTAGCTCATGATTTTAGAGAGATTTCAGGCTATCATAGTAGGGAAGGTATGGTGGTATGAACAACTCCATGTATGGCATCGAGAACAGGAGGTACCTGTTCGCCATTGTGATAGATCAGGAAGTTTACAAGGAAAGCACAAGTCAGAACTAAGGGACAAATACAACTTTCAAAGGCCCATCCATAGTGACTGACTTCTGTAGAAAGGCCATATCACCTAAAGGTTCCACAGCTACTCCAAAGAGCACCACAAAGGAAGGACTGAGCATTCAGAATGTGGTAGAAAGGGGTCATTTCATATTCAAACCTCAAAACCCACAGATCACGAACACGAGAATTCACCTTCACTGAAACCATGCTAAAACCACAAGGATCCATCTACTACCCAGTCAAAGGAAGGAGAGGAATGAAAGAACGAGGAGGAGAGGTCACAGGGACAAAGCAACCCCACTGCTTCCTCAGTGCAAGTTTTTCACTCTAAACCATGCCTTTAGGAGTTCTGATCTGGTTTGAATCTTCCTTTTTTAGTACCTGAAAATAAGATTAAAATGCCTGAAAGTGACCAACTATCCATGGAATGTGCCAAGGGCATGGAAGGAAAAGCTACCAGACTTGCTTGATAGGCAATGGTAAAGAAGAAAAGTAAGACGGTTCTGTTTCTCCCCCGTCAGCACAGCTCCTTACACTTGCTGTTTTGCATGTACATTATCCTGTTGATTCTTCACAAAGCTCTGGAAGGATGGCTTTCACTGTGAGTTCAAATGCATGCAGTCTTGTCACCCAGTATGTTGGCCTTTCAAGAGCACAAGACAGGACTTTGTGGCTCATCTTCATATGTGGATAAGGAACAAATGGAGCCTCCTAGAAGAGCCACCAAGTGGGTGGCAGACACAAGGGACAAATGGAGCCTCCTAGAAGAGCCGCCAGGCGGGAGCAGACACGAAGAACAAATGGAGCCTCCTAGAAGAGCCGCCGGGTGGGCAGCAGACACGAGGGACAAATGGAGCCTCCTAGAAGAGCCGCCGGGTGGGCAGCAGACACGAGGGACAAATGGAGCCTCCTAGAAGAGCCGCCCGGTGGGCAGCAGACACGAGGGACAAATGGAGCCTCCTAGAAGAGCCGCCGGGTGGGCAGCAGACACGAGGGACAAATGGAGCCTCCTAGAAGAGCCGCCGGGTGGGCAGCAGACACGAGGGACAAATGGAGCCTCCTGGAAGAGCCGCCCGGTGGGCAGCAGACACGAGGGACAAATGGAGCCTCCTAGAAGAGCCGCCAGGTGGGCAGCAGACACGAGGGACAAATGGAGCCTCCTAGAAGAGCCACCAGGTGGGCAGCAGACACGAGGGACAAATGGAGCCTCCTAGAAGAGCCGCCAGGTGGGCAGCAGACACGAGGGACAAATGGAGCCTCCTAGAAGAGCCACCAGGTGGGCAGCAGACACGAGGGACAAATGGAGCCTCCTAGAAGAGCCGCCGGGTGGGCAGCAGACACGAGGGACAAATGGAGCCTCCTAGAAGAGCCGCCGGGTGGGCAGCAGACACGAGGGACAAATGGAGCCTCCTAGAAGAGCCGCCGGGTGGGCAGCAGACACGAGGGACAAATGGAGCCTCCTGGAAGAGCCGCCGGGTGGGCAGCAGACACGAGGGACAAATGGAGCCTCCTAGAAGAGCCGCCGGGTGGGCAGCAGACACGAGGGACAAATGGAGCCTCCTAGAAGAGCCACCAGGCGGGAGCAGACACAAGGACAGTAGTGCAAAACACTGTCGTAGGGAATTTATTTTGCTTGTTGTGGCTTCTGGAGAAAACCACAGCTGGAGAAAACTGGGGAGGATTAGCAGTCAGGGTGGGGTGCTTATTCCAGTGCACAGACATTGGCAGAGAACACATTGTTTAAGCAAAATTCCCAACAACAACCAAACACCCTACAAAAGGGATGCTCACATGCCAGGATTTTGATCACACACCATTTCAGTGGCTTATAACCTGGACTGCACATTAGAATCACCTGGTAGAGGAAGGGACTAGGTAAGGTCTGCAAGCCTGTGCCCTAAATGCAGAGAGTGAAGGCACTGGGATTTGCTAAATTACCTGGAAAATTCTAATCTACATCATAGGTTAGGCAGTCCAGCTCTATTACAATGGGATGATTTTATTTATTACTTTGAAAAAAAGACAAACATTCTGTCTAATTACAAATACCACTCCAGAAAGGTTTGGCTGAAGATGAGCCACAACTCTGAAGAGTAGTGAGTGTGAGTAAGATTCATTTGCTGGGTAGAAGAATTTCACATCATTACAGGTGGAGATTATTCATCCTGATGTATTTAAGGGTAATGTTTCTGCAATTGGTGGTGGCTATGAGTCACATTACCCATGCTTACTCACCCGATTTTCCTGCCAGGAAACATACATTAAGTGTTAAGAAGTCACAGAAGACCAAAGAAGTAGACTCACCAGAATGTTGAAGTGGGCGCATCAGTTCCCATACATTGTTCTAGAGGTAGCTGAGCTTCTACATTACACCATTTCTATCCACCCATTGATACCATTGTGTCAATAAATCATAAAACAGTCAATTAGCGGATTCTTTCTTTAAAGGATTCACATTAGTATACATAAATGTTACTGTTTAATTTTATTCAATATTTTGAAATCCTTTTCAAACTATATTTAGTGTTTCCCCAATATTCACATTAAAAGAAAAAGGGTTAAATTCTTCTACTTGGAAGTCAGGGTCTCATTTTATTTCCAACACAATTTTCTATCCTTATCACCTTCTCCCACCCAGAACAAATTCTCTTTCACTAAATTAGTGTAATTCATTATCTAAAAATTTTCTAGAGTCATCTTGTCTTCAATATACGTTTTCTCATTGAAAGGTTTGTGTTCTTTTCCTTTTTAGTATTTTTGAGACAGGGTCTCCCTTTAGTCCCACCTGGCCTGGAGCTCACTTTGTAGACCAGGCTGGCCTTCAACTCATGGAGATCCACCTGCCTCTGCCTCCCGAGTGCTGGGATTAAAGGCGTACACTGAAAGGTTTGTTTTCTTTCCCTGAAAAGTTTTCATTTAAAAACATCTGGAGATCTCCTGAGGCCAGCGGAAGGTACCGGGGCGTGGGCTGAAGAGCCCCCCCTCCCCCCCGCCAACTGGGATTACGAAGAGGCATCTGAAGGAGGCAAGCAAAGCAACACAGTGAACAGGCATTTAGGACTCACATTGGAATACAGGCAAGGAGAAGCCCATATGCCAGGATCATGAAGAAGAGACAATTCTGGAAAGGGGCAGGATAATCCCATGCCAAGCTTTACCAACCCTACGGAAGACTCCTGCAGTGGGATCCCTCTGGGGATGCCCCAGGACACAGATATCAGGAACACAATTGGGAACATATTTAAAGAACTACAACATTATAAAGAACAAATCAAAGAAATAAGAAAAGAGAATGAGGAACTCAAAAACGACCTAGAGAGAGAAAATGACAAGCTCTGGAAGGAAGTAGAAACACTGAAAAGATCCCATGCTGAAAAAGATAAAGAAACCAACCAGCGAACCAAAGAGCTACAAGAAGAGATTGAGAAGCTCCAAAAAGAAGTAGAAATACTAAAGAAATCAGAAGAGGAAATGAAAAAGGAAATCAAACACTCATCCATTCAAGAGGAAAGGAATGGAAAAAGCCTCAGAAGCAGAATGGAGGAAGCAGAACAAAGAATATCAGACCTGGAGGACAACACAGAACAACTAAAAACCTCAAGGAAAGATTATGAAAAATTTAAAAATACACAAAAATGGAACAACCAGGAGCTGTGGGACACTATGAAAAGATCAAACCTCCGCATCATAGGAATAGAGGAAGGAGAAGAATCCCAAGAGAAAGGTATTGATCAGATCTTCAACAGAATAATAGATGAAAACTTCCCCAAACTAAAAAAGGACAAACCAATACCAATACAAGAAGCACATAGAACTCCAAACAGACAAGATCAGAAAAGAAATTCTCCACGCCACATCATAGTTAAAATGCTGGACACCCAAAACAAAGAGAAAATTCTTAAAGCGACAAGAGAAAAACAACAAGTGACCTATAAGGGGAAACCTATCAGAATAACAACGGACTTCTCACAGCAAACGATGAAGGCAAGAAGAACCTGGAGCAAAGCATTCCCAGTGTTGAGGGACAATGGATGCCAGCCCAGGTTACTATACCCAGCAAAAATGTCAATCATAGTGGAAGGAGAGAGGAAAATCTTCCATGACATAAACAACTTGAAAGAATACATGTCCGGAAAACCAACCCTTCAGAGAATACTTGAAGCAATCCAAAGAACAGAAGAAAGGAGCAACCAACCCCAGGCAACTAGAAGGAGAAATCAATAAAAGCATAACTGCAGAAGTAGAAACCTAAATCAAAACCGCAGATGGATAATAAGGCAAAAGGAAGCAACACAAACCTATCAGTCATAACCTTAAATATTAATGGACTAAATTCCCCAATCAAAAGACATAGACTGGGAGACTGGATTAGGAAACAGAATCCATCGATATGCTGTCTGCAAGAAACACATCTTACCTTCAAGGACAGGCACCACCTTAAAGTGAAGGGATGGAAAAAAATATTCCAAGCAAATGGTACCAAAAAGAAAGCAGGTGTTGCTATTTTAATATCGGATAAAATAGACTTCAAAGTAAAAGAAATCAGAAGAGACAAAGAAGGCCATTACATTTTCATCAAAGGAACAATCCACCAAGAAGATTTCACAATTATGAATATATATGCCCCAAATTCTGGTGCACCAAACTTTATAAAGACAATTCTCCAGGACCACAAGTCACAGACTAACCCCAGCACACTCATAGTGGGAGATTTCAATACCCCACTGAGTCCTTTGGATAGGTCAACAGGACAAAAAATAAACAGAGAGACATCTGAACTGAACGATATGATACACCAAATGGACCTCATAGACCTCTACCGAACATTCCATCCTAATACCAGAGAATACACTTTCTACTCAGCACCCCACGGAACATTCTCCAAAATCGACCACATCCTGGGACACAGAAGAAACCTCTACAAATACAAAAAGATTGAAATAATTTCATGCATCCTGTCAGACCACAGTGCAATGAAGCTCAACATCAACACCAGGACAAGCCCTCCTGCCTACAAGAACACATGGAGACTAAACAACACACTCTTGAATAATGAATGGGTCAAGGAAGAGATAAAGAAAGAAATAAAAACATTCCTGGAACTGAATGACAATGACAATACAACACAACAAAACTTATGGGATACCTTAAAAGCAGTCCTAAGAGGGAAATTTATAGCCCTGGGTGCCTACATTAGAAAAACAGAAAGAGCACAAGTGAATGATCTAACACTACAGCTAAAAGCACTTGAGAGGCAACAACAGATGAACCCTAAACGCAACAGACAGGAAGAAATAACAAAAATCAGAGCAGAAATCAATGAAATAGAAACAAAGAAAACAATACAAAAAATCAATGAAGCCAAAAGTTGGTTCTTTGAAAGAATAAACAAGATAGACAGACCTCTAGCCCAGTTAACAAAAAGAAAGAAGGAACAACTCCAAATCAATACAATCTGTGATGAAAAGGGAAATATCACAACGGACAAGGAAAAGATCAAGAAAATTATATGGGAATATTACAAGAACCTATATTCTACCAAGTTTGAAAATCTAGAAGAAATGGATGAATATCTGAAATCTTGGGAATCACCAAAGCTTGGCCAAGAGGAGACCAGCAGCTTAAACAGACCCATAACATATGAAGAAATAGAGGATGTAGTAAGAAGCCTCCCAACTAAAAAAAGCCCAGGCCCAGACGGTTTCACAGCAGAATTCTATAAAACATTTCAAAAAGACCTACAACCATTATTTCTGAAACTGTTTAGAAGTATACAATCAGAGGGAATTCTCCCAAATTCCTTCTATGAAGCCAACATCACTCTATTACCAAAACCAGGCAAAGATACAACTAAAAAGGAGAATTATAGACCCATCTCCCTCATGAACACAGATGCCAAAATTCTAAACAGAATACTGGCAAATCGCATACAGACCCACATCAAGAAGATCATCCATCATGACCAAGTTGGATTCATACCAGAGATGCAGGGATGGTTCAACATACGAAAATCAATAAACATCATCAAACACATAAACGGAATCAAAGACAAAAACCACACCATCATCTCAATTGATGCTGAAAAAGCCTTTGACAAAATCCAGCATCCCTTCATGCTTAAAGTCCTAGAAGGAATTGGATTGGAGGGATCATTCCTCAATGTAATCAAAGCCATATACAGGAAACCCACAGCCAATATCATCCTAAATGGGGAAATGACGGAAACATTCCCTTTAAAGGTAGGAACTCGGCAAGGCTGCCCCCTATCACCACTCCTCTTCAATATAGTGCTTGAAACACTTGCTAGAGCAATAAGGCAAGAAAAGGATATTAAAGGAGTACTAATTGGAAAAGAGGAAGTCAAACTATCCCTATTTGCTGATGATATGATTGTTTACTTAAGAGATGCAAAAAACTCCACCAGAAAACTCCTAGAAACGATTAACAGCTTCAGCAAAGTGGCAGGATACAAAATTAACCTTAGAAAATCAATGGCCTTTCTTTACACCAAGAACAAGCAACTGGAGAAAGAATTCAAAGAGACCTTCCCACTCACAATAGCCTCAAAAACAATAAGATACCTAGGAACAAACCTAACCAAAGACACCAAAGACCTCTACAACAAAAATTTTAAACCCTTAAAGAAAGAAATTGAAGAAGACCTCAGAAGATGGAAAAACCTCCCATGCTCATGGATTGGGAAAATTAACATTGTAAAAATGTCCATTTTACCAAAACTCTTGTATAGATTTAATGCAATCCCAATCAAAATCCCCAAGAGTTTCTTCACAGGCTTGGAAACAAAAGTTCTTAAATTCATTTGGAGAAACAAAAGACCCCGAATAGCCAAATCAATCCTGAGTGAAAAGAGCTACACAGGAGGGATCTCTATACCAGATTTTAAACTATACTACAGGGCTATAGTCATAAAAACAGCCTGGTACTGGCACAAAAACAGACCTGTTGACCAATGGAACAAAACCGAAGATCCAAATCTGAGCACATACAATTTCAGCCATCTCATATTTGACAAGGGGGCCAAGAAACCACAATGGAGAAAAGACAGCATCTTCAGCAAGTGGTGTTGGCAAAACTGGATCACCACTTGTAGAAGAATGAAATTAAACCCCTACCTCTCACCCTGTACAAAAGTCAACTCCAGATGGATTAAAGACCTCAACGTGAAACCCCAAACTCTGAAGGTGATAGAAGAAAAAGTTGGCAGCAGACTACAAGACATAGGCGTAGGAAAAGACTTCCTAAATCAGACAGCAGCTGCACAAGAATTAAGGTCGACAATTGACAAATGGGACCTCATCAAACTCAAAAGCTTCTGTACATCAAAAGAAACAATCAAGGAAGTGAAGAGAAATCCCACAGAGTGGGAGGAAACCTTCACTGCAGATACATCTGACAAAGCATTGATTTCCAGAATATATAAACTACTCAAAAAACAAAGAAAAAAGAAAACAAATGACCCACTCAATAGATGGAGCAAAGAACTGAACAGAGACTTCACAAGTGAGGAATTAGAGATGTCTGAGAAACACCTCAAGAAGTGTTCAACATCACTAATCATTAAGGAAATGCAAATGAAAACCACTTTAAGATATCATCTTACTCCAATAAGACTGGCTAGGATCAAGAAAACAAATGATACCAAGTGCTGGAGAGGTTGTGGGGAAAGGGGAACACTCATCCACTGCTGGTGGGAATGTAAACTCGTACAGCCACTATGGAAAGCAGTGTGGAGAACCCTTGGAAGACTTGGAATGAACTTGCCACCCGACCCAGCCATACCACTCCTGGGCATGTACCCTCAAGACTTACGCCACCACAGAGATACATGCACGGCCATGTTTATTGCAGCTCTCTTCACAATAGCAAGGAGCTGGAACCAACCCAAATGCCCCTCAACTGACGAGTGGATAGAGAAAATGTGGTACATCTACACAATGGAGTTCTATGCAGCAGTAAAGGAAGACATCACGAGCTTTGCAGGAAAATGGCTGGAGCTAGAGGACATCATGCTGAGTGAAGTAACACAGTCCCAGAAAAACAAACGATGAATGGTATCCCTCATCTGTGGATGCTAGTGCCAATTACCTAGCTGTAATTATTTCTTGTGCATGGCCCCCTGAGCTTTTGTCCAAAGCAGCTGGGCGTAATGCATATTGGAAACAACAACAACAACAATAACAACAACAACAACAGAAAGGACTGCATCAAAGAAGTGACTGAAACAGTGAACTTCTGCTCAAAACAGTCAACTTCCTCATGAAGAATATTGAGAAAGACTGAGAAAGAAATGAAAAGCATGTTTGGCAGAATGCATGAGCTCTGGTGGGGTGGGGGAATGGGTGGGAACACGGGTCCAGATTTGTTAAAAAAATAAAAATAAATTTATGTGAAGAAAAAAAATGAAATTTGGAAAAAAAATAAATCCTTGCACCTTAATCAACTACCTTTGTGACCACTAAATAGAGGATGAATAAAACAACATAGGCTGCTCTTTCTTCCTTTGAACAAACCTCCTCTAATTTCACTTTGCAATTTATCTGCCCAACCAAAGTGTTATCCACAGCCATGGAGGAAGTTACCAATACAAAGTGCCCAGGGATCCTGTCTCTGATTTGTTGGAACTAAAGAATCACACTAAATATGGCTTCTGCTCTGAGATTATTCTGAATTAAATAAAAAAAAAATCTATAACTTGGAGCTTAGTGCTCCTTCCCTGAGACTCCCTAGCACCCCAATATCTTAGCACCCAGACTACCCCAGGTCACAGGAATCCTAGCCCATCTCAGATCCGCATGTATCTCCACTTGGTAGAGTGAGTAGATCCTTGCCATCTCAGCTCTCAGCCCAGTCTGGGTCTCTGGGATCCCTCCCTACCTCTACCCCTAACTTGCAGTTTGGATTTCAATCACTGAGAGCTCCCTGGGCCCCACTGTCTGACCTCTGTTCACCCCAGACCTGTGAATTCCTACCCTAACCTTCCAGCCAACCTGTTCACACACACCCCATCCTGCTGATCCAGGACCCTGTGCACTCAATCCTGAAATTTCAAGTCAAAAGTAGAATTTATGTCTACCTAAAACAAGACTTCTTCTTTCACCAAAATTGTACGTCAAAATAAAGTGGCCGCAAAACTTAACACCAAGCACTATTCTGTAAGCTCATGAGCTGGAGAAACAACAAGATACAGACGAGCATTCAACAAAGACAAGATCACTTACCCACACCAAGACACACCAATCCAGATGTCCAGGACTCAGTGAAAAAATACAACCATGAATAACAAAGATCATACAGTTAATACAGAAATTAACAACCCCATAACAACCCCATTCAAATGTTTCCTGAAAATGACAACCAAGGAGATACATAGTCAGTTATTTTAAAATGGCAATTACAGGGCCTGAAGAGATGGCTCAGTGGTTAAGAGCTGCTCTTGCAGAGGATCCGGGCTCAATTCCCAGCACCCACACGGCAGCTAAAGACTGTCTTTAACTCCAGTTCCAGGGGAATCCGATGCCCTCTTCTGACCTCCGAGGCATTGCAGGACACAAGTGCACCAACCTACATGCAGACAGTACACTCATACACATAAAAAATAATAATAAATAAAAATTAAAAATATAATAAAATAAAATGGGGATTATAAATATGTTCAAGAAATTTAAAGAGGAAATAAAAAAAACGAAGGAAGACCATGAAAATAAACACTTGAATGTAATAATCAAAACAATTCAAAATAGAATAAAGAGATAAAATCTCTGAAGAAAAGCCAATCTGAAATAAAATATGAAATCAAATACTCAGGAACTCAAACAGAAAGTCTTAGAGGAAAGAAGCAAAAAGGAAGTGAAAGAAATCTATCAGAAAATATCAGATCTTAAAGACAAGCTTGGGGAAATGGATCACTCAATCAAAGAAAATGTCAAATAGAAAATAAGACAAGAATGGAATATCCAAGACCTTTTGGACACTGTAGAAAGACCAAGCCTATGGATTATAAGCATAGAAGGAGAAGAAACCTAAGCCAAAAGCACATAAAATATTTGTAATCATGGAAGAAAACTTCCCAAATCTAGGGAAAGAGATAGCTATCAAGGTACAAGAGGCAGACAGAACACCCAGTAGTCAGCACCAGAAAACACACTCCCCACATCATATAATAATCAAAACACTAAATGTGCAGAATGAGAAAATATACTGAAAGCGGTGAGAGAAAGAGCAAGTCACATATACAGCAGGCCTATCAGAATATCAGGCAGGTGTAGCTATTCTAATATACAACAAAATAGCCTTAAAACTAAAACTAGTCAGAAGAGACAAGGAAGGTCACTTCATACTCATTAAAGGAAAAATACACCAAGAAGACATTACACTCCTAAACATATATGCACCTTTCAGAGAGGTATCCAACTTTATAACATAAACTTTATTAGCTCTAAAATTGACTGCAATACAGTGAGAGTGGGAGACTTCAATACTTGCTGTCACTAATAGACAGGTTCAACCAGACAGAAACTAAACAGAGAAACCCTGGAGTTAAATGACACGATAAATCAAATGGACGTTCAGACATCTACTGAACATCTAAGCAACAAAGAATACAGTTTCTCCTCAGAAACCCATGGAACTTTCTTCAAAATTGGCCACATATTATGACACAAAGCAACTCTCCACACATTAATGAAAACTGAAGTGTCATCTTGTATCCTATCCAACCACAAAGGAATAAAGCTATGTACCAAAAATAATAAAACAGGAAAAAGTACACAGATTCATAGAAGAGAAACAACACATAAATGAATGAAAATTGGATCATGAGAAAAATTAAAGAGGAAACCAAAAATTGTCTAGAATTGAATGAAAATGAAAACACAACAGAGCAAACCTTTGAATATGATAAAGGCAATCCTAAGAGGAGAATTTAAAGCATTAAGTGCCTATACCAGAAAAATAGAAACATTTGATAGCACGACTGAAAGCCTTAGAAAATGAAGAAAAAGCAACACCTAAAAAGATTAGGTGGGAAGAGATAAATAAAAACAAGGCTGAAATTAACGAAATAGAAATGAAGAAGACAATACAAAGAATCAATGAAATGAAGAGTTGTTTCTTTGAAAAGATTAAGGGGACTGACAAACTTTTAGCCAAATTAACCAAAAGAAAGGGAGAGAGGACCCAAATAAACAAACTCAGATATGAAAATGGAAACACTACAATAGGCCTAAAGGAAAGTCAGAAAAACATAAGGACATACTTTAAGAATCTGTATTCCATTAAACTAGAAACTCTAAATGAAATGCTTAACTTTCTACATAAGCACAGCCTAGAAAATTAAATCAAAATGATATAAATAATTTAAAAAGACACATAACAACCAATGAGATAGATAAAGTAAAATTTGCTTAGATAAAAAGAGCCCAGGATCAGAAGAATACAGGAAACTTTCAAAGAAAAACTAATACAAATACTCCTCAAATTATTCCATAAAAAATAGAAAAGGAAGAAATACTCCCAAATTCTTCACATTAAGCCAGAGTTACTCTGATACCTAAACCCAACAAACATCCAATGACAACAACAGAGAAAATTATAAGTCTCTGATAAATATTGACACAAAAATATTCAATAATATACTCAAACCAAATGGAAGAACACATCAAAAAGATTACCCACCAGTATCAAGTTGGCTTCATCCCAGAGATGAGATGTAGGGATGATTCAACATATGTAAATCAGTAAATGTAAATCATATAAACAGACTTAAGGGCAGTAACCACATGATCATCTCATTTAGATCCAGAAAAGGCCTTGGTGAAATCCATCATCTATTCTTGATAAAAGTCATGGAGAATCTAGGGATACCAGAGACATAATAAAGGCAATAAACAACAAGCCCACAGCCAGTATCATATTAAATGGAGAAAAACTCAAAACATTCCCATTAAAATCATGAACAAGACAAGGATTGAGAACATAAATTGTGGATTTAAATCCACACATTTACAGCCATCTAACTTTTTACAAAGGAACCAATACACACACTGGAGAATAAATAGCATGTTGAACAAATGATGCTGGTCAAACTGGATAAGGGCATATAGAAGAATGAAAATTTTTGCCCTATCTCTCACCATATACAAAACTCAATTCTAGGTGAATCAAGGACCTCAGTACCCTGAATCTGAAAGAGGAGAACGGTGGTTTGAATGAGAATGTCCCCCACAGGCTCCACATGTTTGGACAATTTGTCCCCAGTTGGTGGCACTGTTTTGGGAAGTCTTAGAATGTTTGGCCTTGCTGGAGGAAGCCTGTCCCTGAGGGTGGGCTTAGGTAGTTCTTAAGCCTTGCTGTATTTCCAGTCACTCTCTGCTTCTTGTGCCTGCTTCAAGTTGCCATTGAGTGCTCCTCTAGCCTCCTCCTCCCACAATGCCTCCCTGCCTTGACAGACTCTAATCCCTCTGGAATCTGAAACTGTAAGATCAAATAAACTCTTCCTTTTATAAGTTCCCTTGGTCATGGCATTTTATCACATAGGGGCTTCATTGGAACTTACAGGTATAGGAAAAGACTTTCTATGTATTTATTTATTATTTTTTATGTGTATGAATGTACTGTCTGCATGTAGGTTGGTGCACCTGTGTCGTGCAATGCCATGGAGGTCAGGAAAGGGCGTCGGATTCCCCTGGAACTGGAGTTAAAGACAGTTCTTAGCTGCCATGTGGGTGCTGGGAATCGAACGCAGGTCCTCTGCAAGAGCAGTCGGTGCTCTTAACCACTGAGCCATCTCTCCAGCCTCAGGAAAGGACTTTCTGAACAGGACATCTATAGTACAAACATTAGGACTAACAAATGACAAACTGACGCCCCAGGAAACTTTCTGTGCAGCAAAGGACACCACCTTTTGAATGGAAAGGCAATGTACAAAATGGGAAAAAATATGTACCAGTTATATCTGACAGAGGGTTAATATCTAGAATATAAACAGACCTAAAAAAACTAAACATCAAAAACCAAACAGCCCAATTAAAAAATGGACCAAGGAGTTGAACAGGAAGTTTGCTAAAGATGAAACACAAGTCACTGAGAAATACTTTAAAATGTTCAATCAACATAAAGACCATTGGAAGCTTCCTGAGACTGACTGACTCAGCCTCCAAGGAGTGAGTGTCCTAAATCATCCCCTGATCATCTTCCTGCTTTGGGACCATCTGCAGTCCCTCCCACTAACCCAGGGCCAGGCTGGCTAGTAGGGGCTCAGATTTTTCAAGACTGCCTAAGAGCACCTGGCTTGGCCTCCAGGGTAACCTGACAAGAGCACCATGGCCGTCCCTGCTTTGGGACAGCCCGCAGTCCCTCCCAGCACTCCAGGGCATAGGTTTCTCTGCTGACCAGTTGGGACCAGCACATCCATCTCCCATCGCCTCTCCTTGGCCCTTGGCACTATCCATATGAGGCTTCTGACGTGATCCTAATACGCTACAGTCACTGCACCCTCCCGGAGAGTTCCTGAGTAGCCTTACTGGATCCATATACTCTCTCCGATATAAAATCAAAAGAGAGAACTTGAAGCCCACATGAACCAGCTTTTCACACCCAATCAGAAAGTAACCAAGGTACATCAATAATACAAACAGAATCAGACTTCAACTCAACATAGGAAGGCTTCAGTTTCATACCATAATCACAAGCAACAAAAGAAATCCATGTGCCAAAACCATAGAGGAAAATAATAATGTGAAAAACTGAAATAATATGTTCCCACCAAAAAACAACAGTCTTATAAAAGAGTTCTACAATGAGAAACCCCTAGAGATAACCAGGACACAGAATTTAAAATAACAATCATAAATATGATCAAGGACTCCAACAAATTTAAAGAACACAGAAACAAATCAAAGAACTAAAAGAAGATAGGGACAAACTTCTGACTAAATTCACAAAAGAGAGAAATATTGAGAGAACTCAAGCTGAAATGAAGAGGGGAGTGAATACCTCAGTTTGAAATGACAGGAGAAAGACTCACAGGGAGGAACAGAGTGCTTTCAGGGCACCTGAGGCACCCCTCCTAGGGTAAGATCCCAAACAATTGGGGTAAAAAGGGAAGAAGAAGTTAAAAAGAGGAGGAACCATAGGAGGCAGGTTTTATGTAGGGTAAAATGGGGGTAATTCAACTGGGGAGGTGGAAGAGAGGATTAGACAAGGAGAAAAAAAGGAGAGATAAATAATGCTTAATTTGTGTGAAGAAACAGAGGGAAATGTATTAGTTCAAAAGCTTACTGAAAAAATTGCACATATAGTATCTGTACATGAGTGCATGTGTATAGCTGAAGGCTAGGTAACACAAAACACAATGCCAGACAGGAGAAACCTCTGGTTGAGTTGTTGACCAGGGTAGTCCCAGGATAACAGACACAGGACTTGGAGCATTGGAACCAGCACTGACCTGAAACCATCTCCCTGAAGATTAGCTCTCATAGTTTTGAAGGACACTATGAACCTGCTAAAGGGAGAAAATCAATCAGTGGGACAATCTCAGCTTTAAGGCTGATAACCACAACAGTGACAGGCACAGAAAACTACATTGGCATAGTAAGTGGTACTTTTACCATGGGGATGATCAACAGCTACCAAATTGGACTTAAAGCCTACTCAGTGGGAGGGAGCTCACATGTGGTACTATAAACATAGCCAAATACACATGACTGGAGAGGTCATAGAGAAAACCCTAAGGCTGTCACATCCCTAGACAAATATAATTTCTTAGTATACGCTAAATATGGATCCTTATATTTACAGACAAGTATGTCAGTTGCCACTCACCAAAGAAGCTTCTTTTGCACCAGATGAAGACTACTACAGAGTTCCACAATTGGTCACACATAGAGTTAAGTGTCTCTGAAATACCCAACTCTAAGTGAGACATCTCCAGTGAAACAGGTACAACTAAGGCTCATGGAGCATACTAGCACAAGGGGTATATAGAATACTAATGCATCTCTCAATCCTCATCAGTGAAGCTTCCTCATGTAATGGAGAGCAATGAACACAAAAGGTCACAAATGTCCAAATCATAGAGAACAAGAGTCTGCAAAATATGGGTCCCTGGAAAGGAATCCTATACTAAATTCCACCAACTCAAGACTCAGGGAACATTGCAGAAGAGAGAGCAAAAGAGTTTACAAGCCAAAGGAGAAGGTGCACGACCATGTGGACACAGTCTTATAGGCTCTTGGGGCCTTGATCGTATGAACTCACAGCAATACTGTTAGCATGCACAAGACCCATGCAAAAGCAGACAAAAACCCAGCATAGAATAGGGAAAATGTGTAGCAGGCCCCAATCCTAGCCAAAGAACTATTGGCAGCTGATTAAGTCTGGGTGAGAGAGAGCTGATCTTCTTTAAGGGAATGACTCTAGATAGGCTGACTAGTGAATGAACTTACACTGTGAGAGGTCTGGGTACACTAACTTGATTCAATAGGCCTCAACATAAATGAAAGAATGCATGAACTTGAGCGGCAGGCACCTATGGGAAGGTGAGGAAGTGAGAGAGGGTATAAAGTGTGGGACAGCAGTCCTGGATTCAAGCATTCTTAAGCATGTGCAAGCACAATCCACCTAGCACAGTAGGCAATACTATAGTACAGGGTACACCCCATCACCTGATGCTAGCACTCACTTGGCGCCATGAGCCAACTTGTTTGTCTCCATATCTCTTTCTGGGAACCCCACAGGCTGGGATGTCACATGATGGTATGGAGGTCTAGGATTGGTCTTTGGGAGGTAAGGCTGTATGATGTAGAGGCTGCTCACACCTGGCCTATATAAGCTGCTTTTGCATAGAGTTAATAGATTTGCACCCTCTGATGTGGTCCCCAGGATGTTACTGCAGTAACTTCTTCAGCCTGTTCGATTGTGGGACTGCCACTGCCCCCCCCCCGTAAGTGGTGCCTAAACAGGGACACCTGAAGCAATCTGTTGAGTCCAGGTATGGTGAGCCCCCACGATGAGGAATCTGCCTTCCTCTTCTAGGGAGCCTCTTCAGGCTGAGCAATTTGGGGACACTGTCCCCAGTATGGCCCCTGGTTCCCTGCTGCTAACCTTTTCCTCTCTGTTATAACTATTATCCTCCAATGTTTGGGCCAGAAAGAGTCTAATGTCCCTAAGATATTGCAGGCTTAAACCAAAAATGAAAGTGAAAATCCCCTCCCTGAACTGATTGTGGTGCCACTCCTGCTACTGACAAGACATTGGGCCCGGAGCTGGAATCCACCCCTTTGATAGATCTTAAGGATTCTCAGGACCCCGCTCCTTCCCACAAACCTCCCCCTCCTCTCTCTGACCACCTACATGCTGTCTCTCCTCTTTACCTGGTCCTACCAAGGGCTTTGGCCCTTTCATCCAGTTTGGAAGGGGAGAAGGAGAGGCTACTGCATGACCAGCCCAACCACATTATGCCTCCACCCCCTCCTCACTCATCTACAACAGCTACCTGGCCTATGGTTTGGAAAGACCTATATGGGGTCAGGGGACCATTAAGCCTCTTGTTATAACTGGTCTGTGTCATAACTTGTTAGGCAGGGATTTCTTTAATGGGTCAGGAGTGGTCCTAACAACAGACAATAAAGCCTCTTATGATTCAGCAGTAGACACCCAAGTCCAAGGCCGAGGTTCCCGGTACTCCCAGTTCTAAGGCCATTGTCCTGCCATCCCCTACCTTTGCTCCTGTTAAGCTAGAATGAACGATTTTGGCTCCCATCTGGGGGGAGCAGTGGCTACTCCCTCCTTACAAGCTTATAGCTCTTGAGTCTTTGGTTGCTGAACAATTGGCTGCAGGGCATATTGAGGCTTCCATTAGTCCCTAGAACACCCCTGTTTTTGTGATTCAAAAGAAACGGAAGGGGCAGTTTCATATGCTCCATGACCTTAGGTCCATTAATGCTACAATGAGAAAGACGAGAACAACTCAACCTGGACTCTCCTTTGGCTTGCAGTCATACCAGTGGACAAACACATTGCTATTCTTTATATTAAAGATTGCTTCTTTTCTATTCCCTACACCCTGAGGACAAACCTCACCTCACATTTACTGTCCCTCCTAGACACCACTCCTTCCCCAAGCATGGGGAAGATTCTTACTCCAGATGATTGTCAGATGTGGGTGATATGGCGGGCCCCTGGAATGGCTGCACCCTGCCCATCATAGAGTCCAAAAAGTAACCCCCTACTTGGAAACCATTGCTATCATTATTAGGATGCTTTGCCAGAGAGCTCTTCACCTTTTAGGCATGGAACCTGAACACCTGATGCTCCCACTTAATAAGGGCTTCTTAGACTGAGCCATGCAGCATAATGACCCCTTCACTATCTCCCTTGATGGTTTTCCTGGCACTATTGATAACCACTTGCCTGCTCACTGGTTCTTGGCCAGCTTCTGGGACTTACTAATGGCTCCCCGTACCTCACTTTCCCAGGCCATCTCTGGGTCATGCCTTACATTCACTGATTCCTCCAATAAAGGGGCTGCACTGGTTTCCGTTAGGCCAGACTCCTCCAAATCCAACTTAAAGAACTCTTCACTATCTATCAGGCCTGTAGGCTGTTTCCCTCTGAACCCATTAATCTGCTTACTGGTAGCAAATACTGCGCTTCTATGATACCCTGTTGCCTTATGCTCTGTGTCAATTGGATCTTTCCAAACCACTTGATACTGATATCTTTCTCTCCAAGGTAGCCTGGAGATACACTCAGCTCCCCTTTTGTCCTTGATGGTGAGCCAATGCAAACAGCTGGTCTGTAGCTGCAAGACCTGTGCTCCATTTCTACCTTTGGGCCCTCTCCAGCCCTTGGGAATTAACCTTCATGACCTAAAGACTAATGCTCTTTGGCGGATGGACATTACTCTTCATTCTCACTTTGGCCATCTCAAATACTTACATGTTATTGTGGATACCTATTCCCACTATGTAATGGCTATCGCTCTATCACTATGACAGGAGAACCTGCCAGTAACGTTTGCCAACATCTGCTTCATTGGCTGCATATTGATTATGGGCATCCCAGATCAATTAAAAACTGATAATTGCCCAGCATATACCAGAGCCCAGTTTAAACACTTCTGAACATTCTGGAATAGCTCCCACATAACTTATATTCCTTATAATCCCGGGGCTCAGGGCATTGTCGACACAATACATAAAACTTTAAGGGGGAAATTACAAAAACAAAAGGGGAAGGCCTATAATTCCTCCTCCCATAATACAGTATGCTAAGAACTCTTTACTATGAATTTTCTGTCAGTTTTGAAACCAGACATGATGACCTCAGTCCACAAGCATTGGAGCCTTCTGAGAGGGCATAATGAGGCACCATTGGTACTTTGGTGAGATCCAATGTCATGACAATGGAAGGGCCCAGACCCACTGCTAACATGGGAAGAAAGTTTGCTTGTGTCCTTCCATAGGTGGAGCCCCGCCCCATTTGGGTTCCAGCAAGAAGCATTCATCCTTCGTCTGCAAGGGATGGACCAGGACCCAGTAGAAAAGCTAGCTCATCTGAGCATTCAGGAAGTGTCAAAGAAACCCAGGAGATTGCCACTCCACCAGAGACTGATGCACAGGGTGACATGGGAGGACCTCGAGGCACTGGAGTCACAGGTACAGAGCCTGAGGCCTCCAGGGGTGGTACCAGCCAGGAATCCACTATTGGTGGTCCTCATATGTGCTGCCCTGATGACCAATAGTGCAGCAGACCCAGTATCACAGGAAACATGGGCCCAACCCACCGTTTCTGCTGGCATCCTCTGGGCTAACACCCTGCCTCTGATTTTTGGCAATGATTCTGCCCTTAATACTTTACAAATTGAAACAGCACCTTACAATCAATCTATCCTAATGGAAGTCAGCCCTCTCTGTTTCCAGGTTTTATTTAACTCAATAAGTCATTAGCCCCCTAATCAGGCTTGCCTGATGGCTCCCTTTGTGTTCTAACTAACTCCTCACCTGAACTGATGGAACAAGGAAATTAACATGGCCATATCTCTAATTGTATTACACCTGACAAAGCTACTTTATTTATATCCTTAGGACTACAGCAGCTGTATGGTTGGTTCCTGGTGAATCTGACCACTCCTTGGAAAAGCCTGACCAAGCTGGAGCATGCATCACAACAAAGGAGTCACAGGGGCCATTGTCCTCAGCATTAACTCCCTTATTGCTGGAGTTACAGGAGCAGTTGCTTCAGGGGTGTCAATTGTGAATACCCTGCAGACTGCCGTGTCAGCCAACCACATTTCAGCCAGGACAGCTAAGGCTCTTGCACAAGATAAAATTATTAGTGACCATCTACACCTGGCCATACATATCCTGCTAACTGAACTTCTATATTGACATGATTCATACTGTTTGTGATTGGTGTTATCAGCATGTTTGTGTGACCCTGTATGAGGTCAATGTGCCCAATGTTACTCAGGCTTATGCAAACCTCTCCCATTGGATTAGGGGACCCTGGGATATAGCCAGATTCTCTCATTCTTTGATGACTTGTACAAGAATTGGAGACAGATGTTTCCTAATTGGTTTACCCTTTCCCCATATTTGGTTTGCACACAGATATCAATCATGGAGTTGTTTATTACTTTTATAAAATAGTCATGGCCATTTGGGGCAGACAAAAGCAAATAACCGTCACAACTGTCATGCTCTCAGAGCTTGTGGAGACAAAAATATAAGGGGGAGATGTGGGACAGCAGTCCTGGATTCAGGCATATCTTAAGCATGTGAAGCACACCCTGCCTAGCACACTAGGCAGTGCTATCATACAGGGCACACTCTGTCACTTGATGCTAGCATTCACTTGGCCCCTGAGCTCACTTGTTTGTCTGCATGGCTCTTTCTGGGTATGCCCCATGGGCTGGGATGTCATGTGATGGTATAGAGGTCTAGGATTGGTCTCTGGGAGGTGGGGCCATATGATGTAGAGGCTGCCCATCCCAGACCTATGTAAGCCACCTATTGCATAGAATAAATGGATTTGCACCCACTGTTGTGGTCCCCCAGGATGTCACTGGAGTAACCTCGCACCATACCCTCTTCAACATGTTCAATTGTGGGACTGATGCCCCCATAGTAAAGATGACTAAGATGTTTTATATGAAATACACAGAAATTCAATAAAAATGTACAATAAAATGTTTAACATCTTTAACCATCACAGGAAGCAAATTAAAATTACTTTAAGATTTTTACCTTACCACTCTCATAATGGCAAAGATTCAATAAACAAATAATGACAAATGCTGGTGAGGCTGTAAAGAAAGAGGAACTCTTATCCATTGCTGGTGGAGTGCAAGGAGATTCCTCAAAAAGCTTGAGGAATCCATATGATCCAGGCATTCTACTATTGGGCATATACCCCAAAGAAAAGGGCATCAATGAGCATGGTTGAAAAGGTATTTCTGTGGTAGAGTTTTCTGCTTACCCTACCACAGAAACACCTATCCAGCCATGTTCATTGCTCCCCTTTTCTTTTTTTTTTTAATTTTTTAAAA
Source organism: Rhizomys pruinosus (assembly GCA_009823505.1). NCBI lineage: Eukaryota > Metazoa > Chordata > Mammalia > Rodentia > Spalacidae > Rhizomys > Rhizomys pruinosus. Next base: position 962,802 of record VZQC01011699.1, read on the forward strand.
TTTTTTATTTATTTCGATATGTGTATGAATGTACTGTCTGCATCCAGGTGTGTGCACCCGTATCGTGCAATGCCACGGAGGTCAGAAGAGGGTGTCGGATTCCCCTGGAACTGGAGTTCTCCTGGAATTGGAGTTTCAGACGGTTCTCAGCCACCATGTGGGTGCTGGGGATCGAACCCGGGTCCTCTGTAAGAGCGGTCAGTGCTCTTAACTGCTAGGCCATCTCTCCAGCCCCATTGCTCCCCTTTTCATAATAGCCAGGAATTGGAAACGACCTAGATGTCCATCAAATGATGGGTACTTAATGAAAGTGACTACACAAGGGAATATTATTGGACTTTAAAAATGAAATTAAGAAACTCTCAGGTAATTGGATGGAACTGGGAATAATCATCCTGAATAAGTTAACTGATACTCAGGAAGACAAATATCACATGTTCTCTCTCATAACTGGATCCTAGCTTTGAAATATTAGATATGAGTGTTTCGATTTGAAAATTCTAAGAGGTCAAGGTACTCACAGCCATTGGAGGGTGGGAAGATGCTTCCTGGAGGGGTGGTGGAATTTGGTGCTATGAAAACAAGAAAGGGTTCATTAGACTAGGAGAGGTTAAGTGGGCTGGGGAATGGGAGGGCAAGGCAAAGAAGGGAATTTATGGAGGGATTAGTTATAACAAAGGCCTTTAGAAAAAGCCATGTGGGATCTTTTGTGCTCTTGCTCTTAGCCAGTCTGACTCCTGTAAGGTGGAATCTCATGTGAGAATTCTCTGTTCAGGTCTACAGCCCATCTTTTTCTTGGGTCGCTTATTTTCAAGTTTCTTTGTTCTATGAGTTCTTTGTACATTCTGGATATTAATCTTGTGTTAGATGTGTGCCTGGTAAATATTTTGTCCAATTCAGTGGGTTTCCTCTTCAGTTCCTTGGTTGTTTCTTTTGCTGTACAGCTTTGTAGCTTAATGGGGTCCCACTTGCTCATTGTTGACCTGAATGCCTCACCAACGGACGTCTGATTTAGAAAGTACTTTCCTACACCTATATCTTGTACATACTGTCTGTGTTTTCTTCTAACAGTTTCAGAGTTTCAGGTTTCACAATGAGATTCTTATCTATTTGGAGTTGACTTTTTTCCAAAGTAAAAGATAAGGGTTTGTTTTTATTCTTCTACAGGTGGCTGAAATTACATGTACTCCTGTTTTGGGTCTCTTGTTGTGTTCCATTGATCTACCTCTCTATTTTTATGACAGAGCCATGCTGTTTTTATTACTATAGCTCTGTAATATAATCTGAGATCTGATATGGTGATCCCTCAGCATTGTTCTTCTTTCCCACAATTACTTTGGATATCTGAGGTCTTTGTGTTTCCATATCAATTTTAGGATATTTTTCTAGTTCTGTAAAGAACGTCATGGGTATTTTGATTGGCATTGCATTGAATCTATAGATTGCTTTTGATAAGATGGTTATAGTTACTATCTTAATTCTTCCAATCCATGAACATGATAGGTTTTCCATCTCCTAGCATCTTCACTGAAGGCAGGTATGGTGGCACACACCTTTAATACCAGCACTCAGAAAGCAGAAACAGGTGGGTCTGTGTGAGTTCAAGGCCAGCCTGGTCTACATATCGAGTTTCAGGCCAGCTGGGGCTACAGGAAGACCCCACCTCAAAAAGACCAAAAAAAAAATTCATTGTAGATATCACTAATGTCTTCAGTTAGGTTTATTCCTAAATATTTTTTAGATTATTCTTAATGAAAAGTTTTCCTGGAATACTTTTTCTGGTTGCTTATTATTGGTATGTAGAAAAGCTACTGATTTTTGTAAGTTTAATTTTTGACCTGCCACTTTACTGAAAGTATTAGTCATTTCTAACAGTTTTCTGGTGGAATTTTTGGGACCTCATATATAACACCATATTGTGTGCAAATAGTGATCATTTAAACTCTTCCAATTCGTACTGTTTTAATTTCCTTCTCTTGTCTTATTGCTCTCCTAAGAGTTTTAAACACTGTATCAAAAAGGAGTGGAGATAGTGGGCAACCTTCTCCGGTTCCTGCTTTTAATGGGAATGCTTCCAGTTTTTCTCCATTTAGAATGATGTTGCCTATGGATTTGTGTGTATAACTTTAATTATTTTGAGGTATTTTACCTCCATTACAATTTCTTCTAGGACTTTGAATGTGAATGCATATTGGATTTTATCAAAGACCATTTCTGCATCTATTGGGATGACTATGTGATTTTTGTCTTTAAGTCATTTGTACATCTTATGATATTTATTGACTTACATATATTGAACCATCCCTGCATCTCTGGAATAAAGCCAACTTGATCATGGTGGATAATTTTTTTGATGTTTGTGTGTTTCTGTCTGTCTGTCTGTCTCCCTTTCTGTGTGTGTGTCTGTATCTTGAGTATCTTTGCATCTAAGATCAAAAGAACAAAAGACACCAAATGCTGGCACAGATGTGGAGAAAAGAGAACAGTCTGTCATAGCTGGTGGGAATGCAAACTCATGTAACCACGATGGGAAGCAATGTGAAGAACTCTTAAAAAACTAAAAATGAATCTACCATGTGATCTGGTTATGCCATTTCTTGGCATATACTCAAGAGACTCATCCTACTGGAGAGATACCGACATATCCACGTTTGTTGCTGTTCTCTTCACAATAGCTAAGGCATAAAAACAGCCTAATGTCTCTCAATTGATAAGTGGAAAATGAAAATGTACATTAACACAGTAGAGTTCTACTCAGCAGTAAGTAAAGATAAAATTTGCAGGCAAATGAATATGACTAGAGACTGTTATACTAAGTGAAGTAATACAAACTCAGAAAAGCAAGCAGTGTATATTCTTCCTCATTTGTGGACCATAGCACCAATCCCTTATATGTGAGAATATACCCCGAAGTAACAGCAGGAGCCAGAAAAATGGAAAGGAAACATAGAGGTAAAAGAAAAGAGAGCCTGAAAGAGGAGATATTACTTGGAACAGATATTAGGGGGGAGGGGGGAGGGGGAAGGTGGGAGTGTTCAGTTGGGAGGGGAGGAGGGAGGAACATGTCCACGTTGATGGGGGAGAAGGGATCTCAGGAGAGGGGGGATGGTGTGACGCAGGTGTTACTGGGGGAGGGTGGGGAGAATGGTGGTGCTTGGAATGGGTAGGAAGGAAGGAGTTTAAATGGGGGAGAGAAAGGAGAGGTGAATGGAGCTTAGGTGTCATGGACCCTCAAACAATGCTGACCATTGCCCCCACTCCTGGTAACCAGAACTAAATGGTAAGATCCTATTGCTAAAGACACTGTAGAACAAACAAGCAGAAACTTCAATTGAGCCCCTTCTTTTTGTTAAAAGGACCTCCCAGCTAAGTCCATTGGCATTCAGCTTACCCCTGAATCTGCCAGACATACTAGTGAGCCCAGGCTAGACCAGAAGAATTGCCCAGATAGGGCATCTTAAACTGCCATCTTTAGAGTCATAGTCTTAGTAAATAATAACTGTTTATAGCCACTGAGTTTTGGGAAGTTTGCTACAAAGGGTTATTCTGACAATAGATACTGATTACCACTGGCCCCAGAAAATCTATATTGAAATAGGTTATATTAGATAAAACAACCAGCCAAAGACTTACTGCAGGGTCTTCTTTGGGCTGGGACTTTATTATATGGTTTGCCACTGTGTCCCTTTGTTCAACACAGGGACAGTCCAGAGGTTTGATTAAATGTGCTGGATGAAAGAAACATCTGGTCATAACAGATTCTGTGCTGTTTCACAAAGCCATTAACTTCCAGACTTTAAATAAAGTAGAATTGACCCATTGCTATCCTTTACCTTCATTTATTTTCCCTGCACATAAACCACACAGGAAAAAGTATTTCTGCAAAAGGCTTCCCCAAACACTAGGATGACTCTGCCCATCGTACAAAGCCATCTCTTTCCAGCCGCCAGCTTGTTTCTGGGAGAGCTCGAAAGTAGCCAGCTACAGTAGCTAGTGTAAAAGCTAATCTTAGAAAACACACATCACTTCTCCAATCCCATAATTAAGACCAGAAATCCATAACTGAGACATTCATAAAACTGGGGCTTTCAAGTGCCAGCTTGCCTTAGAGCTCTCTAGATGGGGGAAGGCCTGTCCAGGACCATCTTGAAGGGCAGAAGAGTGGGGTCTAGATGGGCAATGAGCAGGGGATAGGCCCAATCTGGTATTTCCAAGCCCTTCTCTCTTTCTAGGCTCACATCTCAGTCCTTCTGTGTCAAGTGCAGGTGCTGACCAGCCCCTAGCAAATCTACAACAGAGGAATCAACTCTTCTGAGTGGGTCTTTAGAGTTCTGTCATTATTAATGTCTCAAGTGGCCAGTTATAAACAAGATGATGTTTAACTTCTGCAAAGATATTTCTATTTCACCCATTTTATCTTACACAGATGGGGCCAGTTTTAACCAAAGATTTCCAGTCCTGATATTCGGATTCAAGTTAGAGACAGTTATTAAACTTATTTAGACTGTGCTTACTACTGAGTCCTGATTTATTAACGTATTTATTTAGAAATGGCTGTAAATAGCACTGGAAGGTACATTCTCTCCTTCTCAAAATGCAGACTCGAGTTCTGACTCCAGACTTTGTAGTTCGCTTGGATGAAATGCTGATATTGGCAGGTTATCCTCGAATACATTTTAGAAGTCTGTCTCTTTGATATCGCCAGGAGGGTAAAACTGCCACATCCACATATGTCTTCAATTGCTAAGATATTCATTTCCCTGCTTCTTACAGTGGAGACTTTTTCAATCTGTTTAATACTAAGAAGGAGCCAGGTTGCTATTTTAGATTTAACTATGAAATATTTATTGAGCTCTAATTTACCCAGAGCCATTTGAAACCCTGGGGACTGAAGAATTGGATTTTTTTATAAAATAGGCTCCGAAATTGATCACAAAATGGGAGGGAAAATAGAGGCCACCTTGATGCGAGGGGTCTGCACATCAGGGCTCTTGGAGTAGAAGCATCCAGAGGACAAGATGAGAAGCTTTAGAGAGTTTCAGTCACTTGTATTCATGGAAAATGTACACCACACAGTACTCTAGGGATCCTCTATTGCAAACTTGCCTTTTGTACAAGGAAGCTAAGTGGCCTACCCAAGGTCACACAGCTAGATAGAGGCAGAATCCGGGTTCCTTTCCTTCACTTATTAAGGTTCCAACAAGTGACCATGAAGAGCATCTATCAAGAGCTCAGGACTGAGCAACACACAAGTCAGAGTACAGCATCTCATACATCAGTGGCCCTAATCAGCTCCAAGCTCAGTGCACTCACATCAGTAATGGTTCTCAATGTGCACTGGCTCTTCACAGTGGAGAATCCACAGCAGAGCTTCTCTACCTCAGCCTGGCTAAAACCATTCTATTGGCACACAGCCATTCATAAAGACAAGTTCACTCAAGTGTATGATGCTCTTTGACCCTCTTCACCCCACCATGGCCCCTGCTCTTTTCCTTCTCCTTTCCCCTATTGGTCTCCTACATTTCCCCACTCTCACTTCTGTTTTCACATGATAGGTAGATAGATAGATAGATGATAGATAGATAGATAGATAGATAGATAGATAGATAGATAGATGATAGATAGATAGATGATAGATAGATAATATAGAGAGATAGAGAGATAGAGATAAAGATAGATGGTTTTATATATTTACATAAAGTCTAAGATCCACAGATGTGATATTTATCTTTCTGAGTCTGGTTTATTTCACATAACATGATGATCTTTAGTTGTAACTATTTTCCAGCAAGTGACATATAACTTTATTCTTCTTTATGGCTGAATAAAACTCCATTGTGTATATAGACCACATTTTTCTCTCCATTCCTTAACTCTAACATACCAAAAAAGAGAAAGAAATAACCCAGTCAATAAATAGGTTAGTAATATGAACAGATGATTCTTCAGAAGTTAACTACATGCTTAAAAATGTTCACCATCCACAACCATTGAGGAAATACAAATTAAAGTACACTGTATTCTATCTCATCGTAGTCAGAATGGCCGTCACAAAGAAAGCAAATAATGGCAAAGGTTGGCAAGGACGGGAAGTAGGGCGCTCGTCGCCACTGCTAGGTGAGGGCAACGTAAATCGCTCCAGCCACTCATAACACTTCAATGCCTGCATTCTTATTATGTCACAAGATCGTTGGTCTGTGCCCACCAGATGTCAGTAGCTTCTAGTTGATTCTCCAAACATTGCCAAATGCCCTCTTGGTTGCAAAGCCACTCTATTCTAGGACTCTTGGTTTGACGAGAATTTATCCTGAGATATACTAAAAGCTCTGTGTAATCAGCCTTGAGCAGCATGATGAATTTGTATCAAGAGTGGAAAAGGTGGAGGGTCAAAAGATTTTAAAAAGAGGTGCCACTTTTATTCAACATTGAATGCTCCACTACCAAACCCATCAATTTGTACAGATTATGCCTTATTGTCTTAGAAAGCAACATAATACTTATTAATAAGAAAACTTCATTTTATGTAGTGTGCATGTGTATGAGTGTTTGCATGTTGACATGTATGGGGTACACAGGTGCATATATCTGCAGATGCACATACACATGTATGTACCTGTGTACATGTGAGGACTGAAGTCTTCCTTGATTGCTCTCCACTTTATTTGTCTCTCTCACTAAACCAGTGTCAACTCCTACTAGTGTAGCTTTCTACTTTGCCCCTAGAAATCAGAAGATGGACAAACCTCCCATGCTCATGGATTGGGAAAATAAATATAGTAAAAATGTCCATCCTACCCAAACTAGTGTACAGATTTAATGCGATCCCAATCAGAATCCCCAAGAGTTTCTTCACAGGCCTGGAAAAAAAAATCCTCAATTTCATTTGGAAAAACAAAAGACCCCGAATAGCCAAAGCAACCCTGAGTGAAAAGAGCAATACAGGGGGGATCGCTATACCAGACATCAAACTATACTATAGGGCTATTTAGCATAAAGACAGCCTGGTATGGCACAAAAAGACCAGTTGACCAATGGAAACAAACCGAAAGATCCAAACTGAGCTCCATCAATTTCAGCCACCTCATATGACAAGGGGGCGCAAGAAGATCAAATGGAAAGAAAGGACAGCAATCTTCAGCAAGCTGTGCTGGCAAAAAACTGGAATCACCCATTGTAAGAATGAAATTTAAACCCCACTCTCACCTTGTACAAAGGTCACACTCCAGATGGACCAAAGACCTCAAACGTTGAAACCCCAAACTCTGGGTGATAAGAAGAAGGGCTTGGCAGCAGACTACAAGACATGAGAAGTTATGGAAAGAGACTTTCCTAAATCAGAACAGCGAAGCTGCACAAGAATAAGATCGACAATTGACAAATTGGGACCTCATTAAACAAAATGCTTACTATCATCAAACGAGAAGCATAAAGAAGGGCGTAGAGAGACCCAAGCAGAGGGGAGGAAACCTTTCACAGCAGATACATCTGACAAGCATAAGTTTTTCCAGAGTATACACAAGCTACTCAAAAAAACAAAGAAAGAAAGAAAACAAATGAATCCATTCAAAGATGGAGCAAAAGTATCCTGAATAGAGACTTCACAGAGGAGGAGATTAGAGAGGGCGAGAAACATCTTAAGAAGGTGTTCAACATCTTCTAGATTTATAGGAAATGCAAATTAAAACCAACTCTTGAGATACCACCTTATACCTATATAAGACTGCAGGATCAGGGAACATGAATGACACCAAGTTGCTTAGGGGAGTGGTTGTGGGAAAGTGGAACACTCATCCATTGCTGGGGAATGAAATAATGGTACAGCCACTATTGGAAAGCATGTGGAACCCTTAGAAGACTCAAAATGAAGCCTCCATTTGACCAGTTCATACCACTCCCTGGGTATACCCACACAAGACACAACTTACTGCAGAGATAAATGCAGCTATGTTAATTGCAGCCCTCGTTCACACCATAGCAAAAGCTGGATCCATCCCAGGTTGCCTTCAACTGACAGAGGGATAGAGAATGTCGGTACATGTATACAATGGAGTACTCTGCAGCAGTAAAGAGTGACACATCATGACATTTGAGGGTAAATGGATGGAGCTCCAGAAACATGTATTGTTAAGTGATGAAACACAGTCCCAAGAAAAACAACCAAGAAAAAATGGTGTCCCTCTCTATATGTGGATGCTAGTACAACAACCCAGATATAAATATTCTCATTGGAGAGGGAGGCAATAGTAAAAGCAACAACATGAAAGATCTCATCAGAAAAATGATTGAAATGTGAATGGGAAGGGGGGAGGGTAGGAGAGGGACACGGGTGGTATATTCGATTAAACATATCTTAATTACGTGAAGCTCAGCAAGTACCCAGTTTACCCAGACACTGTCTACAGACACATGGTGTTTTTAGGACTAGTAAAAGTAAAAGTTAACATGTGTAATTAAACAACATTGGTTTACAGATCTGATAAAAATGGTAATGCATCTGGATTAAATGGAGATATAATTGCTGTGTCCCACATTTTGCATTTACATAAAATCTTGCTTAGAGCAATAACTTTGGATTTAGACACATACAAATGTTCTCTATAATTTTTCTGTTGTACAGATCACCTTGTAGGCATTCTCTTTAAGATAATTTAACGTAAAAATTAAGTTTGCTTCCCAAATTTACATTCATATATAGTCACCAAACAACATATGGTGGATTTATGAAATCTATGCCTTGACTCCCCCTATAGTCAGGTATAATACAACTATCTTCTGGAGACTCACACGCTAAGAAAAAGGGGGGGGCATTACAGAAACATGAAACCTTTTCATTCAAACCCCTGCAATTCAAACTTAAAAAATATAAAAAGATTGATAAAAAAAAAAATCCCAAAGGCAAAAATGTCACCAAACTTAACGGCTGACAAAAGAAAAGAACAGGTTTGACATTGAGTGATGTACCAAAAAGTGCAATGGAAAGGGTCTGACCCGTTCTAACATTCAAAGGAAGAAAAGCCTCGATTGCATAAACATCGAACCCCTCTGGTGGATCCTACACGTAACAAAGCTATTTATAATGATACCTAAGGAAACTTACCTTCCAGGTGCCACAAAGTTCTCTATATGAGAGATCTTGCCTTCCCCCCCATTAGAACAAGCGAGAAATCATGACAGATGAGGTCGTCCTCCCAACTGTAAATTGGAAGATTAACTATTGTTAGAGGTGATCTCTTATAAAACCGGTTTAAAACTGCTTTCTTTAATGACTACTAGACAGGGAACTGTGGAAGGGATTACTCTCTGTCAGAACCAAATATAATAACTAAAGTCCTAGGTGCTATGCACTCAGCAAAACTATTTATCCAATACAGGAGCTCTGCCCTATCAGCAATCCTAATTATTAGCCGTGAGATATTGGTCCTAAGGGATTCAAAGACCCCTCCCCCAAATAGGTAAAGGGCTCCTTCGCCTACTAGAGTGTATGAGGTACACTACAGGAGGAGAGTTGCAATAGACCCGCTGCCGAAGACCTGACGTTAACATAGGGAGAATGTATTGAGACCACACATGTCAAGTGTACAGATGGCCTCATGGGGGAATGCCAGAGAAGTGTTACCAAGGCCACTAAACACAATAAAACAAAATATGGGTTCCCTGAGGTCAAGCAAAGAGACCCACCGTCAGCACCATGATACACCTCACCTGCCTGGAATACTGTGCAGCAGAGGCAGCCATGTCCCTGTATATCCCAAATCTAATTGGCATTGGCTCTCCCCTTGGAGAAATAACGCATGGCTGATGCCACGCAAGCTTACATCCTCTTCAGGTTAGATGTTATAAGCCACAGTAAGACCCTGTCATATTAAAGAGGGGGAAATTAATTCATGGATTAACATTTCCAAACATGTTGGTCTATTGCTAAAGAACCTACCATAACTATTAGTGCTGCTTAAATAACCTATATATCTAATTACTTGTTCTCATTAGTAGGATCGAAGGTTATTCCTGGACAAACGTTCAGCCCATGAAAGACAGCCAGAATGACCAGAGAGTCAAGACAACAGCTCCAGAGAGGAGTGGACTGTTTTACCGTTCTCATCACCTGTGCCCCTTTCTAGCCTAGGGAACAACCTGCGGAAAGAGGGGCGTGGGTAGAATGTAAGGGCTGCAGATTGGGGTGAATGGTGAAAACTACAGCAAGATGTAGTCTGGACACTATTTGATCAACTTGATGAACAAACAACTGTCACCCCCCACTGGATGTGGGGCTGTAGGTGTTGCACGAACAGCCTGCAAGTTGGTTTCGCATGAAGGATGCTTGTTACTCCATGGATTATCACTTATAGCTAAACATGAAAAAAAAAAAAAATCTTTGAGAGAAAGATGCAGGACAGTTATGGCAGAATGCATGATCTGGGATGGGGTGGTGGGGGAGGGAAAGGGAAAATAGGCCTGAACTGAATTGGAAAAAAATGTATGAAATGCACAAAGCATCAATAAAAACTAATTTAAAAAAAAAAAAAAAAAGAAATCCCCTCTCTTTTCCTCCTGTGCACTGCTGGGCTTACAGGCAACCAGCCACTCACCCAGATTTTTATATGGGTTCTGGGTTATCCAAACTCCAGTCCTCAGGCTTGTGCAACAAGCAATTTATCTATGGAGCCATGTCCCCAGCTCCTAAGTTCTAATTGTTACAAATCAGACTGCTTTAGATTTTATCAAATAATTTTCTCCTGATTTTATTTCTTTGAGTGCAGTATAGATATGACTTTCCTGTGTAGTCCTTTCAAATACTAAAAAGACCAAAAATAAATAAATAAATAAAATTTTAAAAATAAATAAAAATAAAAACTAATAGTCTGGAGAGAATACCAAAGATACAAATGTGAAGTGAAAGCAATCCCTCAAAGTAAAAGCATTAAGTAAAAAGGAAATCTTGACGTTTGATGTGTTACCAAGTTCCAAGCCATTTGGATTTATGAGCAGTTACCTGGGCTGTATCAATTTGGATTAGCCAATCAGATTGCTTTCCAAGCCCCATTGGTGGTCACAGAGAAAGGAAGAAAAGACCCTACACACTCAACTGTCTCAGCTTCATTTCATTTCTAATTCCCATTGCAAAGCAATGCCAAGCGTCTGGGGTATATAGCAATCTGTAGTTTTGTTCAGGTACCAGTTCGAGGTGGTATATCTGAGAACTGTTCAAAGACACACAGCCGACTGACCAGCAGGCCCAGGTGCACTGTTCCCTGTGCACCAGAGAAGCATTAACCAGCAGATGAGGGTTAACTGGCAGATGAGGGTTCAGATTTTGTTTCTATGTGTAAAAGAAAAAACAAGGCCCAGCAAGAACTAAAACTTTAGGGCACATTGGAAAGGTAGTTAGGTATACTGAGCACAGGAAAGGTAAGAGCAGGACCATCCCATTCTTAGTGATAACTCAAAGAAAACCAAGAACTTACACGTTCTCTTACTTTATCTTCAAATTGGAGTCAGGAAGGGCAGGAGTCCAGGCTCTGAGACACTGGTGCACACTGTAAATTCTTGCCTACTCAGGAACAAATACAGGAGAGGCCTGCTGAGAGGAGGGCTAGAGTGAGGGGCTCTGGACAGCTCAAGGCCACAGAGCTGAGGAGGGCAGGGATGGAAGGGTTTAGAGCTGCTGTCTCAAAAACACTCATGCAATGTGGGACAGAAGGCTCTTGCCACAGCGAGTTCCCAGCAGATAGAAAGGAATGAGCTGGAGCTGGGGTGGACCTACAGTCATCTGCCTTCTGGAATTAGCTGTGGAAGCAGCATACAAGGCCAGGAGATCACGCATGGACATATGGGAAATGACCTTCCTAGGGGAGACTGGAAGCTGTCTGTTCTTCACCAAGCTTTTCTGATCATCTTCCCTGTCAGGACTATCACCAACCCCCAAAGAATCCAGATCCAGCAATGCCTTGGGCCCTGCAACTTCCTGTTGCCTGCCCTTCCCTGAAACGTGGTTGAGGAACACAGCTGCATATCCTATCTCAGAGGAGCTGGAGAGTGCATCACCCGCTCAGTTACATTCCCAGAAGCCCGAGATCTCTGACTAACCATGGCTTCCTCCTAGGTCAGCAGGAAGATGCTCACAGTTGGTTCCACAGCTTTTCACAAGCTGGAGAGAATCGTACAGCTGCTCTTCAGGAACAGTCCCTGTGCAGGTGCTTTATACAGTACTGTTTATGCTTGTAACAGCCCTACTTATAACAACACAGCAAAGTGCATGTTTATAAATGAAGAAACTACATTTTGGGGAAGTTAAGCAATTTGCTCAAGGTTACACAATCTGTAAGTAATTTGACTGGGATAGAACCAAGTCTAAATCCTGGGTTCTGTCTATGACAGCGAGGGACATCCAAAATGTAAGGAAGATGCAGTGTTTAGGACAAGTCCAAACAGGAGCTAAGCCTCTCCTGCTGAGTGTTATGAGCTTGGACCTTGAGGCTGGGCCAAGGCCGTAGCTCTCTGTGCCACCCACCATGTTGAGATCCAGGCTTCATCTGGTACCCTGGGAGCCTCCCAAAAGTGTGAGCAACACCTCACCCCCAAACCTGAACTTCCTGACACACCCAACCTTATATTTTCAGAGAAATTCTTCCAAGTCTCTCAAAGAGTCAGACCATGCCTCAACCTAAGTCCTTGGGGAAAGTAACAGCAGGACCTTGGAGGTGGAGGACCCACAGGATTAATCTGACTACTTACTTGTCCAGGGCCTCATTTATTAATTTTCTATGGTGGACAAAGCAAATTGTTCTAATTTAGCCACTTCAAACAGTACAAATATTACTGTTCTCAGCTTAGGAGTCTCACACTATCCTCACTGGGCTAAAGGTAAGCCACAGGAACTGCCATGCCTGCTGGAGGCTCTGGCAGAGAGCCTTCCCTTCGACTTCTTTCAGCCTCTGGGCTGTCTGTATTCATGGCTCTTGCTCTTCTCCCTCCATCTGCAGAGTCAGTAGCAGTGAGTTGAATCTGTATGCGGTATCACTCTCTTTCCCTGGTCATATGACCCTCTGATACTCTTCTGTCTCTATATTTTTAGGAACCTTTGGTGACTCAGTTGGGGCCACCCAAGATAATCCAGGATGGTCTTCAAATTCAAGCTTCTTAACTTAATCCCATTTGTAAAATCTTTTCACCATGAAAGAAAACCGTATTCTTCTGGCCTACGGCCACCATGGACTCTGAAACGTCCTCATTAGCCAGTCTCTTACATGTAGAAGGCAGTTAGTAGGTTCTCAAGAATAAGTGCCAGTTTGACCAGGGAACAGGCCTCTCCCAGCTGCCTTTAAACCCTGTGACCTTGGTGACTCATACCTGCCTCTGCCAGTAGCTTTACTGTTAAACTCAACCTTCCTGGCAATAACTCCCTACCCTACCCTAATGCCACCTGTAGCTGAAAGTTCCCCCAGCATTTGCCCCCAGAGTCCCTAGGCTTGCCATGGTGGCCATGGCATTTGCGGTGACCAGTTTGCAAATGCTAGGATGCTGCCAGGAGAGGCCACCAAAAGCACCCTAGAAATGCAACTGAGCTGAACTGCCCAGCATCTCAGGTGGTCACACCTCAGGTGCACTATATCCATCTCTGGGAAACACATGGCGGCTCCATATCAGAAGACTCTCAGAATAAAATTGCCAGACTAGCCAGATACAAAATAACCCTAGTGAAGGGTTTGACAAAGGGAGACCTACCATGTGCCTCGGGAACTGGGTCTTATCACCTCTCTAGTGTCCCCTGGGCTCTGCCCCAACCTTCTAGTCATGATGAACTACCACAGCATGCCCTCACCTCTGAGGGTAAGCTATGAGTATTTTAGTGAATCAAGGTTAGTAATGACTCCGTAAAGAAGTGGCCCAAGTTCACAGAGTTGATAAATGATAAAGTCAAACTGAGCCCAGTCTGACTCACATTGATATGCTGTCTTCCCCACTGCACATCCTCTGAGTGTGGTGACCAAAGCCTCCTCCAGGTCCCAGGGCCTCTCCAGGCAACCAGGAGTACCCACTAAGCTAAGAGGTCTGTGAGCATAGCCAATCAAACATGAATTCTAGGTAGCTCTTTCCTTCCCACGTCCCTTTCTTCATATGAACTTTGGGCTCTATATCCTGTATGTGTCATTTCTAAGGCTGCATTGTCTCAAGATCAGCATGTAAAGAAAGGATTCACATTAGACAAGTGGAAGAACTTTCCAAACATTAAGGACTGGGTTACAACATTCTATTAAATTTTCTAGATCTAAGAAGAATGAAATGCTGGAAAAGGCTGAGTAAATGGCCTTTCCTTAGAATCTTTCAGAGTAGTCTGCAGACCAGGTTGTTTGCTAATATTACTCACAAATTTTTTTTCTAGATATTAAAATAGACATTATTCCTCTGCAGACCCACAGGGCCCAGATCCCAGCACACAGCTGTGGAGAGGATCTAGCTGCTGCCCTCTGAGGGAGCCAATGCCCCGAGTCCACTCTGAATCAGGGGTTCTTACACTAGGTGTCAGAGATATTGAGAACACAGTAGAACATGGAATGCTGGCCCCGGCCCCTCCTCATCACTGCAGCTGTGCTGAGAAACAAGCATGTATCTTTTCTCTGCACATACCCTAGTGAGGGTCCTGGTCCAGGACCACATTCTGAGAATGGCTGGTGTAAGCTCCTGTGGATTTAGGAGGAATCTGGGATTCCTTCCATCCAACAGCCCATGGGATAGCCCGGGGCACCTTTCCTAGCTTTTCTTCAAAATCCCCTCCAGATCTTGCTGTGATTTTCACAATGGAACTTTAGCCCTCTCCTCACCACATCTGAGATTAGCTCCAGTCTTCTCTGTGAAGATGCTAATCCTGAGCACTCCCCCAGGATGTGAGCCGCCTGTTTACCAAGCTGTCACCCATTTGGCACTGAAATTTGCTTAACCACTGCTCACCTGCTGGCTTCTAAGGATTTCTTGTCCCGCCCTTGGCCAGCCTCACGTTTTTCAAGTTCAGTCCTGAAAGCTACTTATTTACCAGTGTGAGGAATTTGGGTTTTCTTCCCGCCTGTGCTCCTCTTTAAAAGATCCCCCACTTCGACTGTTCTCCATCATATACACTCATGCCAGACAAGTAGGTAGAAACAGTCTGAAGTATCTGCTCAGCAAAGAGGGAGAGCTCATCACCAATGGAGTTTAGAGTCGTCAGTACATAGTGATAGTAAAAACAAGCAGGTTTGAGTTAAATGCATTACTGGTTTTAAATTCTCTACAGTTAATCTCCCCACCAAGTTGTTGGGGCCTGACATCAGTAGGCCGCCGCCCACACACACCTGAGACGCCCACGCTATGCAGGGCCACCATTCTAGAAACTGTTCAGTGAAGAACCTTTGCCACATGGCCTCCAGTGACCAGGACTCAGGACTAGAAGTAGCCCAAGCTGTCCCAAGAGGCCTAGTATTCCAGACTGTTCTTCCCCATATCCACCCTCGGGTTCTTGAGTTCCATTCAAGCTGCTCTGCTTCCCTGCTCCTTGGTCCCTGCTCCTTGGTCCCCTGCTCCTAGGTCCCTGCTCCTTGGTCCCCTGCTCCTTGGGCCCTGCTCCTTGGTCCCTGCTCCTTGGTCCCCTGCTCCTTGGTCCCCTGCTCCTTGGTCCCTGCTCCTTGGTCCCTGCTCCTTGGTCCCTGCTCCTTGGTCCCCTGCTCCTTGGTCCCTGCTCCTTGGTCCCTGTTCCTTGGTCCCTGTTCCTTGGTCCCCTCCCTGCTCCTTGGTCCCCTCCCTGCTCCTTGGTCCCCGCTCCTTGGTCCCCTGCTCCTTGGTCCCTGCTCCTTGGTCCCTGCTCCTTGGTCCCCTGCTCCTTGGTCCCTGCTCCTTGGTCCCTGCTCCTTGGTCCCCTGCTCCTTGGTCCCTGCTCCTTGGTCCCTGCTCCTTGGTCCCCTGCTCCTTGGTCCCTGCTCCTTGGTCCCTGCTCCTTGGTCCCCTGCTCCTTGGTCCCTGCTCCTTGGTCCCTGCTCCTTGGTCCCCTGCTCCTTGGTCCCTGCTCCTTGGTCCCTGCTCCTTGGTCCCCTGCTCCTTGGTCCCTGCTCCTTGGTCCCTGCTCCTTGGTCCCCTGCTCCTTGGTCCCTGCTCCTTGGTCCCTGCTCCTTGGTCCCCTGCTCCTTGGTCCCTGCTCCTTGGTCCCTGCTCCTTGGTCCCCTGCTCCTTGGTCCCTGCTCCTTGGTCCCTGCTCCTTGGTCCCCTGCTCCTTGGTCCCTGCTCCTTGGTCCCTGCTCCTTGGTCCCCTGCTCCTTGGTCCCTGCTCCTTGGTCCCTGCTCCTTGGTCCCCTGCTCCTTGGTCCCTGCTCCTTGGTCCCTGCTCCTTGGTCCCCTGCTCCTTGGTCCCTGCTCCTTGGTCCCTGCTCCTTGGTCCCCTGCTCCTTGGTCCCTGCTCCTTGGTCCCTGCTCCTTGGTCCCCTGCTCCTTGGTCCCTGCTCCTTGGTCCCTGCTCCTTGGTCCCCTGCTCCTTGGTCCCTGCTCCTTGGTCCCTGCTCCTTGGTCCCCTGCTCCTTGGTCCCTGCTCCTTGGTCCCTGCTCCTTGGTCCCCTGCTCCTTGGTCCCTGCTCCTTGGTCCCTGCTCCTTGGTCCCCTGCTCCTTGGTCCCTGCTCCTTGGTCCCTGCTCCTTGGTCCCCTGCTCCTTGGTCCCTGCTCCTTGGTCCCTGCTCCTTGGTCCCCTGCTCCTTGGTCCCTGCTCCTTGGTCCCTGCTCCTTGGTCCCCTGCTCCTTGGTCCCTGCTCCTTGGTCCCTGCTCCTTGGTCCCCTGCTCCTTGGTCCCTGCTCCTTGGTCCCTGCTCCTTGGTCCCCTGCTCCTTGGTCCCTGCTCCTTGGTCCCTGCTCCTTGGTCCCCTGCTCCTTGGTCCCTGCTCCTTGGTCCCTGCTCCTTGGTCCCCTGCTCCTTGGTCCCTGCTCCTTGGTCCCTGCTCCTTGGTCCCCTGCTCCTTGGTCCCTGCTCCTTGGTCCCTGCTCCTTGGTCCCCTGCTCCTTGGTCCCTGCTCCTTGGTCCCTGCTCCTTGGTCCCCTGCTCCTTGGTCCCTGCTCCTTGGTCCCTGCTCCTTGGTCCCCTGCTCCTTGGTCCCTGCTCCTTGGTCCCTGCTCCTTGGTCCCCTGCTCCTTGGTCCCTGCTCCTTGGTCCCTGCTCCTTGGTCCCCTGCTCCTTGGTCCCTGCTCCTTGGTCCCTGCTCCTTGGTCCCCTGCTCCTTGGTCCCTGCTCCTTGGTCCCTGCTCCTTGGTCCCCTGCTCCTTGGTCCCTGCTCCTTGGTCCCTGCTCCTTGGTCCCCTGCTCCTTGGTCCCTGCTCCTTGGTCCCTGCTCCTTGGTCCCCTGCTCCTTGGTCCCTGCTCCTTGGTCCCTGCTCCTTGGTCCCCTGCTCCTTGGTCCCTGCTCCTTGGTCCCTGCTCCTTGGTCCCCTGCTCCTTGGTCCCTGCTCCTTGGTCCCTGCTCCTTGGTCCCCTGCTCCTTGGTCCCTGCTCCTTGGTCCCTGCTCCTTGGTCCCCTGCTCCTTGGTCCCTGCTCCTTGGTCCCTGCTCCTTGGTCCCCTGCTCCTTGGTCCCTGCTCCTTGGTCCCTGCTCCTTGGTCCCCTGCTCCTTGGTCCCTGCTCCTTGGTCCCTGCTCCTTGGTCCCCTGCTCCTTGGTCCCTGCTCCTTGGTCCCTGCTCCTTGGTCCCCTGCTCCTTGGTCCCTGCTCCTTGGTCCCTGCTCCTTGGTCCCCTGCTCCTTGGTCCCTGCTCCTTGGTCCCTGCTCCTTGGTCCCCTGCTCCTTGGTCCCTGCTCCTTGGTCCCTGCTCCTTGGTCCCCTGCTCCTTGGTCCCTGCTCCTTGGTCCCTGCTCCTTGGTCCCCTGCTCCTTGGTTCCCTCCCTGCTCCTTGGTCCCCTGCTCCTTGGTCCCTGCTCCTTCGTCCCTGCTCCTTGGTCCCCGCTCTAGCCCCATCCGCCTGGCCTCCTGCCAGCTTGTGATGATCTGTTCTAAAGGTCACCCTAAGGCCTCCATGGCAGAGCCAACCTTCTTCTAGTCTAGACCTTATGCACCTAAAATCTGGACTCTGGGAAGACTGCCATCTAGTCCCAGTAACTCATGGCTAATGGTGGCGATGGAGCAACTCAAGGCCCCGAGGAAGGTGGGCACGGGCAAGGTAAGTCCTGGCTGCGACCCGAGGAAGGTGGGCACGGGCAAGGTAAGTCCTGGCTGCGACCCGAGGAAGGTGGGCACGGGCAAGGTAAGTCCTGGCTGCGACCCGAGGAAGGTGGGCACGGGCAAGGTAAGTCCTGGCTATGACCTCTTGGGTCCTCCTAGGCAATGTGAATGTTCTAGGAAGCAGCTTTCTTTTTTTTAAACAATTTTTTTTATTTTTTATTTTTGTATGTGGATGAATGTACTGTCTGCATGCAGGTCTGTGCACCCGTGTCGTGCAATGTCGTGGAGGTCAGAAGAGAGTCTCAGATTCCCCTGGAACTGGAATTCTCCTGGAATTGGAGCCACAGATGGTTCTCAGCCACCATGTGGGTGCTGGGGATCGAACCCGGGTCCTCTGCAAGAGCAGTCGGTGCTCCCACCCACTTGGCCATCTCACCAGCCCCGGAAGCAGCTTTCTTTTAATTTCCAAACCAAACAGCCTGAGCCCACATCCCACGGAAGCAGAGAGTACTCTTTTAGACTTCTAACAGGTGGAGGGACTCACACACTCCTTGCCACCTCACCACACGTACATTCTCCTTCCAGGCACTCTGGCCATAGTCTCATCACCTGCATTTATTGTCTTCTGGATGCAGCTGCTCACAGCATCCATCCATGAACACAGCCCCTTCCCCAGGGCATTTCCTAAATGACTGAAAGTCCCTGTTCTGCGTGGTCAATTTCAGGTAGAACACTGAGTAGCAAATAGGTTAAAATTAAATATTAGCTATCAGTGTTTTCAAGTTGCTATTTTCACATGAGGAAACTTGGAAAAGCCCACTGAGACTCAGAACACGACCCAGGGGATAAGAGCATTTTCCCTGCAAACATGAGGATCTGGGTTCAAATCCCAAGCATTCACTCACATAACACTACACCCAATAGCATGCCATCTGTAATCCCAGCTGTCGTGAGCTCAGTGACAGAGACCTGAGGATCCCCGAAAGCTTGCAGGCCAGCTAACCTGTTATGTGCAGCTGTGAAAACTGGAGACTCTGTATCAAAGTGGAAGACAAGAACCAACACCCAAGGTTGTCCTCTGACATCCATATGTGTGCCCCAGCACACACACACACTCTCTCTCTCTCTCTCTCTCTCTCTCTCTCTCTCTCTCTCTCTCTCCACCAGAACAGTGGTTAACACAGGTTGGGAAGGGGGAGGAGGGGGAGGTGGATAGAGAGGTTGCATTGGATCCCATGCACCTGTATATAAGGATAGAAATACCGCAGATAATCAAACAATTAAAAATAATATTTAAAAAGAAGAAAGAAAAACAGTTGCTATGTAACATCCCTACCAGGCTTCCAGCCAACTCACTCCTTTCTTCTCTGCCCCGAGTCCTCCAGCCTCCCAATGGCTATTTCTCCCTCCCATCCTCAAACTGCAGAGGGGAAGTGGAAAGTTCCTGGTACTATGATATAGACACAGTTAACGCTGAACTCTCTCCTGTCTTGGGACTTAAGGCCATGTTATCTCATCTGCTTATTAGGGTTTCCTTGGCAAAGGACCACCTTCTCCTGACATGAATTCCATGGCTTCCAAGGCTCAAAAGAGCTGCAACCTTCATTTGTTTTGAAATATCCATTTTTCTTTCCCTGTCAAATATTCACTTTCTCCTTCTGCCTACAGCCTCATGTTGATTCTAAACCATAAGAATCTGGTCTTAGCGCCAACTCGCTTTTCTCAATGATTTATGAAAACATAGGCATTCATATACGTGGATAGATATTAGTTCATAATATTGTGAATCCATTCATAAGTTATGGAAAAACCAAAACCATGAACCCATGACTCTTAACAAGCACTTTCATTTTCAAAGGCTCTGCTCTACTTTCTACCCTCCAAAATATATTATTAAGGCACGTACGTCTTCCTTTTCTGCCTTTTCATTTTATAGGAAACAATTTTCCATGTCTTCACTGCCATCGTTCAAATAGTTGCCTAACGTTCTATGGAATTATTGCCTCAGTTTAGAGCTCTCCTCTCTCTCTCTCTTTCTCTCTCTCTCTCTTTCTCCTAGATTAATGGATTAATTTGGTCCTTTTTAATTTCACCTTCTCCTTTTGTTAGCTAGGTAGACATACAATCTTTGACTCTTTGCAGAAGTTACCAGAAAATGGTTTCTATTATAAAATCCCCTGACAATAAATATAACTAATAGGCTTATGTTTGCTAGTCACTTATTAGTCAACTAAAATAACTTGCCTCCTAGAGCCCAATTCTGCCCAGATGATATTGAGGGACACAGACTCAGATCACCTGAATATCTACACAAGTCCCCAGACCCAGGCACTGCCAAGCTCTGCTTCTAAAATATTAAGTAGCTCCTTCTGTCCTCAGGGGAGCTCAGGACAGTCCAAACAGGTGGGTGAATCACTTGATACCCAAATCCAGATGTCATCAGTCTATGGAACTAAGGACAGGCTGATGGCAGAGATAACCCCCAGTCCCCCTCCCTGCCACAGACTGGTGAAGGCCTCAGAAACCCTGAAAAGACACTCTGAGAAACAGAACCACCCTTCCAAGTTCTGTTCTAAGGGGTTATTCAGGCCTTTCCTCATGATACAGTTACTCTTTAGTTAGGTCACTGAAGGAACTGCCGAAAATCCCCTGTTCTTACATCTAGATGATGATGTCATATTCTTGGTTAAGATATCCTCAAAACTTTAGGAAGAAAATAAAATAATGCTGCAAACAACTCAAGCAAAGGCAGCTTGAAAATGGCCTAAGACCTTCCTCAATCCTTCTTCCTCTCTTACACATATATACTTTTTGACATGGGGTGCCAATTATTTTAGACCCCAAGTGCACTATGCATGCACATCAGCAATGAAGTAGTCCAGGAATTACTAAAAATTTCTCCCAAGCATCTCATTTGTGACCATGGACACAAATAATGAGAGGAGAAAGCATGTCTGCCCAGCTAAGCAGTGAGCAAAACCTTATTGCCTTGTCTGGAATCAGAAAGGTCAACGTGAGGTTAAGCCCAAGTGAATGGCCCATCATGGGATAAACAAAGCACAAGCCAAAGCTATGTGCAATGTTATTCTTTCACCTTCTTCCTGGAATTTCAGAGATTGTACAAAACCCGGAGTACAAAAGTGGACAAAATAACGCAACAGTGCAAAGTAGTATCAGTGAAGACATGCGCACTTGAGGATTCAAGGAAGAAACAAAGCGCACTTGGCTGTGCCTCTCCCATTCCAGCTCTCGGAAAGTTCCCTTTCCCTCAAAAAGGAGAGCCAATTTCCTTTTTTTTTTTTATTCTACAAGATAATATTGTTTCTCAAAGTCTTTCTCCTTTTTCTTCAAACACAGAGAAAAAGAACCATTGGCCTCAGGAGAAGGAAACCCAGAACTTTTCAAACTTTTTAACTCCAAAGAATCTAATTATGGATAAAAATTTTTTGTAAGATGTATCAAACAGTAATTTCTGTGATTACGCTGTGTAACAAACCACCCCAGAGTAGAACAGTCTATAGCAACACTGGTTGTCACACTGCACGTCAGCAAATTGACTATGAGCTGTCCTAACTGAACTCCATCCGGAAAGTTCTGCTTTCTGCCATCAGTGGACTTGAGGGCTGCCCTACATCTCCCATTCTCCTAGGCCTGGTAGTTACCTGAGGCACATTGCAACAGGAACTGGAAGCATGCAAGAGGCAAGCCAAACCATCACTGGCATTCAAAGTTTCTGCTCACTCTCCACATCACCTCCTCTCACATTCAACTGGCCAAAGGATGTCACCTGGCCAAGTTCAAAGTCAGTAGTACAAAGAGTATGGTCTGAGCCAAGAAGGAGGGGAAAGAAGTGATTATTTCCTGACCAATCGTCCAGCCTGTCTCAGAAACCGAACATATTAAATAGACAAGTCACTCTTCGTTGATAATTGGAGTGAGGAAGACTTAGAGGTCATGTTCTTCTCCACTCAAATTCTTAATGAGTTGTCTAGCAGCCCTCAAAGCTTCAAAGAACTGCAAGCCAACTCTTTCATGTTACAGATAAGAAAGCTAAACTGTAAATAATTGTTATGACTTGTCCACAATTTGAGAGTAACAGGTGTGAAGTCAAGAGTAAGAGAACCCTTTCTACAAGTTTCCAACCCTGACAACTAGTCACTATGTCTAGTAGTTACCAAGACTATAAGGGCTGTGTGCTTTACAGTTTGTGAAAATCATTTGCTGCTAGAGGAAATGCTCACCACCTGGTAGCATAGCAAATGAATAAAAGGAGGGTAAAGAATATAATCCTGGCTACCAAATCTCAAACCATTTACTTTGTGATACAAATCTCAGAATGAAGTGGCTCCCATCCCTACCAGCCAGCCATGATCGGATGGGCTAGATCAGACATGCAAAACCGGGACAGAAGATGCCCGAGCTATGTTGTAAGTGCATCTCTGATGAAGAAAATATGCAAATGAAAATGTAGAAATAGGATCATATTTCTATTTGGGTTTTGTCATTTGTTTGTTTCTGTGGTGCTAGGGATTGAACGTGCTAGGCAAGTGCTTTGCCACCCAGCTACAACCATAGCCCATCTGTTGGTAAACAGGCTCTAAAAGTCAGGGTATCTGTAACTCATAAGCACTAGAGGTCCTGAAAGGGACACCATGGTCTAAGGAAACAGACCACTAAAGAGAATCGGTGGGTCCAACTGCAGATGCCCAAACCCAATGGAGCTACAACCCAAGGAGTTGTCGGATATTGAAACGTTAAGTCTAAAATGCTTTTTGGGCCAGGCGTGGTGGTGCACGCCTTTAATCCCAGCTCTTGGGAGGTAGGGGCAGAGGCAGGCAGATCTCTGGACTTCCCACTGGTTTTCATACAGAGTAAACCTGACTGTTATGATGAATCCTGTATTCCATGTTGAACAGAGTAGCTTTGCTCTTCTGATCACATGCTGACATAGCCAGCACTCCCACGGTCTCAGGAAATACAAGCAAAGGCCCTCTGACCTTGCCTCCCATGTGGTTTCTCTTTAAAAAAAATGATGCGGAGGGCTGGAGAGGTGGCTTAGCAGTTAAGAGTATTGGCTGCTCTCACAAAGGACCCGGGCTCAATTCCCAGCACCCACATGGTGGCTAGCAACCATCCATAACTCTAGTTACAAGGGATCCAATCCCCTCTTCTCACCTCTGTGGCCATTACATGACACAGGTGCACTTACGCACACAAAGGCCATACACTCACAACCATAAAATAAAAATAATAAATAAAATATTTTTAAAAAGATGGTTTCTCTAGCTTTCTGCTTTCTAGACTGAACTTTTACCGTCATATCCTGTTCACTACCACTAGTGCTACTACCAACCTACCACCACCACCCCTAATACCATCACCATTAATGCCATCACTGTCACCAGCACCACCATAGCAACCACCATCATGTTATTCCCATTACCACCATCACTACCTCCACCACAGTCACCCCATTACCATATCACCACTATAGCCATCATTTGCGATCATTGTCACCAGCAACCACCACTATCAACACCCCACATTATCACCACGATGGTCATCGTCACCACCACCGTCCCTAATACCACTTCCATAACCACTAACGTCATCATAGTCAGTAGCACCACAACTACCACCATCAACACTTCACCACCATCAACATTAACAGCATCCCAGTCACATCACCGTCACTACATGCCACCTGACATGGCCACCACAGTCATCATCGCCAGCACCATCAACACTCCAGTGCCATCGCCAGCACAACCACCACTGCAGTCACTTGTCACCAGTCACCACTGGCACACCACCCCGGCTGTTGCCACCGTCATTGCAGTCAACACCACTCCAACTGCCACCCCTACCGACAGCCGTCTCCTTTACTCCTCGCAACAACCGCACCATATGTATAAGATTATTCCTATTTTACAAGTGAGGAGAGAATCAGCGAGTTGTTAGCCACCAAGGAGAAATTTATACACATGCCCAAGTTCACATTCCCTACCCTTTGATTACACTATACAGCCTTGGAAACTGTCAAAGCAAAAGAGGGACCAAGAATGGCTGTTGGTGAACAAAAAGACGGAAGCAAAGGGGCTGAGAGGAGAAAGGAGCTGGAGATGGCATGGCTAGAAGGCAGTAGGGGGCAGAAAAGGAATAAACTACAGGGGATCCCTCTGAGCTGAGAGGGGATGGAGAAGGACTCCATGGGTGGCAGTTCTCATGCAAAGCCTACTTAGACTTCAGAGAGGAAGTGATTTTGCTTCTCCAGACCCCCAGAGGAAAGCCCACTCCTGGTGGAGAGGTAGAAGTCAGGGCCTAAAGGGTCAGTGAGTTAAAAACAGATAAGGGTCAAAAATGACCCCCAGAACACCAAAGTGCTGCTGATAGGCTGAGGGAGAGGGGTTCACATCATGCCTCTGCTTCCACTGGCATTAAGGGCATGAGCCCCACACTTTGCCCACAACAGCTGCAATTGGTAGTATTTGCTGAATACTCACTGGATGCCAGACACTGGCATTGTTTGCTTTTTTTTGGTCTTTTTGAGACAGGGTCTCCCTGTAGCCTGAGCTGTCCTGGAACTCGCTATGTAGACCAGGCTGGCCTTGAACTCATACAGATCTTCCTGCCTATGCTGGGATTAAAGGCATGCACCACCACACCTGGTGTTTACTTTTTGTTTTTCAAATACACACACACACACACACACACACACACACACACACACACACACATACACACACGGGTACAGGTGCCAGAAAAGGCCAGAGGCATTGGATCCCCTGGAACAAGAGTTCCAGATGGCTGAGAGCTGTGTGACGTGGGTGCTGGGAACCAAAGCCATCTCCTCTGCAAGAGCAGCACAAGCTCTTACCTACTGAGCTATCTCTCTAGCCCCTGGGCTAAGTTCTTAAACATTTAATTCTTCAACCCTACACGATGGATGCTCTAATTTCCCCATATTATAGCTTAGTTCTTAAATTGCCCCAAAGGCCCAAGTACAGAAAGCTCGATCCCCAGCTGTTGCTATTGGGAGGTGGATCCTTTTGGGGGGGAAGCCTTGTTCAAGTTAGGGGACTAGGAACATGGGCTTCAAGGACTACTTGGACTCCAGTCCCTCCTCTTTCTCTCTGCTTCTCTGCTGTCGTGAGGCCGGCAGCTTGCTACTCGATACACTCCCTGCAGTGATGGGCAGGCTTGCCACAGGGCCAAGTGCCAGGCCCAACTGATCATGGACTGAAGCCTCTGAGACCGGAAGCCAAAACACCTGACTCTGAAGTTATCTCAAGTGTCTGTTATGGCAGTGCAATGTTGACTAATACACCCCATTGTAGACATGAAGAAGCACAGAAAGGCTAAAAACCTGCCCAGATTCACATGTGTCAGAACTGGGGAGTGGATCCCAGGAATAAGCTTTCCACACCTCTAGCACCCCAAGTCCCGAGGAGGCTGGAGTAAGTGGTACTGTCCCCGTTTCAGATAAGGAGACTGAGGCTAAAGGACTTCCTGAGTCTGGCACTAGCCTGGCACTAGCACAGCCTGGATCCGCAGCCTCTCCAGGTGGATGGAATACACCAGAGAGGCGAAGGTGCAACTTGGCCTAGAGACGGGAAGAGGCTTCACAAGGCTCACCTCTACTCCGAGGAGACCCTATCCTTCACGCTCAGAGGCCTCATAGAGTCACATGTTATGACCTTTCAAAATAGTTGTATATTTAACCATCCACCCAAGACCCAAACCAGCATTGGCCTGCGAGCCAAGTCTGAAAACGACACGTAAACAGAAGGAAGGAGCCAGTCCAGCCACACTCCAAGTTGGGAAAAACATCTCGGATTATTTGTTTCAAACATTTTGCAATTGATGAGACCCAAACCACATTTTTCCAAGCATGCTCTTCTACACCCCTCCCTCCCACTCACCCCCATCCCTGGCCCATGTGCATTTCCCCAAAAAATGCAATCCATATGTCTCTGATCCATTTACACTTAACTCATCAAATTGTTGTTTCCTAAGAGTAGTTTGGTAGCCGTGAAGCCTCCGAGACTGTCTGTGAGGCTTTCAGAAGGTTTTCTTTTTTTTTTTTTTTTGGTCTTTTCGAGACAGGGTCTCCCTGTAGCCCCAGCTGTCCTGGAACTCACTCTGTAGACCAGGCTGGCCTTGAACTCACAAAGATCCGCCTGCCTCTGCCTCCCGAGTGCTAGGATTAAAGGTGTGCGCCACCACGCCCGGCACTCAGAAGGTTTTCTATCTCTTTTCTTAGGAACAGGAAGCTGCGTTTAGCCAAGGGCAAATGAAATTGAAAAGGTTGGCAGGGTCAGGGTGGTCACAACACAGCAGACCACAAAGAGGGGCCTGTAGGGTGGCATTCTGGAAGACCAAATTCAAGGCTGGGTTTAGTTTTGTTTCCAGTTCACTGTCCCTCTGACTGCCACAGCCCCTAAGGTAGTTCAAGCACTGAATACAGAGTGTATAGCAAGTCCCTGACCTGGGTCATTGGTGATCCTCTGTATTGATGACTTCGGTGGAACTAAATCCCATGGATTCTATTTCCCATGGCAGCTTAAGAACTTGCAAGGCCTGCTTTTCTATCTTCCTTAACACACACACACACACACACACACACACACACACACACCAAACCAAACCAAACACTTCTCAAAACAAACAATTACATCTGATATGATTTAACTCATCTATATTTTTTTGGCTTTAGCAAAAAAGTCTAGTTTTGTTTTATTTTTTTTAATTGCTTAAGTTCAGCTAACTTAATGTCCCTTGGGGAAACTGATCTATGTAAATGTGATTTAACTAAAGGAGGGGCTGAGACATTCACATGTGTTTTCTATTTTCTAATCACCCTGAGCTCTGTACATGGTAAGCAGACTGAAAAATGATGGTGGTCTCATTTCAACATCAATTTTATACATTTTATCTCCCAAGAATGCTGAATGATGGCTGGAGAGAATCTCACTTCCTATTTCCAGACAGCCAGAAGCCAACGAAGTGTGAGAAGCTGACTGGACGGATAAAAGACGCAAAGGAAGATGGCGATCCACTATCATGTCTGCATTCTTAAACCAGGCCAGAATGTTAGTCAAGATTCACTTTAAATCTTCTACTTCCCTGATTAATGTCAACCAACACTTACAAAACGCAGGCTGTATTAGTTTTCTATCACCAGGTGGTAAAAAAAAACCCACAACTTCAGTGGCTTAAAACAACTTGGGATATACTATAAATTATATATATATATATATATACTACCACCTAGTCTGCCTATATCAGGGTCTTCTGCTTGGTGCTAATAAAATTAGAATTAAGATATTGGTTGGCTACATTCCCATCTGGAAGCTAAACTGGGGAAACTACTTATAAGCTCATTCAAGGTATTGGCAGAATTCACTTCCTCTTGTCTGAGTATCTGGGCTTCTCGTTTTCTTTGTGGGAACTGATCTCCTTCATGTCCTTGCCACATGGCTCCCTCCATGGGCCCTGTTAAAATAAGGCTCCTTAACATTTTCCAAAGTCAGAAAGAGCCACTTTTCCTTCATCAGGAAGAGACCAGGACCTTTTAAGAGGACTTTAACCTTATTAAGGCAAGCTACCCAGCACAACCTCTCTTTAAATTAACTCCATACCAATCAATCTGAGAACTTAATTTTATCCACACAGTCCCTTGTCCTTAGCCACATAATGTAAGCTGATCGAAGGGAGTAATAGCCATCATATTCCTAGGCCCCACCTACATCTGAGGAAAAGGTATATTATAGAGTATGTGCAGCACAAGGGTTGAGAACCTGGGGAGTTGTGTTAGAATTCTGCATACAGATACCTTTGTTTAGAATTCTGTTACTTTCATTATAAATCCTCCCTTCATAAAACACACAGGTGAACAAACCGTAGCCAGTCACTATCTCATGAACTATGTTCTATAACAAAGTTAGGTTTGATATTCATAAATAGCATAAAGGTGGGCTTTGTAAGAAGACTAGGAGTTACCAGGCAGGTACCCTATAGAGAAAGGAGTAGGTGGGTTGAATAAGAATGCCTTGGAATGGTATGGTAGGATTATCAAGTTACCATTAATTTTATCTCACTAAGATGTCAGCAATGTACTTAGTATTCTTATGTGCTATTTACCTTTTGCTTTCTTTTTATAATTTTTTTTGCTTTATTTTTATTTTATGTGTACGTATGTATGTATTGCATGCATGTATGTCATGCAATGCCAGCAGAGGGCAGAAGAGGGTCTTAGATCCCCGCCAAACAGGAGTTACAGATGGTTGCTAGTTGCCATGTGGGTACTAGGATTTGAACCCAGGTCTTCTGCAAGGACAACAAGTGCTCTTAGCCACTGAGCCAGCTTTTGCCTTCTTTTAAAAGCAAAGTGAAGAAAGAGTTCCCCTGAAGCCTGATTGATAGACCAGGTGTATATGTGTGACTCATTGTACAGATACAAGAAGAAACACTGGGGAGGATGAAGACACCAGCCTGGTAGGAAAGTGCACCTCCTGGCTCATTCAGCATGACAGGGCCCTTCCATTCCTGAAGGAATCTTTCATCCCAGAAGGGTAGAAATGAGCCCATGCCCACAGGCACAAAAGCAGCAGATGCCACAGCAGCTCCTGGTTCCCTAAGAAGCAACTAAAGTTGGAGGTGGAGTCAGACATATCCCAGCACCTCAAGAGTCACATGCCCAGACTGGCATTTATGTGCAAGGTTCACGTTTGATGCTCAAAGTTTCTGACTCTTCATCCACAATCTGTAAACATGTGGTTGGATAAAACATGCCCATAAGAAGTAAAGTAGCATTATATCCACTCTGAAATAGGACCACCAGGAAGATGACAATCCCACAACCAAAAATGTAACTGGCCGCCAGGCAGTTTGGCCTGAGTGTTTCCCCTCCATTGCCAACAGCCAGGTACCTTTTCTGCTGGAAAACTGCTAGAGTCCATCTGCCTTGATGACTCTCTTGGCAAGCTGTGTGGCAGAGGGGACACCAGAGGAGATTCAACACGAGGAGATCTGGACCACAGACTCAGTTCAACTTGTTCTTTCACATCCCAGGATCTTTGGAGGTCAAGAGAGTTTTCTACATGCTGGATAAGTGAGTTTCCCGGACAACAGAAAATTTTTGCTAGCTGCAATATGCTTGGCCTTTTATTATTTAAGTATGGAGGATTCTCCTAAGATATGGAATCCATTAAGAGCATGGGCCCTGGAGCCAGAATTCCTGAGTTTCGATCCCAGCCTCAACACATGCTTGCTATGTTGCACAGGATTGTCCTCCAACAGACAAAGCATGGACAGACGCCATCTTCCCAAGGTTGGTTGCACCCGCTTGCCTAGGATCATCAGACCTAAGCTTGTTGACTGGAGAGTCAGCCACACCTCCCAACACCCAGTCTCCCTAATTGCATGAAGGGCAGGACCTAAGGGTACATAGACCGAGGAAGCCATAGGGAGAGTCTCTGGCCATTTCGTGCGGCTGTGGGGAAGGCACCACCCGTGCTTGGTTGAAGACCTTCCAGTGTAGCCTTGCGGGGAACACCCACGCTCCTGTACCCAAACCCACACCCACTGCTCCATAAGTAAGCCTGATAAACTCATTGGTTTCCCAGATGGACTTCAGTTTGTCACAGGGACCACAGGAGGAGGGGGCCCAAACATCTTTTGTGCCTCCCAGAAGGAATTTTAGCTACAGGACTGAACTTCTGTGCCTCTGTGGATAATTACAGTTCCTACTTCCCACAATGGTCAATGATGCCTGAATACGTTTAGCAGTGCTACGATGGCATCTGGCATATAGCAATGATTTCAGTATCATCATTTTTATTATAAAATGAAATGTTAGGGCTGGTGAGACAACTCGGTGGGTATGTGCTCACCCTGCAGTACAAGCCTACACAAAGGGAAAGGAGAGAACTGGCTTCACAAAGTCGTCCTCTGGCCCCCATACGCGTCTTGTGACATATGAGTACTCCCTATCCCTGCACACACATCATATGCATACACACGCCATAATAATTAAAATGTCTTTAAAATAAACTGAAATGTTATATATGAATGGATAATGTATGTAGGCACAATGGAGTTTTGTTCAGCCATAGAGAAGAATGAAATGATGTGATTTCAGGAACATGGACAGAACTGTAGGTCACCATGCTAAGCAAAATAAGCCAGACCAAGAAAGGCAAGCATTGGATGTTTTCTCTTATACAGAATCTAGAATTTTGTGATATATATTGGAGACGCAAATATAGAAAGAGGACTACTTGAGAACAGGATAGTGGGAAGGGGTAACAGAGGGAAATGGGTGGAGGATGGTGGTCAAAGTATACCATATACGTGGATGAAAATGGCGGTCAAAGTATACCATATACATGGATGAAAATGGTGGTCAAAGTATACCATATACATGGATGAAAATGGTGGTCAAAGTATATCATATACATGGATGAAAATGCCAAATTCAATAACTGTGCTAATAAAAATGTAAAATATAAAACAAGTTCAGCTTGTGTGTATACATACAAATACACTGTATATAACTACATACACTTGTTAAATACTTGTAAATGTACATCTATACACAGATATACATATGCACACACTGTATGTTGAAATATTAAAATATATGAATATATTAAATAAATGTATAGAAATACATAAAACCATGAACCTCTGGCATTTTGGGAGGGGAAACTGATCTGACGTAACCTCCAGAGGCGGCCTGGGTTCCTGTGTCTGCCCTGCAACTGGCCTCTCTCTCTCGCTGATCTGGCTGCTAGCAGCCACGTGTGGCTGTGTCTGACATTGTCTGTGTCAGCTGAGCTCTTCCGTTCTTCTAAGACTGGGAGAACAAATGACAAAGCAAATATTGCAAAGAACTGGGCTAAGAAGGGGCACAGAGCTCTGCGTGTGAACCTTGGAGGCCGTCTGCAAGCAGAATGCTCAGCTTTGCTGTGTGGCCGCAGTGTCACCGTGTTGGAAGGTCTGAAGACAGGACTCGGGTGGCTTTGTACTTCAACCCATTCTGTGTCTGGTTCCTGCTGCCTTCACAAGGCCTGTGGCTCTGTGAGCGGCTCTCAGGCTCTGCTAAGGTGTAGAGAGAACAAGAGCAGAAGATGCCTAATAAGGCTCTAGTCCGCCCCCAGCACACACTTCCATGTCAACCAGGGAAGCTCTGATAAATGTTTTATACAACAAGTTCTGCAAATGATGCCATTGGAGAAAAGAGTTACACCACTGAATCAATAAATAAAGCTGCCAGCTCCTGCCCTACCATTATGGGTTTGCCAGAAAAATGACATCTGTACACACACTCTTTACTGCCGGTTTGGAATGTTTCAAATAAAGGATGAGAGAGTGACGAGCCATTCTACCACTGAGAATTAAACATCACAAGAATGCACATGCCTTAACCCAGGCTGGGTGTGTAGAGAAAGCACTTCCAAACACATCCTGCCACTGTGGCTTGCATGTTTCATTAAGGAAGTCGGGCCAACCCCACATCCCGTCACAAAGCCACCAAACTGAATATAAATACATGTCAAGTAAGTTATGACTTTAAGAAATCTGAAGTGTGAATGGTGGTTACAAACATAAGAGATGGAGCTCTGTGGTTGGCAAAGAACCATTGGAAATGCTTTGTCTGATGGTATCCAAGAAAAGGGAGAAAACTAAGTTTCTAACAATCAATGAATGAGTAAAGAAAACATACTATATGCTTGGAGCATTTAGCATTCCATGGTGTGGAATACTATTTGGCCAATAAAAAGAGTTCTTGTCATTTATGGCATACTCCAAGTACAGAAAGCCAAGTACCACATGATCTCATTCATGCGTAGACTCTAGAGAAGGTAGTCTCACGGACATTGAGAGTAGAATGGTGTGTGTCAGGGGCTGGGGAGAGCCAAGGGGCAGGAGCATCAAAGAAAGGCTTACCAACTGGTAGCCTAAGAACTTCACAGCAGGAAGACCTTCCCATGTTACAGGAAGCAGGATGACTGCAGAAATGGCAAAGCACTGTATGTTTCCAAAAGCCAGACGGAAGGACATCAAGTATCTTCACACTAAAGAAGGAATACACAAAGAGTTCTGTTTATCCGGGTTGAACATTCTGCCATGTATACGTACATCAAGACATTATAGTACCCACATCTTGATTTTTAAAAATCAAAATAATCAAGAAAAGGATGATTTGTCAGAATTCACAAAAAGAGACTCCAGCAGCTGGTACCAGGTTTCTGATCAGACCTGCCCTGGAGTTGAGCTGGGCTCCTCCACCTTGTCTCTCTGTAACACGGAGCTCCTTCTGGCTTTAACTCGCTCTGTCCTCACTGGACCCTCAGAACTGTTCTGCTGCAAGAACTGGAAGACACAAATGAGAAGGAGTTTCAAGGAGATGAAATTAAACAAGAGAAAGTTATTTCTCTCCCACAGTCCTCGGGTCTGGAAGTCATTAGTTCAGGTCTGGTGTGTTGCTCTCCAGCATCAGAGACCCGGGCCTGCTCTTCATTATGTCTCTGCCATGAGTGGTTCCCATTCTCCAAAGTCCTTTCTGGGTCAAAATGGCTGCTAGAGCACCAGACATTGTGGCTATATTCCAAACAACAAGGAACCGGAACAAGAAGAGAACCAAACCCTCCTTCCATCAAGGAGGTTTCTGAAACCCTTCACACACCCCTTCTGCGTTCATTATGCCGCCCACAGCATAGCCACTAGTAACCTCACAGAAGGCTGGAAAATAGAATCTTTATTCCAGAGAATTCTGTGCCCAGGTAAAACTCAGCTAAGACAAAACATATTAGATGACAAGAAAGCTGTCCCCTATATCAACTCACCTCCAGGTTCCATTCTGGCTTTCTGAGTGAACCCACTAACTTGGAATAGAATGGCACCCCATTGTTGTCTTATGCCCCCCATTAAATCTTTAAGAATTCATTTCCAAGCCCAGGAACACATATTAAATACCTATTATGATTCATACAATGGAATAGCATTCAGCATTAAAAAGAAGTAAGCTATTAATGATGCACCACTGAATCTTAAGATTAATTATGTTCAATGAAAACAGATCAAAAACTAGAGTACACATTGTGTGACTGTTGATAAAAAATTCTAGAAAATGCAATCTAGCCTATGGTGTTAGAAGTGGAGTGAGCTTCTTTGTGCAACAGGTGGAGACTATTAGGAAGGGCCACAACTGGTGAGACACAGAGACTAAGTAAAAGTGAGGCGGCCATCCCTAAGTGACCTATCTACAATGCCACCACTATGCCTAAGGCCCAGAGAACATCACAGAAAAGGGGGCAGGAAGAACGGAAGACAAGAACGACAAGACACCTGTTGCTATTTACATTCTAGACATGAAAGGGAAGCCACACCAGTGAAGTCACCACAGTATGGCAGCCTAACAAGATCTACATGTAATGACAAAGCCAGTTGACACACCAAGGTGGATGGGAAAATTTTCAAGGGGCCCTGCTTCAAAATGAAGAGCTGTAGGCAATCACTGGATGCTGAGGGAGAGAAAACCGATTTTATCCAGGGACTAGATTCCCAAGAGGGCAGCCTTAAACACAGGTGCACAGGAGGAGCACGGCTGAGTGGACTCAGTGTATGGGGGGGTGTCTATACATGTATGCATGTATATGTAACAGTAATAATGAATGCATGTTTTTCTGGGACTGTGTTACTTCACTCAGCATGATGTCCTCACACAGTCCCAGAAAAACAAACGACGAATGGTATCCCTCATTTGTGGATGCTAGTGCCAGTTACCTAGTTGTAAGTATTTCTTATGTATGGCCCCCTGAGCTTTTGTCCAAAGCAGGTGGGAGTGATGCATATTGGAAACAACACCACCACCACCAACAACAGAAAGGACTGAATTGAAAAACTGACTGAAACAGTGAACTTCTGCTCAAAACAGTCAACTTCCTCATGGAGAATATTGAGAAAGACTGAGAAAGAGATGAAAAGCATGTTTGGCAGAATGCATGAGCTCTGGCGGGGTGGGCGAATGGAGGGGCATGGGTCTAGATTTGTTAAAAAAAAATAAAAATAAATTTATGAAAAAAAAGAAAATATGTATTAATCATTAATGAAATTATAATATTTATGATGGTATTTTTAGACAAACAATGAAAACTTAAAAAAAAAATAATGAATGCATGTATGCATGTGTTCTAGTTTGTCTTCCATTGCTGTGACAAAACACTCTGACCAACACCAATTTGGGGAGGAAACGGTTTATTCAGCCTACATCCCCTGGGTCACAGTTCATCACTTAGGGAGCCCAAGGCAGGAACTCAGGGCAGGAACCTGGAAGCAGGAGCTGAAGCACAAGCCATGGAGGATGCTGTTTACTGGCTTGCTTCCCTGGCTCATGCCCAGCCTGCCTTCTTATACGGTACACAACAACCTTCCCAGGGTGGCACCACTCATTGTGGGCTGGGCCCTCCCACACTGCTCAACCATCAAGTCAATACTCCACAGATGTGGCCACAGGCCAATCCAAAGGAGCCAATTCCCCAATTGAGGCTCCCTCAACCCAGGTGTGTCAAGTTGACACTAAAGCTATCCAGCACAGCATGTATATGTAACAATAATAATGAATGCATATATGCATGTATATGTAACAATTATAAGAATGAGACTGGTGAGACTAGAAGCTGAGAGCCGTGGGGTGGGGGGGGTGAGGAGTAGGAGGGAGACTGGGAGATATGGAAATAGTACAAAACTATACCCATGTATGATATGTATGATGGTCACAAAAAAAAATTTAATCTATTAATTAAAAAAGAATGTCCCTCTAAGTGCAACAGTTGCTGTCTGGGAGAAAATGGAAGAAGTATGGAGCCAGGACAAATTCCAAGGAATACCTGGAGCCCTGTATGTAACTCTCTTGACTGTGGTGGTGGTTTCTTGGGCATGAACATGTACTAAAAGTCATTAAGTGAGCACTTGCCATGTGTTCATTTGTCTCTTCCTCCTTTTACCTCAATAAAGATGTGAACTGCTTTTTGAAAGAAGGATCTATTATATTCCTGCCCCAGTGATGGACAGGGACTACAAATGAGCTGGAGGCCCTGCCCTCCAGTCACCCCCAGAACAGTAAATCATTCTGCTACAAAAACAGGTTATTGAGCATAAATGGGGCAAATGAATCCCCCTCAATGCCCAGAGCAACTCTGAATAAATTAGCCAAATCGAGCACAGCCTAAAAGCCTAGGGCCAGATCTGTCACCTCAAGTAAACTCCAAATAGCTGATCAGGTGTGAGAGTCACACACAGGAGTGAGAGTTGAGCGCTCCACTGCTCAAAGCACATTCCATGACTACAGGGTGCCCACAGAGACTAGGGTACGCACATTTTTAAACATTCCTTGGTAAATTGTGTATTTTCCACTTTTAGAAGGGATCTTTGTGAGTTCAAGGCCAGCTGGGGCTACAGGGAGACCCTGCCTCAAAAAGACAAAAAAAAAAAAAAAAAGTGAAATTCAATGGCATGCTCTCTTGGAATCACATCTGCACTGCAGAAATGGGCAGGATGGGATGACAGATGAGTAGCCGGCACAAAGGAGTCCTCGGAAGGACTCGCTAGTAACCCAGCTGTTTGGAATCTGCTGTTTCCAATGACCAACACATTCACTTGGTCCAGCCTTGTCACATACGCAAAAGTGCATGCTAAACTCTAGAAGTCTCAGATGTTGGCTCCAAGGCCATCTATGGGGAAAATACCCCTCTTTCTGCTCAATTTTGCCTTCTAGCTCCCATGCTTATGAAAGTTAATAGTCCTTAGAACACAAAGCTATTGTTCCAACCTTTCCACTTTGAGGAAAAAAGCAGCGCTTCATTATAAATTCAAAACTCATAGAGAAGAAGACTGGCTTTTTCATCAACAGCCTTGAGGTCTTATTATGCTGTGTAACCTGACCACTACTGAGTAGGGCATGGTGGACAGGGCTGAGATCAGTGACCTCACCACCCAAAATACCTCCCGCTAGCCTGGCACAGTGCCTGATCCTCCTTAAGATTAAGGTGCTGAGGTATCTCAGAAGGCCTTGCAATGCCAGTTCACTTAACCCCTAAAGGGAAGAAATGAACATGGAATGGGACAGATGTAGGGCTGGCCTACATGGCCTTAGTGGACCCACTGAGGCAAAAGACCCTGTGAGAATGACGAAGCTCTGACAAGAAAACTTAAAGAGGCCACATTGTCTCAGGAGCCAGCACTTCCTTGTGTGAAAAACTAACATGGAATGAAGTGATTTGTTGCATGCCAAATCACCAAATCTTAAGTCTTTTATCTTAAGCACGTTTTTAAAGACCCATCATTCAAAGCACCTTTTTCACATTAACCCCTTGATAAAAACAGATTTGCCCAGCTGATTGACATGTGAAGTGTCACTGTCCAGAACTTCCCCTGTCGAAGAACTGGTCGCTACAAATAATCCCTAGTCAGGACTTCCCTGTCGTCTGAGCACCTCTGTGCATTCAAGCTACATGCTCTCTTTCTTTACAAGTGTATATCAATTGTTCCATGTAAGGAGTTTTATTATAAGCTTCATTATTTTTCTTGAGCCAGGGTCAGCTGGCTTTGAACTCACAGAGATCCTCCTCCCTCGTCTCCCAAGTGCTAAGATTACAAGTATGCACCACCATGTCAAGGGGGTGGTTTGCCTTATTAATTGCCAATGTAAGCCATGTAAGCCATTTATGCTACTTTATTGGACTTTTTTTCTCCCAGAATCAGTTTGCTTCTTTTTACAGTTCTGTGTGTTCCACGAGGCACCCATGGCCTGGCTTTGTAAGCTATACGTTCAATGAAAACCAGAAGGGCTTTCTTATTTCTAGTCACACGTATCTTGTCATCTTCAGTTTCTCCTGGAAAGTCAGTTTCCTCCATAAACCATTTTTTAGATCATCTTAGAAGTAGCCTGACATCCTTCACCAATTAAAAGACCCAGAGCAGCTACTGAAGGCAGGAGAGAGAGAAAGAGTGGACAATCTTCACCATTTCTCCTTCAATAGCAAGCAGTTTTGCCCTCCTGAACAGAATACTGGAATAATTGCTCCCTCCTGAAGCTGGTGGGAACAACTCTGTGTCAGAAGTCTGTCCTGTGACATGGGTTCATGAGCATATATTTCCAAGGGGAACAAAGTAGAACAGGGAGGGCTCAGAATAGGTCCATTTACGCTCAATATGGGAAACCACAGAACAGATAGATCTGGGCTTGGACCTAACTCCCACATGTCACAAAGGTGTTGCGGCAGTAGTTGCCGCAACACCTTTGTGACTCTCACAAGCATGACCGCACTTTACGCTGTGCCCTTGGGCTTGTGGCCTCTGGGTCTCATTTCTCATCTACATAAATAAAAAGTTGGACTATGGAACATCATGAACTTTGCAGGTAAATGGATGGAACTAGAAGATATTATGTTAAGTGAGGTAACACAGTCCCAGAAAAACAAACAACGAATGGTATCCCTCATCTGTAGATGCTAGCACCAATTACCTAGTTTTTCTTGTGCGGGGCTCCTTGAGCTTTTGTCCAAGTAGTTGGGAGTGATGCATATTGGAAAGAACAACAACAACAACAACAAACAATAACAGAAAACACGCATCAAAGAACTGACTGAAACAGTGATCTTCTGCTCGAAACAGTCAACTTTTGCATCGAGAATTTTGAGAAAGACTGAGAATTTTGAGAAGAAGATGAAAAACATGTTTGGCAGAATGCATGAGCTCTGGTGGGGTGGGGGGGTAGTGAGGGAGACACGGGTCTAGATTTGATTTATAACATAATCTTGTACAAAATATATATAATAAATAAATAAAAATTTAAAAATTTGCTTTTTCGTTCTTATGGCTTTGATGAGTCCATACTTTATTTTTCAGTGCTCATCACAAAAACTAAGTGCACAAAGGGACTTGGAGTCTTCTCCTACACCCATTTCCTGTTTGTTTCCAGTGATCAGATTCCAATGTTGAGATTTTCCCTAATGGTCAGAAGCATGTTTCAAGTCAGCAGTAAAGCACAAAGTAGGTATGGGCTTCCCTACAATGTGGCTTGAGTCTGTGTGGAGCATCTGTCTTTTGCTCAGAGCCCTGGAAACCCAGAGATGCAGTGTGCTGCAGCTTTGCCAGCTTCTGGGTCCCACCTGGAAACACGTCATCCAGTTGCTGGGCAGAAGCACTGACTTGCCTGATCCTCAGGGTTCACACACTGTGTTAATCTTTAGTGTTGCATGTCATGTTTTCAGACAAGATGTGTTAAATAATCATTCCATCATGCTTTCCCTTTGCCGCACTGAATAAACAAACCCGGCGTTTGTGTCCTAATTGTCTTCTCAGGGGCTCTTTGGAAGAAGGTGGGCATTTCTGAGAACAGGACAAAAGTCTTTAAGTTCCTGTCCGTGGTGTCCTTCAGCCCTTCTTCTTTGAAACTGTCGTCATGGTGATGTTATGAGGTCAGATTCCTTGCCCATCAATCAGTCAAACCACCTCTGCTTTCCCTACAATACAGTTTTCTTGCTGACAGCACTTTGGGGGTTGGAGTTATTTTAGGTGTTGGTTCTGAGTAATGTGTGTTGGTAATTGGTTAGTGACTGGCCCTCGGAATTCCTTTGCCAATTTCTGTGGTACAATATTCCACCATGCCCGATGCCAAGATATCACAGTAAAAGCAAGAGAAAGATCCACACCTTAGAGCTCACAGGTCTCCAGTGTTGTTGGCTGTGCTATTCTGTGGATCTGGGTGGAGGTCTTGGCCACAGCATTACGACCATTTAAGCATTGTCGTCTGGGTGTCTGGTGGCTCTCCTACTTTAACAACATCACTGGCTTCCACCCAGATGTTGAGAGCACACCCTGGACATTATGACAATCAAAAATATCTTCAGAGGTTACTAAATGTCCCCCAAAGAGAAAAAATCACCTTTAGCTCTGGAACATTCTCAAGGATGATATTTAGAGGGTTCATTCAACAGAGTGGCTTTCACCCACTGTTGCTACCAACCACCTTGACTATAGACCCAAAGGAGCTCTCTCATGACATTTTGGACATGGTAAGTAGTTATACAACTCAGAGTGAGCTTCCTTGGGATGCAATTTTTAAATCACCATTCAACTTGGTTGCAGAGGTGGCTAGCTGGAAAGCAATCCCTTCTAGAGACACTCATTGCAACATAAACTAATGGTGGAACCTCAACAGGGAACTGGTCATCTAGAACTAAGATATCTGCACCCAGCATTGAGCATATTTGATTTCTGGAGCTAGGGGTGCTAGTTTTACCAGAAAAAATCTTCCCTTTGCAAAGTTAAGTATTTTGTCCAACTTCACTGAAAAGGAGCCAAGATCCCATCCATTTACACTAAGAATCTGGAAAAGTTTACAAGGGAATGTAGGCCTATTCTATAACTTAGACCCAGATGTGCTGGATCACTCTTGGTTCTTTTCTTTCTCTAAGGATTTTTACCTGAAGTGTTATTCCTATAATATCCACCTTCAGCCTGAGCCCACACTGTTCCCTCAGGCACATTCACTGACTAATCTCCAGGGCCAGCTTCACATGTAGAAGTATCACCACACCTCAGAAAAATTCAACAAAGTTGGGAAAGTCCCCTCTAACCCTGACAGGCCTGCCATTGTGCCTAGAAATCCATAGCAGATGAGGCTACTCTCCAAACACAGGTGTTCCTAGGAGGGGTCTTGAAGAAGAAGCATCCTATTTGTCTATCAAATGGTTGTCACTCCAATCTATTGTTTCTCCCCTCTCCCTTAAAACCCTCCAACAAATCAGTTTTGCTCCATCAGCTCTTCCCTCACTATCTCTCACACCCATCAAGAGCACCTCTGAAATAATGATAAAAACACACCATCATATTTATCAGTGTTTACCAGAATCTCTCAAAGAAAGATGTATTTGGAACAAATACTTAAGTACCAGGGAGAAGAGAGGTGTGGTCATAAAGGAGCCATGGTTGTCGTTGAACTGTGATTCATAAAATAAAGGAGGAAAAATCAATAAGTAATAGGAGGCCAGCCCTCTGTGGGCAGAGTTTTGTGATGGTCAATCACGCCTGCCAACTTGATGAGATTTGGAATCGCCTCGCAGATACACTTCTGGCTGTGACTGTGACAGTGCGTCCAGAGAGGTTCCACTGAGTAAAAAGATCATCCTGAACTCGGTCCCAGACTGAACAAGAGGGAAAGTGAGCTAGCAGCAGCATTCACCTCTCTGCTTCCTGACTTAGGGAACAATATAAAGAGCCACATCTCGCTCCTACGGCCATGCGGTCAACACCATGATGGAGGGTGTCTTCAAACGATGAGATAGAATAAACTCTTCCAGCAGGGCATGGTGGCGCATGCCTTTAATCCTAGCACTCGGGTGGCAGAGGCAGGTGGATCTTTGTGAGTTCAAGGCCAGCCTGGTCTACAGAGTGAGTTCAAGGCCAGCCTGGTCTACAGAGTGAGTTCCAGGCCAGCTGGGGCTACAGGAAGAGCCTGTCTTGAAAAGACAAAAAAAAAAAAAAAAAAAAAAAAAAAAAAAAAAAAAAAAAGAATAAACTTCCTCCTTGAGTTGTCTTTGTCAGGTATTTTGTTACAGCAACACAAGAAAAGTAGTATAGAGATTGCAAACAGCAAATAATAACTAGAAGACCAACTATTTCTATGTTTTCATCACTGTTGAGCACTGTTCCAATCTCTAATACCAACTGATGTAATTCTTACAACAATCCTATGTAGTAGTTTGCCCCTATTTTACCAATAGGAAACATATACCTAAAGCAAGTCAGTACCCTGACCAAGGTCTTCTGACACGTGAATGAATAGTGAGTGAAACTGATGAGACTCTAGAATCTGTACTGCCAGCTGGCCCAGCCAGCTACTTCCGTGGGGAAGCATCGGCTGGGCAGTGGGAGGACAGCAGACAGAAGCCTATAAGGATGTCATTAAATACAACCAGCCACGAAGATAAGATACAGAATTCTTTAATGTACTACAAGACAAGTGCGCCGTCCAGTGGCGCGAATCATCGGAGGCGGACTGGGAATTAATCACTCATTTAACTTGTTCTTTATAGTTTCTTTTATGAGGCCACTTACTTCTTAACTTCTAGTATTCCTAATGCTACTACACACTAATGTTACTAACCAACAACAGCTTAGAAACAAGAATATTTATACCAGTAGTGAGCCAATCAGCAGACAGATTCAGTCTATGGATCAATCATGATAAGATTTGTTTTATAGATACAATTTCTTATGCTATGTTCATGAAGTTGACAAGGTAACATAACATATCATCTTAAAATTACTGAAGCATGCGCACTGTTTTCTTCAGCCAGCGCCTTTTGGCTACAGACCAAACGCCATGGCTACAGACCAAGCGCCATTTCTCTTCAGCCTGTCACTTCAAGTACTCTTTGACTCCCACAACAAGGAAATACTAGATGCACCATCACAGTAAGACAGATTATGGAGACACAAAATATTCAGATATGGAGAGGTGCCTCTCAGAAATGGGGGGGGGGGGGCTGGAGAGATGGCTCAGTAGTTAAGAGCACTGGCTGCTCCTGCAAAGACCTGGGTTCAATTTTCTTAGCACCCACATGGTCCTAACAGCCATCTGTAAACTCCAACTCCAGGGGATCCAACACCCTCTTCTGACCTCCACAGGCATTGCACTTACATATATGCAGGCAATACACTCATACACATATAAATAAATAATAAATAAAATATTTAAAATAAATGATGGAGTATGGGTGTATCTACTGTGGCATATGTAATAATATCTCCTTTATCTCTCCTTTGAAATCTTCAGCAATGTCAACATTTCTTGCTAATGTGGTTATGGATTCTTAAGAAAAGATAGCAACAGGAAAAAGCTCACAAACATGCCGTGTGTGTGTGTGTGTGTGTGTGTGTATACTCATGAACCTATGGACAGATGCCATGCAAACATAATACTAGTGAAATGAAATTTTACTTACGCTACATTTAGTTACACAAAGAACAGGCAGACTTTTTCATTTTTATGGGAAAAATATTCAACTTTGCAAGCAAGAAGTAAAAAAAAGATCAAGAAGAGTTTATTGTACAATAAACAATATATCTAAACAAATGATACTTAAGTGAAAATCCAGATGAAACTGGCGCAGGAGTAAATCAGTCTGGCAGCTGGCCATCCTCTCCTCTTTCCAGCAGAGGAGAGGAGACATGGGAGCCCTGGTCCAGCAGGACAATCCTGTCACCAACAGACAGCAGTTCAGGGTCCTTAGACTCACAATCCACAAGTGTAGCTGCCATCTCTCTAGACTCTCTTGTTGCCCTAGATATTCCAACATAGACTGAGATGATTGCTCCTGTGTGTGAAGATCAGCCTGCCCTGCCAATCGCCTCTGGTCCAGGAAGCAGGGAAACAGGTCCATTTGGAGATCCTGGAGGAAGCACAGAATAAGAAACTACAGATCTGCAGCTCTGGTTCTGTGGAGGACGTCAGACGACCATCCGGATGATGTTTATGAAATGTGCCAAATCTTAGCTGGTCAGGCCACCAAAATTACATTTAAAGATTATTGCTTCACAAGTGCAAGTTTCAAGTTTCCATTACCATGTATATTTTTCATGATACACACGAGGAAAGTAATGCTTTTGGATTGTTCTCTGGATACCAGGATGGAGAAATGAAAGTTGAACTCACCATTCTCCTGCTATATATTTAAAACCAAACAATGAGGAGGGAAATGCTGTTGGATTGGCAAAACAGATAGCTTTGAATGCTGAAGTGGATGGTAGGCCATCACATACAAGTAGCACTACATGGTTTCCCTGGGTTATTTAAAGAACACATGGTTCAGCAGTTAAGAGCATGGGCTATTCTTGCAGGAGACCCAGATTCAATTACCAGCACCCACATGGCAGCTACCAACCATCCAGAGCACAAGTTCCAAGGGATCCAGTGTCCGCTTCTGACCTCCATGGGCATTGCACAAGACGGGTACACTTACATACATGCAGGCAATACACAAAGAGTAAAAATAATAAATAAAATATTTTAAAAAAATAAAAATAAAAAACAGTACATGAAGTGGGGCAGGGAAATAGTGGAGGACCAGGGAGGAATTGGGGGAAGGAATGGGGTGGATTTGCATTATGGAATTTTTTAATATAATACTTTTATTGATTTTTTTGTGTATTCATACATCATTTTCAGCTCAATTTAGACATATCCCCTTTCCCTTACCTCCAACCCATCCCAGTTCATGCATTCTGCCATATATGTCCTTATCTTTCTCTCAGTCTTTTTAAAGATTTTCTCTGTACAAGTTTATTGCTTTGGGCAGAATTTAACTATATCAGTCTGTTCTTTGACCTAGTCCATATGTTGTTGTTCCCTCCCATTTGTATTGCTACAAATATGCCTATATAAATGTCATATATGTACCAGAATTATGTCCTCTGGGAATAAACTGTATGTTAACTCTGAAATATATTTAGAAATTCACATTTTCTCCCCTTTAATTTTATATTACTCTAAATTGTGAGTACATACCTTCCACCCATATATGGTAATTACCAT
This sequence comes from Rhizomys pruinosus, assembly GCA_009823505.1. Lineage (NCBI taxonomy): Eukaryota > Metazoa > Chordata > Mammalia > Rodentia > Spalacidae > Rhizomys > Rhizomys pruinosus. The sequence goes on from VZQC01011699.1 coordinate 1,006,565, forward strand.
GTATGAAAATAAGTGGTTTGCAGCTCTCTTCACAATAGCAAGGAGCTGGAACCAACCCAAGTGCCCCTCAACTGACGAGTGGATAGAGAAAATGTGGTACATCTACACAATGGAGTTCTAGGCAGCGGTAAAGAAAGATGACATCATGAACTTTGCAGGTAAATGGATGGAGCTAGAAGATATCATGCTGAGAGAAGTAACACAGTCCCAGAAAAACAAATGATGAATGGTATCCCTCATCTGTGGATGCTAGCAGCAATTACCTAATTGTATGGCAAACTAAGCAATGTTAATGTGATCTGAAAACAAGTGTGCTTTTATATTGTAGAATCCCTTAAAAATAAGCAAAGAAAAAAAAGAAAAAGAAAGTAGAATCCTTAAAAAGTCGACTCAAAAATTACCACCTGTTGTGAAGCAGGTGATAGACTCAGAGACAATAGATTTAGAGATGTCTACAAGAAGAAGAAGAAGAAGAAGAAGAAGAAGAAGAAGAAGAAGAAGAAGAAGAAGAAGAGAGAAGAGAAGAGAAGAGAAGAGAAGAGAAGAGAAAAGAAAAGAAAAGAAAAGAAAAGAAAAGAAAAGAAAAGAAAAGAAAAGAAAAGAAAAGAAAAGAAGTGGTAAGATAATTCTAGGGCCCATTAAGAGATTCACATTATAGCAGCACAGTTGCTTTCAGATAGAAAGAAATATAACAATAACATTGCTCACCTTGCCTTTCAACTGGGAATTCCGTACTACCATACATAAATGTGGAAAACCATTCCCTGTTTGTTTTTGGGGGACTGTGATACTTCATTTAGTCTAATGGCTTCAAGTTCCATCCATTTACGTGCAAAGTACATGATGTCATCTTTCTTTACTCCCGCATAAAGCTCCATTGTGTAGGTGTACCATATTTTTGTTATCCACTCATCAGTTGAGGGGCATTTGGGTTGGCTCCAGCTTTTCACTATTATGAAGAGAGCTGCAATAAGCATAGATATGCATGTATATTTGTGGTAGGATGAGTCTTGTGGGTATATACCCAGGAATGGTATGGCTGGCTCAGGTGGTAGGCTCATTTTGAGTCTCTTAAGGGTTCTCCATACTGCTTTCCACAGTGGTTTTATGAGTTTACATTCCTACCAGCAGTGGATGAATGTTCCCCTTTCCCCTCAATCTCTCCAGCATTTGGTGTCTTGTTTTCTTGATCTTAGCCAGTCTTACTGGAGTGAGATGATATCTTAGAGTTGTACAGCTAAAGAAACAATCAAGGGGGACTAGAGAGATGGCTCAGCAGTTAAGAGCACTGACTGCTCTTGCAGGGGACCCGGGTTCAATTCCCAGCACCCAGATGGCAGCTAAGAACTGTCTTTTACTCCAGTTCCAGAGGAATCTGACGCCCTCTTCTGACCTCCTCGGCATTGCACTATACGGGTGCACCAACCTACATGCAGACAGTACATTCATACATATAAATAAATAAATAAATAAATAAATAAATAAATAAATAAATAAATAAATAAGTAAATAAATGTGTGGGCCACCACACCTGACTGAAAAACAAACAAACAAAAAAGAAACAACCAAGGAAGTGAAGAGAAAACCCACAGTGTGGGAAGAAACCTTCACCAGTGATACATCTGACAGAGCATTAACATCTAGAATCTATAAAGTACTCAAAAAACAAAGAAGTAAGAAAACAGCTGAGAAGAAAGCATGATGTCTGTCGTTTTGAGACTGGGTTGGTTGGCCTGGTATGACATCTCCAGGGACATCCATTTTACTGTAAATAATATAACTGTGTTCTTATTTTTTTTATTTTGGTATTTTTGAGACAGGGTCTCCCTGTAGCCCCAGCTGTCCTGGAACTCACTCTGTAGACCAGGCTGCCCTTGAACTCACAGAAATTCACCTGCCTCTGCCTCTGCCTCCCAAGTGCTAGGATTAAAGGCGCGCGCCACCACGCCCGGCAACTGTGTTCTTCTTTATTGGCCCACAAATACTAGATTCAGTCACTGAGAGGAAACTGGATTCATGATGGTTCTGATCTAATCAGTGGATTAATCCACAGATGGATTCATAATCTGATGGCCTTACTGAGAGATGATAGAAACTTCCTGAGGTGGGACCAAGTTGGAGGGGGTAGGTCACTGGGAACACATCCTTACTGGATATCTCTTTTCCCTCTCTCTCTTTCAATCTTTATTTCTCTCTCCCCCTTCTCCCCTTTCCAGATATCATGAAGTGACCAACTTTTGCTCTTCTATGACCTTATGCTATGATTTTCTACCTTATTACAAGCCCAGAATCCATGGAGCCAAAAGACCATGAACTACGACCTCTGATACAATGAACCAAAATAAATCTCTCCTCTTTGTAAATGGTTTCTCTCATGCATTTGTCACAACAACAAAAAGCGTGATTGAACAACTGTGAAGAGAACTCTAGATATTTCATCCTTGCAGTTTCTTCTCCCTACTTTACCATGCCCCCCAAAACAGTTCTGGGAAAGAGTTGACTTCACAGTGGCATGATGGAGGGCCTTGGTCCACAGGTCCCATCTGAAGGTCCCTATAGCATCTTCCAGTTCCTTATCTTCCTCCCTCGATGGCCTCAGTGAGGAAGTCTATAGCTGACCAACTTCCTCTTGGTGCTCTCTAGCATGGCCAGGACCCTGCAACCTTAGCACCAGTTAGGTTCTCCTGTGAGTTACCTATTCTCTTAAGCTCTGGCCATGATCCCCTGTGCAGCCCCAGTCAGTCTCCATCCTGGAAGTTCCCATGGTGGCAGTCCCTTGGAACACTCCTCAGCTGGAGTTGCTCATGGCATTCACAGGAAATATGACTTCTCACTGCAGGCAGCTGCCTGCGCTCAGGAGACAGCAATCACCTGAGTCATTACATGTTGAATTATTATTGTGCAATCTTATAATTCATCCTAATAGAATAATAAAGCTCATTATCTAAACACATTTGTGTGTGTTTTCTAACTCATGGATGCTAAATAAGTTTCTATCTTTAGTTCATGATTTTATTCACTTTTCATTTCAGAATTGTAAACACTTGTGATCCAGCTCCACTTGAAGGAGAATAAGGAAAATACAGAATTCACAGAACTACAGAGAAAGTACAAAAAACACAGACTGGTGCAACTCAAGGGGGCAGAAGGATGCTCAGGTGGTGGTTTAGATAAATCACAGGTGTGTGATTAAAGTTGTCCTTGGCCAGTCCTGGTGATCTTGCTGCCTGGCCATCTTGGAAGTGCTCCACAACCCTCACAACCTTCAAAGGTCTGTTTCACCTTCTCAAATCTGAGTGCTCAGATGCTTGCCATCTGAGCACTCAGGCTTCCCAATGCAAGTGAAAACCTAAGCATCATTGTGTTCAGGCCAGCATTCTGCCTGGATAAGATGTCAGGACCTCTGCACTTCAAGATGAAGTTCTCATCAAATTCCTCCACATAGACCTATCACTTACTTTTGTTGTGCCATGGGAAGTCACCAACCCTTACACGTAAATATCAAAGTAATTCTGTAAAAGCAGGAGTCATTATGACCACACCCCAAGTTGCCTAAAGCACAGAACTTTTTCTGGAAATAGCCCAAAAGAGATGTAGCCAGCAGGCTCATCATTGACAGTGGTGGTGAAGAAGTTCTCGGTTAGTGACCAGGGCTCCAGCAGACAGTGCTATCTCCAAAGTCAGTCCACTGTTTTGTTGCTTCTGAGTATATAGTGGGCATTGAGCAAATATTTTAAATGCCTATCAAAGTTTAACAAGGGGAGAAAAAAGCAAACTATCTACATTGATGGACCAACTTATCTAAACCAGTGGTTCTTAACTGGGGATACTTTTGCTCCCTGGGGAAACAACTGGCAACATATGGAGAAATTATGGGTTGTCATAAGCAAGGAGGATGTCCCATGAGCAATGAGAAGGAAGTGGCCAGAGATCCTACTTAACATCCTACAATAGACAAAACACCCTTCAAAAACAAAGAGTTATTTAGCTAAGAATATCAGTAGTGCTGAGATTGAGAAACCCCGAGTTAAAGACTGGAGAGCTACAAACTGCTGTACTGATAAATGTTAATGACAGGATCTCTGCATGAGAGAGATTTCCATTATTTAGCAACTTATGTGGCATTCATACTACAATCATGGCTGATTTCAAACTTACACATGACAGCATGCAATGTAGAGTTGGGAAAACAAGGTATAGTACAACAGTAATACATATATAGTTACAATAGCTATATGTAACCTCAAAAGCCTACATAATAGAACATAAAATAACTTAGATGATTTTTTTTGCATTTTACCTTTGTTTAAGATTAAATTTATTTTTTTGTGTATTTATTTATTTTGGTCTTTTTGAGATAGGGTCTCCCTGTAAACCCAGCTGGCCTGGAACTCTCCATATAGACAAGGCTGGCCTTGAACTGACAGAGATCCATCTGTCTCTGCCTCTGGAGTGCTGGAATTAAAGGCATGCAGCATCATGCTGGATTCTCCCTCTTTGGAAGTTAGAACACTCCCATTGGGCATCCGAACCTAACTGCTCACGCCTTCAGCCACTGTCTGCCCTGGCTCTCTGTCCTTTGGATTCAGACTGACTGCACTACTCTCTAATCTCTGGCTTACAGGTGACCTCTCATCATCCATAACCTCATGAACTAATTCTCATAATAAATCCCTCTTCCATGTACCCACTTGCTTCCCACTCACCTACCATCTGTCTCCTGTTATTCCTGACTAATGCACTATACTTTTAAAAAATGTATTCCTCCATATCTTCCCTAATGCAACAGGAGAAATAGATGTTAATGGAGAAGTATTTATAAGGCTTCCTGTTTTCTCCAGAATAAAAGAGGTTGGATTTGGTTGTGGAAGTCGGCAGTCCCAGCACTTTGGGGGCTGATGCAAGAAGATCATGAGTTCAAGTGCTATCTGGGCTATAGAGTGAGTTCAAGATCACCCTAGGCAACTTAGTAAAATCTTATTTCAAAATAAAAACTAAAAAGAGAGCTGGGTATAGAGGTCAGTGGTAGAGCATTTGCTTAGTCTTGTGTGAGGTCCTGTGTTCAGTCACCTATGTATCAATTAATTACTTGCTTAATTCATTCATTAATTGAAACAGTACCTGGAAACACAGTGTTCTAAATAAAGGAAAGGAAAAAAAGAAGAAGGGAGGGAGGGAAGGAGGGAGGGAGGGAGACTTTGTGATATGGAGTCCTAGAGCAAAGTATCCAATCCTGTCTCTATCATTCCGGCTGTGAGTCCTCAAACAAGTTACTCAACATTTTTAATCCTCAGTTTTCTTATCAGGAAGTAGGAAAGTCAAGCCTAACACAGAGAAAGGACAAATATTAACTATTTACTATCACTGCCATTTTCATTATATATACCAATCTCCCAATCCCATTTACTCTTTACTTCATACTTTGAACATCAATTTGTCTCAAAGTCATGAAGGCTATTGCTCTATGCAGAGAAGGAAACACTTTAGGATCTCCACCAACATTGGAAAATGCCCCCCTACCACCACGGCAGGTGCTGATGATGCTGCCTCTTCCTGGACATTTACTACACTACTCAGCAGCCCAACTGCCAGCCACTGATGTCTTCTGGAAGCCCTCCCCAGCCTTGTGAAGCCACCGTCACTCTTGCATGATTGATAGATAGGAGCAGGAGATACTCCATCTGGTCTAACCACTCATAGGACAGGAGGGTTCTGTGGCATGTGTTCTATCCTGAACCCCTGCAGGTTCACACTCTAGGTATCCTGGGCCATAACCTGCTGGATGATAATCAGTAGGGTTGCTATGCAAGGAGGCATGAGTGCAGCTGGGTCAGTGTCTGTGGCTAGGGCTCCTTCTAGTTGTTGTGTTAGAGCATTGCCACTTATTGAATATTCCAAAATGATCTTTTCATATTTAAAAAGTAGCCAGTCCCTACAAGTGCTTTCTCAGAAACATGAATATTCTATACTGGTAGGTCCAATGGCAATTTCATGTAGTAAACTAATATTTGGTATTTCTTCTTCTTCTTCCTACAATGGGTGGTAGTAAAATTGTTAAGTAAGAGAGGATAGACAATAGGCACTCACCTAATTCCTCCAGCCATGAACAAACAAACCATGGATTCTTGCTGACATTGTTGGAAATTTCCCCAAATGTGGTACCATGACTACACAAAGTACGTGAAATAGGGGATCTCCGTCCAAATCCTTTTGTTCTTGGCAATGCTTGATAAACATGTTGTCTCCATGTTTTGATTTATTATCTCATAATCTTTCATATGGTGAGAAATTCTTAGATTACAGCAAATATATTAAGATCTCAATATGAACATAATGTAACAAAAGAGATGTCTTAGCTCTATAGAAGGTGAAAGCCAATCCAAATGACTGTTAACCTAAACAGCTGTTTGCACTTAGGTGTAATTAACACATCTTAAACACAGCGTTATGGGGCCCTCCTTGAAGTGTGGAAAGGGTTTTCCTTGAAAGACTTTCCCACCAGCTATTAGCTGCTCTCACTTGCATTCTGCTGAATTGCTGATCTCTATGGAAGAGAAATATTTAGAGTCAGTAAAGCATGTAAAAGCATTGTATACTGTGGGGAAAAAAAGCTACAGAGGGTAAGAACTTTGTCTGATTCATCACTGTATCCCTGGAATCTAGTTCTTAGACTGGGACATAGCGGATGTACAACAGATCATCATTAAATGAATGAACGAGTGAGTGAATGAATGGGCAGGTATTTACAGAATGAATAAATATGCAGATCCATGGAGTAATAAAATGAATAAATTATTGGCATATACTTGGAGAACACAAGCCAAATTCCCTACCCCACAAAGTATGAATGACACAAAGATGTACACAGGAAAGGAAGAGCTGTCTCAGTTTGCCTGATTATCTTGCTGGAAGGCCTAGTTGGGGATAATTTGAGACTTCAAACTCAGCTTCATTTTGTTTTTTTGTTTTTTGTTTTTTTTTATATTTTTTTATTAATTTTATTTATTTCTGTATGTGTATGAATGTACTGTCTGCATGCAGGTCTGTGCACCCGTGTCGTGCAATGCCGCGGAGGTCAGAAGAGGATCTCGGACTCCCCTGGAGCTGGAGCTCTCCTGGAACCGGAGTTTCAGACGGTTCTCGGCCACCATGTGGGTGCTGGGGATCGAACCCGGGTCCTCTGTAAGAGCAGTCGGTGCTCTTAACCGCTAGGCCATCTCTCCAGCCCTCAGCTTCATTTTGAATCTCTGACAAAAGGCTTGGCAGGATGCACCCAGCATGGTGCCTGGCATATGACTGACAGAAAATAAATGTTTAGAGAATAATTAATAGGAAAAAAGTTTTTGAAACCTTACACACTACTTGGTTCTGAACTCCTTGACAAAAGGGGCATGATACTTGAGCATATCACTCTGTGAATCTTCTGAATCATTTTTGGCCTCATCTTCCTGTGTGTCTTTATTCATATCCATGGGGCCCAGCCCCACAGAGTTTTAGAAGAAGACAGAAGCTATATTCCTCCTCCCCAGGCCTCAGCTCTGAGACAGAAGCACCAGTTTGCTTTGCTGCAGATGAGCAAGACTGGTTGTTTAGAAGATGCTCTGTAGAGAGTGAGATCTGCTAGGCTGCTTGCTATGAAGATTGCATTATTGGGGAGAGGGCTCAGTGGATAAAGCACTTGCTGCACAAGTGTGAGGAGCAGAGTTCAGGGCCCCAGAACCCTTGGAAATGCTGAGCAAGCAAGGTGGCCCAGAACTTGGGAGGTGAGGAGACAGAATCCCCGGAGCAAGCTGGATGCCTGCACTAGCCTGGTCAGCGAGATAGCTCAGCAGAGAAGAAACCTGCTTTGAAAGCCTAATGACTTGTCTTTAATTCCTTTGAACCAAAGCAGGAGAGAACCAACTCCTGACATCTACATATATCCCCACACTCATTACACACACAGGAAGAAGAAGAAGTAGAAGGAGGAGGAGGAGGAGGAGGAGGAGGAGGAGGAGGAGGAGGAGGAGGAGGAAGGCAGCAGCTCACGGCTTTAACCCCAGCACTCAGAAGGCAGGGCAGGCAGATCTCTATGAGATCCAGGCCAGCCTATTCCACACAGACAGTTCCAGGCCAGCTGTGGCTACAGGGAAACCCTACCTCAAAAAGACAAAGTAAAATAATAATATAAAATTTTATAAATAAAGTACAGACCAATTGAAGAAGATACCTGATCTCAACCTCTGGCCTCCTCATGCATGTACATGTACATCCACATATATCAAACAAACACACAGGCAAACACACATACCACTAATAATAATAATAATGATAATAATAATAATATCCAAGTGCAGATCTTGGATCCCAGCCTCCAAAGGCTCAGGCTCTAGGGCCTGGGGTATGACCCAGAAATCTGCATGTTAACTACCATCTCCTGATATGATTCTACCACAGGTGATAAACTATTAGAGACCCTGGGAGAGGAGATAAGCATTCTACAAGGAAAAAATGCTTCCTCCCAGAGTCCCTCCAGGAAAGCTCTGACATTAGGGTGCTGATGGCATGGGGTGTCCTTCAGGAAAGTTCTCAAGCCTTCTATGAACAGACTTAATTTACTGTCATTTGAATGACAAGGATGTAAGACATATTCTCTCTTTTCTCTGATAGTAGGACACATATACAAGAGAGAAAGAGAGCGAGAGCAAGAGCGAGAGTGAGAGTGAGAGCGAGAGCAAGAGTGAGAGAGAGAGAGAGAGAGAGAGAGAGAGAGAGAGAGAGAAGTGTTTAGCTTCCCTAATTCCTAAAAACTCTCTGAAGACAGGAGAAAGGACATTTGGACACAGTCTGGATAGAGATCCATGTTTTCTTTGTAAGAAACTTTTCCCTTGGATGAAAAATCTGATCTGAAAAGGGGGTCTGGGAAGGTGACTTGGTAAAGAACCTAAATTCAATTCCCAGAACCCCCAAAATTAATCTTCATGTGATGGCACACACCTGAAATCCAACACTGACGAGACAGAGGAAAGGGTCTTGGGCTCACTGGCCAGCCAACCTCACTACTTGGTGTGTCCCAGGCCAATGAAAGACCCTGTGTTAATCAGAATTGTAAAGGGTGGACCACACCTGAAGAATGGCATCCAAGGTTCTCCTCTGGCCTTCACACGCACACATGTGCACACTAAACTATCATGGAAATGGGAAAAAATGGAAAATGGCTGTTAGGAATGTTGATAATAAAGGCACGAGAGAGAGGAATGGAGCCTCTGACATCCCAGTTACCGGCGTGGCACAGCCTCGGTTCAGGGAAGGCTGAAGGAGAGCAAGTCTCCATTCAAGTACTGGGATAGAAGATCCTGCGACTTGATGATTTAGAGACTTGTAATGGATCTGTCCACACCATACCTGATTTCAGAGTCAATGGTGCTCTCTGGAAGACAACCTGGAAATCTGGAAAACCCAAGAGAAATGGTCTGTTAGCATAAAGGATCTTGATGGTTTAAATCCTCCACATATCACATCTGCATTAAAGGCTTTCTCTGTAAACAGAGCAAGACCACACTGCCTTACATCAGGACCTTTTCAGCTTGTTTTAAAAGGGGCACTATTTTCCATGGGCATGTGATTTCTTCACAGTCACACACACACACACACACACACACACACACACACACTGCCTATGTGTGCAAATGGCAGAAAACTCTTTGGCAGTTTCTTAAGTAATAAATGTTATTCTTTTTTGGCATTCCCTTGGGAAGCTTAAAGCTACAGACCAGCTGCTGCTTCCCCAACACCATTTGGAGACCATTCTCTCAATGAGCTAGCTGTCAATATCCATTTCTTCCCTCTCCCTTCCTACCCTACAACCAGCAGTCTTTGTTCTTGTGTCTCTCTGAATAAACAAAGGTAGTTAATTTGTGTTTAATTGCCAGCAAATATGTTTCTTTAAAACTGACTGGTAAATGTATATGAGCATTTTGTATTTGTGCTGGATAGCTTTAGTGTCAACTTGACACACCTGGGTTGAAAGAGCCTCAACTGGGGAATTGCCTCCGTTGGACTGGCCTATGGTCGTGTAGGGTATTGTCTTGATTGTTGAGTGAGGTGGGAGGGCCCAGCCCACTGTGGATGGTGCTAACCTGAGCAGATAGTCCTGTATTGTATAAGAAAGCAGGCTGGGCATGGGCCAGGAGAGCAAGCCAGTAAGTACCATTCCTCCATGGCCTGCCTCCAGGTTCCTTCCCTGAGTTCCTACCTTGGACTCTCTAAGTGATGGACTGTGACCCAGGAGATGTAAAACAAATAAACCCTTTCCTCCCCAAATTAGTACTGGTCAGAGTATTTTGTCACAGCAATTGAAGTCAAACTAGAACACTTAAATAACACATATGAGATTCAAATCTATTTCTATTTCTATTGACTCCCTACTATTGGGCATGTGGGAAAGGCCTCATGAATGTTAGGCATATTTCCCAAAAACACTGGGAGGAACAGAGTCAAGGGGAGCTGTAGAACTATTGTTTTGTGCTGTGGTAACACTTCTATCTTATTCAGCTTTTCATCACTATAATAAAATACCTGAGACAATTAACTTATGAAGACAAAAAGATAATTTTGACTCACAGTTTTGGAGGTTTCAGGCCATGATCTATTGGTCCTATTAATTTGAGCCCGCACAACATAAGAGAGTTTATAGAAGAGCAAACCTTGTAGCCAGGAAGGGAGGTGGGGAGGGAGGAAGGAAAGGGAAGGAAAGTGGGGGAGAGGGAAGAGGAAGAGAGGGGAGAGGAGAGAGAGAGAGAGAGAGAGAGAGAGAGAGAGAGAGAGAGAGAGAGAGAGAACGCACTTTTACATGATTTGGGCTTCTAAGTGCTTTGGCAGCCACACCCATGCAGACTGACCACATGGCCTCTTTCAGGCAGGTTTTTCTTTAATTTTTTAATAAAAGTTAATAAGTAATGAATACAAATCCTTCATGTAAAACCAATTTGCATGTAGCTGTGCCCAAACTTATACAGCCCAAGGCCCCCATTGTCCAGCTGGAGGAGCTTATATGTACTATCATGTTGATCAAATAAGAGTCCAGTCTATATTGCTGTAGTTTCACAATTCACCCCAATCACAGCCCTTACATTCTACCATGCCTGCTTTTCCACAGATTGTTCCCTAGGCTTTAGAAAAGGGGCACAAGTGGGCGAGAAGCAAAGCAGTCTACTTTCTCTGGAGATGTCGTTTTGGACTCTGATCACTTCAGGCTGTTTCCTTTCATGGGTTGGCAGTTTATCCAGGAATAACCTTTTACTCCTACTGATGAAGCACAAGCAATTAGATATACAGGCATTTAAACAGTACTAATTATTATGGTAGGTTACATTGGTGTAGACACAGATGTTTGGATGGTATGCTAATCCATGGACTATAGCTTTTCTGTAAAAGCTGACAAGGTCTTACTGTGGCTTATAACATCTCCTAACCACTAGAGGACTTAAGCTTGTGGCATCAGCTGTGAATTATTCCTCCAAGGGGAGAGCTAATAGTCAGTTAGATTTGGTATATACAGACATTTGGCTGTCACTGCTGCAAGGTATTTCCAGGCAGGTGAGGAGTAGCTGATGCTGATGGAGGAGTCTTCCTTGACTCAAGGAGACCAATATTTGCTTTATTGATTTAGTGGCCTTTGGTACCACTCTCTGGTATTCCAGAGGCACCACTCTCTGGTATTCCAGAGGCCAACTGTACACTTGCAAGTATGGTCTCGATATATCTTTCCCATGCTTACACCAGGTCTTTGACAGCAGGGCCTTACCGCCTCTCTTCTTGCAGGTATCCCAGTTTGCTGGCAAAAAAGCCTTTATCTTTTTAGGGGGACTTGGATCCCCTAGCCTTGGCTGAATAATCCATTTCTGATAACAGAGATCTCCTGTATTAATATATTTTGCTTAATCACCCAGTTTATATAGGTTTTAGTATTATATTTGGCTCTGAATAGAGAATTATCTTTTCACAGTTCCTATGACTATCAGTCAATTAAAGAAAGCAACTATATCGCTTTTATAAGAGATTACCTCTATAACAGTCAGCTCTAATTTACAGTTAGGGAATGACTTCATTACCATCATGTTTTTCTTTGTTCTATGAAAAGGAGGTAAGGAAGTCTCACATATTAAAACTTTGCAGCACCTGAAAGGTAAAGTTCATTAGGACACATTATAAGTAGTTGTTACAAGTAGGATCCACAGAGATGTTTGAAGTCTATAGCATTCTGAGGCTTTTCTTCCTTTTAATGTTCAGCTGGGCCAACTTTCTGCATTAAATTTACCCAAGCTATTTATCATTGGCTGAATGTTGTTAATTTGGGAAGCCAGCTTAATTCCATTAGTTAAATTATGTTACAGGTAGAAGAAAATGTTACAAGTTGATACTGTACAACACAAACATTATAGAGAATATTTGTATCCATTAACCCCAAAGTTGTTGTTATACAAATTATAAGTGAAGTAGATATGGACTACAATTTATATTTGCAATTAGCTTAAGTGTATTACCTTTTTTATTAAAACCTTTTAACCAATATTGTTTAATATAGACATTTTTACTTTTAGTAAGACCTAGAATACCATATAATATGTAGACAAAGTTTGGGCAAAATTGGATACCTGTTAAACTCACATCAATTAACTATACATTAATCTAATATAGTCTTTTCTGTTGTTGTTGTTGTTGTTGTTGTTGTTGCTGTTGTTGTTCTTTCCAATATGCATCACTCCCCACAAGGAATATTTACAACTGGGTTATTGGCGCTAGCATCCACAGATGAGGGATGCCATTCATTGTTTGTTTTTCTGGGACTGTGTTACTTCTCTTAAGATAATTTCTTCCAGTTACATCCATTTACCTACAAATTTCATGATGTCATCTTTTTTTTACCACTGCATAGAACTCCATGTGTAGATGTACCACATTTTCTCTATCCACTCGTCAATTGAGGGGCATTTTGGTTAGTTCCAGCTCTTCGCTATTGTGAAGAGAGCTGCAATGAATATGGCTGTATATGTATCTGTGTGGTATGAAGAGTCTGGTGGATATATTCCCAGAAGTGGTATAGCTGGGTCAGGTGGTAGGCTCATTTTGAGTCTTTTAAGGGTTCTCCATACTGCTTTCCATAGTGGTTGTACAAGTTTGCATTCCCACCAGCAATGGATGAGTATTCCCCTTTCCGGTATTTAGTATCATTTGTTTCCTTGATTGTTGCCAGCCTTATCGGGGTGAGATGGTATCTTAAAGTGGTTTTAAATTGCATTTCCTTAATTACTAGCGATGTTGAACACCTTTTAAGATGTTTCTCAGCCATTTCTATTTCCACATTTGTGAAGTCTCTGCTCAGCTCTTTACTACATCTTTTGAGTGAATCACTTGTTTTCTTACTTTTTGGTTTTTAAATAGTTTATATATTCTGAAGGTTAATGCTCTGTCAGATGTATAAGCAGTGAAGGTTTCCGCCCACTCTGTGGGTTTTCTCTTCACTTCCCTGTTTCTTTTGCTGTACAGAAACTTTTGAGTTTAATAAGGTCCCACTTGTCAATTGTCAAACTTATTTCCTGAGCAGCTGCTGTCTGATTTAAAAAGTCTTTTCCTACACCTGTGTCTTGTAAGTTGCTGCCAACCTTTTCTTCTATCACCTTTAGAGTTTTGGGTTTCACATGGAGGTCTTTGATCCATTTGGAGTTGATTTTTGTACAGGGTGAGAGGTAGGGGTTTAATTTTAGTTTTCTACAAGTGGTGATCCAGTTTGGCCAACACCATTTGCTAAAGATGCTGTCTTTCCTCCACTGAGTCCTTTTGGGCCCCTTGTCAAATATGAGGTGGCTGAAATTGTATGTATTCAAGTTTGGATCTTCAGTTTTGTTCCATTGGTCTACCAGTCTGTTTTTGTGCCAGTACCAGGCTGTTTTTATGTCTACAGCCCTGTAGTATAGTTTGATGTCTGGTATAGAAATCCCCCCTGTATTGGTCTTTTCACTCAGGGTTGCTTTGGCTACTTGGGGTATTTTGTTGTTCCATATGAATTTAAGAATTTTTTTTCCAAGCCTGTGAAGAATGTCCTTGGGATTTTAATTGGGATTGTGTTGAATCTGTATATATATTAACTTGGGTAAAATGGACATTTTTACTATATTAATTTCTCCAGTCTATGAGCATGGGAGGTCTTTCCATCTTCTGAGGTCTTCTTCAATCTCCTTCTTCGGGAGCTTATAATTTTTGTTGTAGAGATCTTTGGTGGTTTTGGTTAGGTTTATTCCTAGGTATTTTATTGTTTTAGAGGCTATTGTGAGTGGGAAGGACTCCTTGTATTCCTTCTTCAGTTGTCTGTTTTTGGTGTAAAGAAAGACTACTGATTTTTTCAGGTTAATTTTGTAACCCACTACTTTACTGAAACTTTTAATCGTTTGTAGGAGTTTTTGTGGAGTTTTTAGCATCCCTTGGGTAAACTATCATATCATCTGCAAAAAGGGATAGTTTTACTTCCTCTTTTCCAATTAGTGTTCCTTTAATTGCCTTTTCTTGCCTTATTGCCCTAGCCAGTGTTTCAAGCACTACTTATTGAAGAGGAGTGGTGACAAGGGGCAGCCTTGATGGGTTCCTACCTTTATGGGGAATCCTTCTAACTTTTCTCCATTTAGGATGATGCTGGCTGTGGGTTTCTTATATATGTCTTTGATTATGTTGAGGAATGATCCTTCCGGTCCAGTTCCCTCTAAGACTTTAATCATGAAGGGATGCTGGATTTTGTCAAATGCCTTTTCTGCATCAATTGAGATGATGGTGTGGTTTTTGTCCTTCAGTCCATTTATATGTTTTATGATATTTACTGATTTTCATATATTGAACAATCCCTGCATCTCTGGTATGAATCCAACGTGATCATGGTGAATGATCTTTTTGATGTGGGTCTGTATATGGATTTCGAGTATTTTGTTGAGAATTTTTGCATCTGAGTTCATTAATGAGATGGGTCTGTAGTTCTCTTTTTTGGTTGCATCCTTCCCTGATTTTAGTATTAGAGTGATGTTGGCTTTGTTGAAGGAATTCGAGAAGTTTCCTTCTGCTTGTATCCTTCTGAACAGTTTTAGTAATAATGGTTGTAAGTCCTCTTTAAATGTTTTATAGAATTCTGCTGTGAAACCATCTGGACCGGGGCTTTTTTTAGTTGGGAGGTCTCTTATTAGTTTCAATTTCTTCATACTTTATGGGTCTGTTTAGGCTGTCAATCTCCTCTTGGTTTAGCTTTGGTGATTCTCTGGATTGCAGATATTCATCCATTTCTCTTAGGTTTTCAAATTTAGTAGGGTATAGGTTTTTGAAGTATTCCTGTATGATCGTCTGGATCTTTTCACTGTCTGTAGTGATATTTTCCCTTTAATCCTGAATTCTATTGATTTGGAGTTGCTCTTTCTTTCTTTTGGTTAACTGGGCTAGGGGTCTGTCTATCTTGTTTATTCTCTCAAAGAACCAACTTTTGGATTTGTTGATTTTTTTGTATTTTTTTCTTTGTTTCTATTTCATTGATTTCTGCTCTGATTTTTGTTATTTCTTACTGTCTGTTGCATTTAGGGTTTATTTGTTGTTGTCTTTGCAGTGTTTTTAGCTGCACTCTTAGTTCATTTATCTATGCTCTTTCTGTTTTGTTTTGTTTTTTTTTAATATAGGCACCCAGGGCTATAAACTTCCCTCTTAGGACTGCTTTTAAGCTGTCCCATAGGTTTTGTTGTGTTGTACTGTCATTGTCATTTATTTCCAGGAATGCTTTTCTTTCTTTCTTTACTCCTTGACCCATTCATTATTCAGGAGTGTGTTGTTTAGTCTCCATGTGTTCATGTAGGTACCAGGGCTTATCCTGGTGTTGATACTGAGCTTTATTGTCTGATAGAATGCATGAAGTTATTTCAAATTTTTTGTATTTGTTGAGGTTTTTTTCTGTGTCCAAGTATGTGGTCAATTTTGGAGAATGTTCCATGGGGTGCTGAGTAGAAAGTATATTCTCTGGTGCTTGGGTGGAATACTCGGAAGATGTCTGTGAGGTCATTTCCTTTATTGTATTGTTCAGTTCAGATGTCCCTCTGTTTATTCTTTGTCTTGTTGATCTGTCCAAAGGACTCAGTGGGGTATTGAAGTCCCCTACTATGAGTGTGTTGGGGTTAATCTGTGCCTTGAGGTCCTGTAGAGTTGTATTTACAAAGGTTGGTGTACCAGAGTTTGGTGCATATATATTCATGATTGTGAAGTCTTCATGGTTAATTTTCCCTTTGATAAGGATATAATGGCCCTCCTTGTCTCTTCTAATTGCTTCTACTTTGAAGTCTATTTTGTCTGATATTCGGATAGCAACTCCTGCTTTCTTTTTAGTATCATTTGCTTGGAATATTTTTTCCATCCTTTCAGTTAAGTTGATGACTATCCTTAAGGGTGAGATGGGTTTCTTGTAGACAGCATATTGGTGGGTTCTGTTTCCTAATCCATTCTCCCAGTCTATGTCTTTTGATTGGGGAGTTTAGCCCATTGATATTTAAGGTTATAATTGAGAGTTATATGTTGCTTCCTTTCATCTTATTATGTGATTGCATTCTTTTGTGTAGGTTTCTACCTCTGCATTTCTGTTTTTATTAAAATTTTTTCTTTCAAGGTGCCTGGAGGTAGTTGCTCCTCTCCTCTGTCCTTTGAATTGTTTCAAGCATTCTCTGAAGGGTTGGTTTTCCAAACATGTATTCTTTCATCTTGTTTATGTCATGGAAGATTTTTCTCTTTCCTTCAACTAGAATCAATATTTTTGCTGGGTATAGTAACCTGGGCTGGCATCCATAGTCCTTTAGCACTGGGAATGCTTTGGTCAACGTTCTTCTTGCTTTCATGGTTTGTGCTGAAAAGTCAGCTGTGATTTTGATAGGTTTTCCCTTGTATGTAACTTGTTGTTTTTCTCTTGTGGCTTTCAGAATTTTGTCTTTGTTTTGGGTATCTAGCATTTTAACTATGATATGGTGGAGGGAGTTTCTTTTCTAGTCTAGTCTATTTGGTGTTCTACTTACTTCTTGTATTTGCATGGGTTTGTCTTTTTTTAGTTTGGGGAAATTTTCCTCTATTATTTTGTTGACAATCTGGTCAATACCATTTTCTTGGGATTCTTCTCCTTCCTCTATCCCTATAATCTTTTCATAGAGTCCCACATTTCTTGGTTGTTCCACTCTTGTGTATTTTTAAAATTTTCAGTCTTTTCTTGAGTTTTTTAGTTGTTCTCTGTTGTCCTCTAGGTCTGATATTCTTTTTTCTGCTTCCTCCATTCTGCTTCTNCTTGAGCTTTTTAGTTGTTCTGTGTTGTCTTCTAGGTCTGATATTCTTTTCTCTGCTTCCTCCACTCTGTTTCTGAGGCTTTTTCCCATTCTTTCCTCTTGATTGGATGAGTGTTCGATTTCCTTTTTTTTTTATCTTCCTGTGTTTTCCTTACTATTTCCATTTCCTTTTGGAGCTTCTCAAACTTTTCTTGTAGCTCATTGGTTTCCTTTTTCATTTCAGCATGGGATATTTTCAGTGTTTCCACTTCCTTCAGGAGTTTGTCATTTTGTCCCTTTAGCTCTTTTCGGAGTCTGTCATTTTCTCCTTTTAGTTCTTTCTGAAGTTTGTCCTTATCTTCCTCTAGGTCCTTTCTGAGTTTTTCATTCTCTCCTCTTGGTTTTATGATTTCTTTGAATATATCTGTGATTGTTATTTTGGGATCTGTGTCCTGGGTTACCTCTTCAGAGATCTCATCGTAGGGGTCCTCCACTGGCTCAATAGAGCTTGGTGTGGAGTTGTTCTGTGATTTTCCCATATTGTTCTTTCATTGTCCTCTCAGCATGTGGTTAGCTTTCTGCCTGTATTCTGATGTGAATTTTGAATGCCTCTTCACTTTGTTGAAGGATTGCTTTCCTTGATTCCTTTGGGTGTCTTTGTTGTATTCTTCTTAGGAATGGCATGTTGACTTGTTTAGGTTTTAGGCTTTCAATTTTAGTTATATATTGGAAAGTATAGTTCACTTTTCCCTTTCTGTTCTGCAGGAGCTGGGTGGGTAGCAACCCGGGTGACACCTTCTGAACACTGTATTCCCTCTGCTGTCAGACACTCTCTCCTGAGTTCCATTTGGGGGTTCCAATTGGCAGGGAGGGGGTTGGGTTGCTGGCCTGCCGGTACCCTCTGTGTTCAAGCCTCAGTTCCTAGCTCCCAAGGCCTTCCAGGACGCCTTTCCCAATCCACAGGACCCGCTGGTCCACTCAGACTCCGCCCCTAGCTGGAGCACGAGCGGCAGGTAACCCCAGGCAAGTTTTTTAAAATAATTTTGTTTTATTTTTAATTCTTTGTATATGTAGGAGGTATGTGCACATGTAAGTGTAGTGCCCTTGAAGTCCAGAAGAGGGCATCATATTCCCTACAGCTGGAAGTACAGGCAGTTGTGAGCTATATGACATCATGCTGGGAACCAAACTCTGGTTTCTGGAAGAATAATTGGTGCTGTTAGTCACTGAGCCATTTATCCACCCCTCAGGCAGGTTTCACATGTTGTCCAAGTTTTCCAGGACAGGTGTTTTACATCATGAACACCCCTACTTTCCTGGGATCTTTGCCCAGGCTTCAGCTGCAATGCATCTTCACTCCCAATGTTTCACACATTGTCTGCTCTCTACAGCACACTGCCTGGGCTCCAAGCTTTCTTTGTAAACTTCACTGGAAGCCTCAATGGTCCTGTAATTCTCACATTCTGCACACCTGGAAAACCAGCACCATGTGAATGTCAACAGGGTCTGGAGCTAACATGAGCCGTGCTTGGGCAGTCTTGGACCACAGCTGCAACAGCCTCTGTGTGTGTGTCTTGCTGGTTGAACATGGGAAAGAATCTCCCCAGGCAGTCTTGGGTAGGCATGGCTTTTTCAATTTTTTTCTAAGTGATTCTGCCTTGGGATGTTATTGAGACAAATTTTCATGTTTATATGTCTGAACCTGTCATTTCTAGATGGTCATCCAAGGATGAGAAGAACGATGGACAATCTTCATTGTCAAGTTGACTGAATTTGGACTCGTCTGAGCATGCATTTGAAATGGTTCCAGAGAGCTTTAACTGAGGAGAGAAAGAAGAGAATGTGCATAGAATCATCCCCCTGGGTAGAGTCCTGAGCTGAGTAAAAAGTGTGTGGTTCTTTGAATGAGAAATGTCTCCCATAGACCCACATATCTGAACACTGGGTCTCCAGCTGACTCTGCTGTTTGGGAGGTTATGGGACTCTAGAATGTGGAGTCATGCTGGAGGAAGTATATCACTGGTGGTGGGCTTTGAGGGTTTATGTCCTCACCTCACTTCTAGTTCACTCTCTCTGCTTCCCTTGTGCAGTTGAGATGTGCTCTCTCAGCTTCCTGCTCCAGCCACCTGCTGCCATGCCTCCTTCACTGTGCTGGATTGTGTTAGTGCCAACTTGACACACCTAGGCTGAGGGAGCCTCAATTGGGAATTGCCTCCATTGCACTGCCCTGTGGCCAAGTCTGTGGTGTATTTTCCTGAATGTTGAGTGATGTGGGAGGGCCCAGCCCTCTGTAGGCAGCGCCATCCCTGGGCAGGTTGTTGTGTGTTGTATAAGAAAGCAGACTGAGCATGGACCAGGAGAGCAAGCCAGTAAGCAGCATTCCTCCATGGCCTGTGCTTCAGCTCCTGGCTCCAGGTTCCTGCCCTGAGTTCCTACCTTGGGCTCCCTCAGTGATTAACTGTGACCCCAGAGATGTAAAACAAATAAACCCTTACCCCCCAAGTTGGTATTGGTCAGAGTGTTTTGTCACAGCAATTGAAGGCAAACCAGGACACTTACCATTATGGACTCTCTCTGGAACCATAAGCCAAAATAAACCCTTTCTTTCCTAAGCTGCTGTTGGTCATGATATTTTATCCCAGGAATGTAAAGTAATTAATCCAAGGGCAGAAAGGAGGCCTGACAAGCATCAACATTCACCTCTCTGCTTCTCGACTACAGGTGCAGTAAGCTGCTTCATGCCCCCCATTCTGCCTTCACCACCATGATGGACTGGACTTCCTCTTTTTTTAATATAATACTTTTATTGATGTTTTGTGTATTTCAGACATCATTTTTCAGTTCAATTTAGACATGTTCCCCTTTCTCTTTCTCCCACCCCACCCCAAATCATGCATTCTGCCATAAATGTCCTGCATCGGGCTGGAGAGATGGCCTAGCGGTTAAGAACGCTGACTGCTCTTGCAGAGGACCCGGGTTCGATCCCCAGCACCCACATGGTGGCTGAGAACCGTCTGAAACTCCAATTCCAGGAGAACTCCAGTTCCAGGGGAATCTGAGACCCTCTTCTGACCTCCGCGGCATTGCACGACACGGGAGCACAAACTTGCATGCAGACAGTACATTCATACACATACAGAAATAAATAAAATAAATAAAAAAAGAGATTTACATTATAACAACATAGTTGCTTTCAGATAAAAATATATAACAATAATGTTGTTCAGCTTGCCTTTCAACTGGGGATTTGGTATTAGCATCCACAAATGAGGGAAACCATTTACCACTTGTATTTCTGGCTGTGTTACTTCACTTAGCATAATGGCTACAAGTTCCATCCATTCACCTGCAAAGTTCATGATGTCATCTTTCTTTACCTCTGAATAGTACTCCATTGTGTAGATGCACCACATTTTTGCCATCCACTCATCTGTTGAGGGGCATTTGGGTTGGTTCCAGCTCTTCACGATTGTGAAGAGAGCTGCAATAAACATGGATGTGCATGTATCTTTGTGGTAGGATGAGTCTTGTGGGTATATACTCAGGAGTAGTATGACTGGGTCAGGTGGTAAGCTCATTTTGAGTCTTTTAAGGGTTCTCCACACTGCTTTCCATAATGATTGTACAAGTTTACATTCCCACCAGCAGTGGATGAGTGTTCTCCTTTCCCTGCAACCTCTCGAGCATTTGGTGTCTTTCTTTTCTTTATATTAGCCAATTGTATTCTACACTGCTTTCCATAATGGTTGTACAAGTTTACATTCCCACCAGCAGTGGATGAGTGTTCTCCTTTCCCTGCAACCTCTCCAGCACTTGGTGTCTTTTTCTTTATCTTAGCCAGTCATATCAGAGTGAGATGATATCTGAGAGTGGTTTTAATTTGCATTTCCCTAATTATTAGCGATGTTGAACACTTTTAAAATGTTTCTCAGCCATCTTTAATTCCTCACTGGTGAAGTCTCTGTTCACCTCTTTACTCCATCTTTTGAGTAGGTCATTTGTTTTCTTATTTCTTTGTTTTTTGAGTAGTCTATATATTCTGGATGCTAATGGTCTGTCAGATGTATAACTGATGAAGATTTCTTCCCATGCTGTGGGTTTTCTCTTCACTTCCTTGATTGTTTCTTTTGCTTTTGAGTTTGTTGAGGTCCCATTTGTCGACTGTTGACCTTATTTCCTGTGCAGCTGCTGCCTGATTTAGAAAGCCTTTTCCTACACCTATGTCTTGTAGGTTGTTGCCAAATTTTTCTTCTATCACCGTTAGGGTTTCGGGTTTTATGTTGAGATCTTTGATCCACTTGGAGTTGATTTTTGTACAGGTTGAGAGGTAGGGGGTTAATTTTGTTCTTCTACAGATGATGATTCAGTTTTACCAGCACCAGTTGCTGAAGATGCTATCCTTCCTCCATTGAGGTTTTTTGCCCCTTTGTCAAATATGAGGTGGCTGAAATTGTATGAGCTCAAGTTTAGATCTTCAATTTTGTTCCATTGGTCCATGGGTCTGTTTTTGTGCCAGTACCAGGCTGTCTTTATGATTATGGCCCTGTAATATAGCTTGAAGTCTGGTAGAGCAATCCCCCCTGTATTGCATTTTTCACTCAGGGTTGCTTTAGCTATTCAGAGTCTTTGTTTTTCCATATGAATTTAAGGATTTTTTTCCCAAGTCTGTGAAGAAGCTCATGGAGATTTTGATTGGAATTGTGTTGAATCTGTAACAAAATACTTGCAAATCGCATACAGACCCACATCAAAAAGATCATCAGTCATGATCAAGCTGGATTCATACCAGAGATATAGGGATGGTTCAACATAAGTAAATCAATAAATATCATAAAACACATAAATGGACTGAAAGACAAAAACCACATAATCATCTCTATTGATGATTTTGCCTTTGACAAAATCCAGTGTCCCTTCATGTTTAAAGTTCTAGAAGGAATTGGACTGGAACAAATGTTCCTCAACACAATCAAAGCCATATATAGCAAACCCACTGCCAACATCATCCTAAATGGAGAAAAAATAAGAACCATTTCCCTTAAAGGCAGGAACTTGGCAAGTCTGCCCCTTATCACCACTCCTCTTCAATATAGTGATTGAAATGCTTGCTAGGGCAATAAGACAAGAGAAGCAAATTAAAGGATTACTAATTGGAAAAGAGGAAGTTAAACTATCCTTTTTTTTGCAGATGATATGATAGTTTACCTAAGGAATGCTAAAAACTCCATCAGAAAACTTCTTGAAACAATTAAGAGTTTCAAGAAAAAAAAGTTTCAGTAAAGTAGCAGGATATAAAATGAACCTAGAAAAATCAGTAACCTTTCTTTACACCAACAATAAACAAGTGGAGAAGGAATATAAGAAGACCTTCCCACTCACAATAGCCTCAAAAAAAAAAAATACCTGGGAACAAACCTAAACAAAGATACCAAAGATCTCTACAACAAAAATTTTAAACCCCTGAAAAAAGATATTGAAAATGACATCAAAAGATAGAAAGACCTCCCATGTTCATGGATTGGAAAAATTAATATAGTAAAAATGTCCATTTTACCCAAATTGGATTTCCTCTTAAATTCTTATTCCCTTACATTGTTTCTGTCAGATATTTGGCCATAGCAACAATAAAACTAACACAGCAGCATTAGATTAGGGGTTAGGAGTGGTATTCATATCCCATGATCCCAGGGCCCATGCAGAGGCAGTGGTTACCAAATTCCATGCTACCAGGTGTGTGAGAGAGGAAAACTAAGCTCTGAACAGCTACCTATCCACAATCAAATGATTTGTCAGAGGCTAATGCCACCTATAGTCACCTCTTATTGTCCAGATCTGGCCACATACTCCAACCACTAGTCACCCAACAAGTGACCACAAAGTGAATTCTTACTCTGAACATGGATGTCAAAGAAGTTGAAAGGTTTGGAGACTAACACAAAATGAACACAAGGAAGGAGAGAAAGCCTGGAAGTTGACTGTGCTGTGGAAGCTGCTCTGTGAACTCCTTCCTAATATCACTCACTATCTCCTAGTTCTCACCCAAGAGTATCTACCACTGCCTTGAAAATGTTGCAGAGCAGAGGGTGCATCTCAAAACATGGTCCAGCCTTCATCCAATCATTTAAAAATAGAATCACACACTTCTATAATTCCAGGATTTGGGAACTATGCAGGTGTTATCTTATAATTTAAAATAATGCATATATTTTTATTAAAAATACTTTTAGAAATAGTCATGTTTGTTATGAAACAGGAATTCTCATAAATTAATTTTAGTAACAAAATAGGTTACATGTTTCTAGAGCATTATTGGGAAAGCATTCAGAACAGCTGGTTTGTGTTGCGGTAACACTATTTATCACTATAATGAAATACCTGAAACATTTAACTTATAAAGACAAAAAGGATATTTTGACTCACAGCTGGGGAGGGGCGCTTCAGTCCATGACATATTGGCCACATTACTTTGTGCCTGTGAAGAGACGACACATCATGAGGGAGTGTGTGGACCAGCAATGCCTCATAGGTAGAAGATAGAGGGATGGGGAGAGGGCAAGGCGATATCTGAAAATAGAGGGATGGGGAGGGGGCAAGGTGACATCTCATAGGTAGAAGATAGCAGGATGGGGGGAGGGCAAGGCAATATCTCATAGGTAGGAAGATAGAGGGATGGGGAGAGGGCAAGGCGATATCTCATAGGTAGAAGATAGCGGGATGGGAAGAGGGCAAGGTGATATCTCATAGGTAGAAGATAGAGGGATGGGGAGTGGGCAAGGCGATATCTCATAGGTAGGAAGATAGAGGGATGGGGAGGGGGCAAGGCGATATCTCATAGGTAGGAAGATAGAGGGATGGGGAGAGGGCAAGGTGATATCTGAGCAGTCATCTCCTTTCAACCTTGTAGTTCTACATCTAGAAATTAATCCTAAGAAAATAAGCATAGATGAAGATAATCACTCATATAAAAAGATATTTTCTACATATTTTATTAATGCTCCAAACTGAAAGTACCATAAATGTTCCATAAAATGGAATTGGTTAAATAAATAAATAATGCTACCTTCACACACTGGAATGTGGTACACCCACTGGGTAGCATGGCTCCTCAAGCTTGCTACTTACTATATAGAAGTATTGTGATTAGGAATCACAGTTCTGAGAATTATCTAAAAATGTGGGCAGATCTACACAAAGGGTGAAGTATAATTCAACATGCATATGAAACTTCTATATGACATAAATCTGACCTATATTAAATTCAGAAGGAACTGGAGTATGTATGTGACATTTCTTTTTTTATTTTATTTATTTTTATGTGTGTGAATGTACTGTCTGCATGTAGGTTTGTGCACCTGTATCGTGCAGTGTTGCAGAGGTCAGAAGAGGGTGTTGGATTCCCCTGGAACTGAAGTTAAAGACAGTTCCCAGCTGCCATGTGGGTGCTGGGAGTCGAACCCAGGTCCTCTGCAAGAGCAGTCGGCACTCTTAACTGCTAGGCCATCTCTCCAGCCCATGATATTTCTATTGGTTTTGTTTTTCTGATGATCACAAATTTTTTCTGAGATCGTTTGTTCAACCTTTGTAAGAAGAGAGAAGAGAAAAAAGTGGGGAGAAAAATAAGGGAAAGAAGCTGGAAAGAAAATAGAAAGTAGATGTAGAAATAGGAGCAGAAGAGAGGAGGATTTAGCACACACTTTGTAAAGAGGGCAGAGCACCCCATGCCTTCTCTCCTGGAAGAAATCCTGAGTAGTTTCTATAAGCTGTCAAAGAACAATGTGATTTTAGTTTATGAAAAAGTAAAGGACATTTACCTTTCATTAAATTACAGAAAGTACAGGAAGGGTTCTAGTAACTCGGAGGAGGAGCAAGGCACTTTGGCATCTAAGGAGTGTGACCATTCAGGAATTTCACTAACTGTCCAGTGACAAGGCTGAGGGTTTCTGGAGTATATGGCTCTTGGTTTGACTGGTTCCAGGTATAATATACATCAACATGGCTGAGTGATAAGTCTGGGCTCAGCCTTAGTCAAGCCATTTACACAGTCACATTTGAGGGTGAAAAAGAGGATCAAGAAACTAATACTACAATTTTTCAAACAACACATTAAAAACTGCCTACCAATAAAGAAATACCATCACTCATGCACCACAATGAATTAAGTTTAAAAGACTGATAAGGGCCAGGAAATGGCTCAGCAGGTAGAAGTGCTTGCTGCCAAGGCTGATTACCTGAGTTCAATCCCTGGAACCTACATAAAAGAAAGAGAAAACTGGGCTCCTTTAAGTTATTTACTGGCCTCCATACCTGCACCATGATACACTTGAGCACACAAACATGGGCACAAAAACACTCTAAATTAATTATGTGATTGACTGATTAAACATAATTAAAACAATTAAAAGAATGACAATATCAACTGTCGGTGAGAACATAGAGCCAATAGCTCTCTGAAGTGCTGGTGAGAGCACAGGGTAGTAAAACACTTCAGAAAACAGCTTGGGTGCCTTCAATGTAATTCCATTTCTAGGTATACATATTTTAAATTTCGACACGTACATCCACAAAAAAAGACTTGTACATGAATGTTCACACCATGCCTCCTTTTCTGTGAGTGACTTCCAAGGACATGGTGGAGTCTAGGAATGCAGAACAATGGGGAGCCTTGACACATTTGTAGAAATATCATGAAAAAACTGACATAATCACTTTTGTCCTTTCTACCAGGCAAAGCACTTACATTCACTAGAGGCCAATCTTTCGTACAGTTTAATCTTCAAACAATACAGTATGGACACAATTATTATTGCTTCTGCTGAAAGCAATTTTGCAAAAATTTACAAGACTAGTAAATATCCAAAATGTGAATGCAAATCAGATTCACATGCCCCTCACACAGAACCAGCACTGCCATCACAAAATCTGTGGTGTAGACTGGAATGGAAGTTTCTAGGTGATTTGAGTAAGTCACGTAACCTAACTGCCTTTCCATTTCTTGTCTTGTAAGATGGGAGTTATAATGGGCTGGTATTTAATCTCATTTCCAAGTATATGTTTAATGCCAAGAATCTGTGACCCAACAACAGCTGTAAAAGAACAGTAAGCTACCTTTGAGTCCAGTCCTAGCAGCTGCACTCTTAGAGGGCACAAGGACACAGCGAGACCCTTCTATACAGAACAGATACTAATTTAGTTCCCATTTAACCTCTTTTGAAGTTTGCTTTGGTGATAATCCTAAAATTACTGGGAAAACTAATTTTTTTCACTGTAAAATTAAATTCCTCTCTTAATGCAGGAATGTTCTTCAATTTGTAGCTTCAAGTTATAGTTCTCATGGAAACACAGTTATGTCTTTGGCACCTGAGTCTCATCCCCTGCATTCTTCACCTTTGTCATATAGAAAGGACAATAGAAGGGCAATTCCTTGAAGAGCTACCTCTAGGTATTCAACCAGACAAATTCTATTCCCATAAGAATAAAGCAAGAGATCTCCCAAGACCACCTGAAGCGCAGGTAGGTAGATAGGAGCTGAGTGCTTCAGCAAGGTGGATTGTTGTTTGACTTAATCTAGTTAAACTAGTTGTCTTTGGCTTAATTGGCTTTTGTGGCTGTGGAGGCAGAGTTATCATCCCAGCTGGTATAAAAGGTGGGGTTGTGTGAGTCTTGAGATTGGCGATCTCCCAAGACCACCTGAAGCACAGGTAGGTAAGTAGGAGCTGGGTGCTTCAGCAAGGCAGATTGTTGTTTGACTTATTCTAGTTAATCTAGTTGTCTTTGGCTTAATTGGCTTTTGTGGCTGTGGGGATGGAGTTATCCACCCAGCTGGTATAAAAGGTGGGATTGTGTGAGTCTTGAGATCATAGATCTCCCAAGACCACCTGAAGCACAGGTACCAGGGTGCAGGCTAAAGAGCCCCCCCCCGCCACCAACTGGGATTACAAAGTCATCTGAAGGAGGCAAGCAAAGCAAGCCTTCAACACAGTGAAGAGGCATTTGGGACTCACATTGGAATACAGGCAAGAAGAAGCCCATATGCCAGGAACACGAAGAACAAGACAACATGGGAGAGGTACAGGATAATCCCACACCAAGCTCTACCAACCCTGTGGAAGATTCCTACAGTGCGATCCCCCTGGAGATGGCCCAGGACACAGATATCAGAAGCACAATTGTGAACATACTTAAAAGAAGTACAAGATTATAAAGAGCAAATCAAAGAATTAAAAAAAGAGAATGAAGAACTCAAGAAGGACCTAGAGAGAGAGAGAGAGAATGACAAACTCCGGAAGGAAGTGGAAACACCGAAAAGATCCCATGCTGGAAAAGATAAGGAAACCAACCAGCAAAGCAAAGAGCTACAGGAAGAGATTGAGAAGCTCCAAAAGGAAGTAGAAATACTTAAGAAATCGGAAGAGGAAATGAAAAAAGAAATCAAACACTCATCCAATCAAGAAGAAAGGAATGGAAAAGGCCCCAGAAGCAGAATGGAGGAACCAGAAGAAAGAATATCAGACCTGGAAGATAACACAGAACAACTAAAAACCTCAAGTAAAAATTATGAAAAATTTAAAAATACACAAAAGTGGAACAACCAGGAACTGTGGGACACTATGAAAAGATCAAACCTGGGCATCATAGAAATAGGGGAAGAGAAGAATCCCAAGAGAATGGTATTGATCAGATCTTCAACAGAATAACAGATGAAAATTTCCCCAAACTAAAAAAAGACAAACCAATACAAATACAAGAAGCACATAGAACTCCAAACAGACAAGATCAGAAAAGAAATTCTCCATGCCACATCATAGTTAAAATGCTAGACACCCAAAACAAAGACAAAATCCTTAAAGCCACAAGAGAAAAACAACAAGTGACCTATAAGGGGAAACCTATCAGAATTACAACTGACTTCTCAATGCAAACTATGAAAGCAAGAAGAACCTGGAGCAAAGCATTCCCAGTGTTAAGGGACAATAGATGCCAACCCAGGTTACTATACCCAGCAAAAATGTCAATTATAGTTGAAGGAGAGAGAAAAATCTTCCATGACATAAACAAGTTGAAAGAATACATGTCCAGAAAACCAACCCTTCAGAGAATACTTGAAGCAATTCAAAGGACAGAAGAAAGGAGCAACCATCCCCAGGCACCTAGAAAGAGAAATCAATAAAAGCATAACTGCAGAAGTAGAAACCTAAACCCAAACCGCAAATGGATAATAAGGCAAAAGGAAGCAACACAAACCTATCAGTCATAACCTTAAATATTAATGGACTAAATTCCCCAATCAAAAGACATAGACTGGGAGATTGGATTAGGAAACAGAATCCATCGATATGCTGTCTACAAGAAACACATCTTACCTTCAAGGACAGGCACCACCTTAAAGTGAAGGGATGGAAAAAAATATTCCAAGCAAATGGTACCAAAAAGAAAGCAGGTGTTGCTATTTTAATATCGGATAAAATAGACTTCAAAGTAAAAGAAATCAGAAGAGACAAAGAAGGCCATTACATTTTCATCAAAGGAACAATCCACCAAGAAGATTTCACAATTATGAATATATATGCCCCAAATTCTGGTGCACCAAACTTTATAAAGACAATTCTCCAGGACCACAAGTCACAGACTAACCCCAGCACACTCATAGTGGGAGATTTCAATACCCCACTGAGTCCTTTGGATAGGTCAACAGGACAAAAAATAAACAGAGAGACATCTGAACTGAACGATATGATACACCAAATGGACCTCATAGACCTCTACCGAACATTCCATCCTAATACCAGAGAATACACTTTCTACTCAGCACCCCACGGAACATTCTCCAAAATCGACCACATCCTGGGACACAGAAGAAACCTCTACAAATACAAAAAGATTGAAATAATTTCATGCATCCTGTCAGACCACAGTGCAATGAAGCTCAACATCAACACCAGGACAAGCCCTCCTGCCTACAAGAACACATGGAGACTAAACAACACACTCTTGAATAATGAATGGGTCAAGGAAGAGATAAAGAAAGAAATAAAAACATTCCTGGAACTGAATGACAATGACAATACAACACAACAAAACCTATGGGATACCTTAAAAGCAGTCCTAAGAGGGAAATTTATAGCCCTGGGTGCCTACATTAGAAAAACAGAAAGAGCACAAGTGAATGATCTAACACTACAGCTAAAAGCACTTGAGAGGCAACAACAGATGAACCCTAAACGCAACAGACAGGAAGAAATAACAAAAATCAGAGCAGAAATCAATGAAATAGAAACAAAGAAAACAATACAAAAAATCAATGAAGCCAAAAGTTGGTTCTTTGAAAGAATAAACAAGATAGACAGACCTCTAGCCCAGTTAACAAAAAGAAAGAAGGAACAACTCCAAATCAATACAATCTGTGATGAAAAGGGAAATATCACAACGGACAAGGAAAAGATCAAGAAAATTATATGGGAATATTACAAGAACCTATATTCTACCAAGTTTGAAAATCTAGAAGAAATGGATGAATATCTGAAATCCTGGGAATCACCAAAGCTTGGCCAAGAGGAGACCAGCAGCTTAAACAGACCCATAACATATGAAGAAATAGAGGATGTAGTAAGAAGCCTCCCAACTAAAAAAAGCCCAGGCCCAGACGGTTTCACAGCAGAATTCTATAAAACATTTCAAAAAGACCTACAACCATTATTTCTGAAACTGTTTAGAAGTATACAATCAGAGGGAATTCTCCCAAATTCCTTCTATGAAGCCAACATCACTCTATTACCAAAACCAGGCAAAGATCCAACTAAAAAGGAGAATTATAGACCCATCTCCCTCATGAACACAGATGCCAAAATTCTAAACAGAATACTGGCAAATCGCATACAGACCCACATCAAGAAGATCATCCATCATGACCAAGTTGGATTCATACCAGAGATGCAGGGATGGTTCAACATACGAAAATCAATAAACATCATCAAACACATAAACGGAATCAAAGACAAAAACCACACCATCATCGCAATTGATGCTGAAAAAGCCTTTGACAAAATCCAGCATCCCTTCATGCTTAAAGTCCTAGAAGGAATTGGATTGGAGGGATCATTCCTCAATGTAATCAAAGCCATATACAGGAAACCCACAGCCAATATCATCCTAAATGGGGAAATGACAGAAACATTCCCTTTAAAGGTAGGAACTCGGCAAGGCTGCCCCCTATCACCACTCCTCTTCAATATAGTGCTTGAAACACTTGCTAGAGCAATAAGGCAAGAAAAGGATATTAAAGGAGTACTAATTGGAAAAGAGGAAGTCAAACTATCCCTATTTGCTGATGATATGATTGTTTACTTAAGGGATGCAAAAAACTCCACCAGAAAACTCCTAGAAACGATTAACAGCTTCAGCAAAGTGGCAGGATACAAAATTAACCTTAGAAAATCAATGGCCTTTCTTTACACCAAGAACAAGCAACTGGAGAAAGAATTCAAAGAGACCTTCCCACTCACAATAGCCTCAAAAACAATAAGATACCTAGGAACAAACCTAACCAAAGACACCAAAGACCTCTACAACAAAAATTTTAAACCCTTAAAGAAAGAAATTGAAGAAGACCTCAGAAGATGGAAAAACCTCCCATGCTCATGGATTGGGAAAATTAACATTGTAAAAATGTCCATTTTACCAAAACTCTTGTATAGATTTAATGCAATCCCAATCAAAATCCCCAAGAGTTTCTTCACAGGCTTGGAAACAAAAGTTCTTAAATTCATTTGGAAAAACAAAAGACCCCGAATAGCCAAATCAATCCTGAGTGAAAAGAGCTACACAGGAGGGATCTCTATACCAGATTTTAAACTATACTACAGGGCTATAGTCATAAAAACAGCCTGGTACTGGCACAAAAACAGACCTGTTGACCAATGGAACAAAACCGAAGATCCAAATCTGAGCACATACAATTTCAGCCATCTCATATTTGACAAGGGGGCCAAGAAACCACAATGGAGAAAAGACAGCATCTTCAGCAAGTGGTGTTGGCAAAACTGGATCACCACTTGTAGAAGAATGAAATTAAACCCCTACCTCTCACCCTGTACAAAAGTCAACTCCAGATGGATTAAAGACCTCAACGTGAAACCCCAAACTCTGAAGGTGATAGAAGAAAAAGTTGGCAGCAGACTACAAGACATAGGCGTAGGAAAAGACTTCCTAAATCAGACAGCAGCTGCACAAGAATTAAGGTCGACAATTGACAAATGGGACCTCATCAAACTCAAAAGCTTCTGTACATCAAAAGAAACAATCAAGGAAGTGAAGAGAAATCCCACAGAGTGGGAGGAAACCTTCACTGCAGATACATCTGACAAAGCATTGATTTCCAGAATATATAAACTACTCAAAAAACAAAGAAAAAAGAAAACAAATGACCCGCTCAATAGATGGAGCAAAGAACTGAACAGAGACTTCACAAGCGAGGAATTAGAGATGTCTGAGAAACACCTCAAGAACTGCTCAACATCACTAATCATTAAGGAAATGCAAATGAAAACCACTTTAAGATATCATCTTACTCCAATAAGACTGGCTAGGATCAAGAAAACAAATGATACCAAGTGCTGGAGAGGTTGTGGGGAAAGGGGAACACTCATCCACTGCTGGTGGGAATGTAAACTCGTACAGCCACTATGGAAAGCAGTGTGGAGAACCCTTGGAAGACTTGGAATGAACTTGCCACCCGACCCAGCCATACCACTCCTGGGCATGTACCCTCAAGACTTACGCCACCACAGAGATACATGCACGGCCATGTTTATTTCAGCTCTCTTCACAATAGCAAAGAGCTGGAACCAACCTAAATGCCCCTCAACTGACGAATGGATAGAGAAAATGTGGTACATCTACACAATGGAGTTCTATGCAGCAGTAAAGAAAGACGACATCACGAGCTTTGCAGGAAAATGGCTGGAGCTAGAGGACATCATGCTGAGTGAAGTAACACAGTCCCAGAAAAACAAACGACGAATGGTATCCCTCATCTGTGGATGCTAGTGCCAATTACCCAGTTGTAAGTATTTCTTGTGTAGGGCCCCCTGAGCTTCTGTACAAAGCAGTTGGACATAATGCATTTTGGAAACAACAACAACAACAGAAAATACTGCATCAAAGAACTGACTGAAACAGTGAACTTCTGCTCAAAACAGTCAGCTTCCACATGTAGAATATTGAGAAAGACTGAGAAAGAGATGAAAAGCATGTTTGGCAGAATACATGAGCTCTGGTGGGGTGGGGGGATAGGGTGGGGGACACAGGTCTAGATTTGATAATCTTGTACAAAATATATATTAAAAAAAATAAAATAAAATAAAATAATTCCAAAAAAAAAGGAACTAAAGCAAGTCCTGAAATGATCTCACATCTATCTTTGCTTAAAATAACTACCTAACATTTTTGATAATTTTTTAGCAAACATACTCTCTGACATCCTCAAATGGAGTTACAGACATAAAACACAATTTCTACTTGTTTGCTTTGCAATGATCACTTGTTACTGTATGCCGAAACTGCATGGATGAATGAACGGACCATGTATGGATGGATAGATGGATGGACCAACAGATGGATGGATGGGTGGATGGATGATGAATGATGGATGGATGGATGGATGGATGGCTAGATAGATGGACCAACAGATGGGTGGATGGGTGGATGGGTGGATGGATAAATGGGTGAAGAGATGGATGGAGAGATGGATGGAAAATGGACAGATAGATGGATACACAGACAGTCAAATAGGTTAAATGCACTGTCCATCTTTAAGAATGCTTTCCATCCCATTCTATCTCTCTCACTTATTTGACTCTTCATCACATGCTCAAGCACTGCCTCCTCAGAGAAGCTTCCACTGATCCTGACTCCCTGCTTAAGAACACTGGTACTGCACAGTCATGCGCTCATCAGTAGAATCACATAGATCTTAATGTCCATCTCATCTAGACTATAAATTCTGTAAAACCAGGGACCATATCTAAGCTTTTGTAAAAATAGCATATAAGTTACTGGTTATATGAGTGTATGGATAAATCTCTGAAAAAAAGTGAGCTATAGATTTGGAACTTGTTTACAAGGATACCTCTAATCATGAGAAGGGAGCTTCAAGGTTAAAGAAACTCATAGAATCAAAGAATCTTAGGGTTTGTTAAAGAAAGAGCCTGGAAGAGAAGGATGGCAGGGAACAGATGTTATGGGGGGCTGGGGAAACTGGAAGTGTTTGGCTGGGAAGGGAGGAGGGAGGGACATACAGGGCACCTTGTGGGTGGAGGAGGTGGATGTTATGTGGGAGGGTGGAGCCAATCTGGGCACTTGGACTGGGAAGGGGGAGATGAATGAAGCTTGGGAGTCATGGGAAGCCAAGGAAATATGTTGGCTAGGGAACCCCCTGAGAAATATACATATGGTATCTGAACATTACTGCATGTGTATACCTGGGGGCTGTATGGTAAGGAGTACAGTCAAAGAGACTCTCAAAATAATACAGGCTATTGCTGGAGCTCTTGGTTAAGACCCTACTGCTAAAGAGAGGGCGTACTTCAGACCTGAAGCTGGAACTGACCTGGAGACCTTCTCCCTGAAGACCAGCTCTCATAGTTCTAGAGGATCCTATGTAAGCTGCTAAGGGAGAAAATTAATTAATAGTCCAACCCAGCCCTAAAACTTAATGGCCATGATGACACTCAGAAAACTACCTCTATTAGTGCAGTAGTGGCACTGTTATCTGAGGGGTAATCAACAGTTATGTAATTGGACTTAAAGCCCTCTCAGTAGAAGTATACTCATGGATACAGCTATAATTACAGCCAAATATGCATGGCTGGAGAGTTCACAGATCCTAGAGGAAGGTCTATCTCTGTCATATCTCTAGACAAATGAAATTTCTTACCATATGCTAAATATGGATCCTTATATTTACAGACAAGCATACTGTACACCACTCATCAAAGAAGCTTATTTCTGCAACAGATGTAGGCTACTGCAGAATTCCACAACTGATCACAAACAGAGAATATATGTCTGAGAGATACCCATTCCTAGGTGACATATCTATTGTGGTATCTCAACACCTGAGACTCATGGAACATAGCAGAACAAGGTAGAAAGAAAACTAGTACAGCCCTCTCCAGTGATGCTTCCTCATACAACAGAGTGTGATGCACACAGAAAGCCACAACTGCTGCCTTTTAGAAAATAAGAGACTGCAGCGTCCCTGGAAAGGACTCATGGCTTAGGGACCATCGCAGAAGAGGGGGCGGAAAGATTGTTAGAGTCAGGGTTGGTCCATGAACATAGGCAAACTGGTTTTCGGGGCACTGGAAGCTTGCTCATGTGAATTTGCAGCAATGGTAGCTTGGAGCACAAGACGCATGCCAATCCAGTCAGACAGGAGCCAGATGGAGCAAGGAAAATGGGTGGTGGGCTGGCCCTAGCCTGGGAAAATGGGTGGTGGGCTGGCCCTGGCCTGGGAACAGTCATTAGAGACTGACGACTGGTAGGTGAGGGAGAGTAGACCTTCCTTAAGATCTCTAGATAGGCTGACCAGACTCCAGTGGATGAATTTGCACCAAAGCACATCTGGGTACATGCTTGACTGCATGGGACTTAACATGTATGATGGAATGCAGTAGGAGGGGGCATGGATGGAGGAGGGGGTCTAAATTTGATTAGGAACTGTTGTATGAAATGGACAAAAGCTCAATAAAAATCTTTTTTAAGAGTCTTAGGGTTTGAGGGAAGTACAGTCTCTTATGCAAAGTAGGAATACCTAAACTGTAATATATTTTCTCTGTATGTGTTTATCCTGTGTAAAACTTAATTTGGGGGACAGGAGTTTAATTTTTTGGAAAATTTCATTTACTATGGTACCCAAGAGCATTAAGATATTTAATTCATCTACACATCTTATCCTAAAACACCACTTATTGTGTTTCAATTAATTAGTTTTTTTAATTAAATCTTTATATATTTTTATTTTATTTATTTTTATGCATATGAATGTACTATCTACATGTAGGTTTGTGCACCCGTGTTGTGCAATGCCACAGAGGTCAGAAGAGGGTTCCCCTGGAACTGGAGATAAAGCTGATTCTCAGCCACCATGTGGGTGCTAAAGATAGAACCTGAGTCCTCTGCAAGAGCAGGCGGTGCTCTTAACCACTATACCATTTCTCCAGCCCCCAATTAATTAGTTTTTAGGTCTACTTAGTTCAATACAATATAATAACTAAGCTTTGTGTATATATACACACATACCTTATATACATACCTTACATATACATATATATGCTAAATAATATGGAAATAATATTTTGCCAATAAAAATGTTCCAAAATATTTTATTACTTAGAGAATTAAAAATTAATATATTAACATAAAAAATAAATTCTGTAAAGTAAGGAATATTTTAAACTTTAGACTACTTAATCTCTATCTTATGTTTTGTGAGTTTAGATTTTGAATCTAAACTTTCTGAAAATGAGGAAGCAGAGAAATGGATAAGCAGGGAAAGCAACTGCCACAGAAGCCGGACAACCTGAGCTTGAGCTTCAGAACCAAGGGAGAAGTTGCTCACCAGCCTACACGCACATTCACATGCGCACACACACACACACACACACACACACACACACGCATGCACGCACCACAGCACAGCATACATGCACACCCATGAATAGCCATCATGCACACACAGGAATAATTTTTTTAAAACTTTCTAAAAAGGAGACATGCCTCCTACAAAACTGTTTCCAGCTCTGGATTTTGCAATGGAAGGATTCCTCAGGAAAATAACTGTGGATGATTCTATCATCATACACATTTGAGTATTAAGTTGTTTCTCTCTAATATCTTCCAGAAGCCAAACAGAGACAACATTCATACCCACCCCCTTCTCCTTCCTTCTCAGATTAGTTCTGGTTGATGTGGAGATTCTGCCCAATGAATATGACATCTCCTGTCCCAGCCTGGCCCTACCAGATGACTACAGTGCCCTTCATCTGCACACGTCTGTAACAACATCTTGAACAGCCTCTGGGGTGTTTTCAGGAAATTTGTCCATCAGCTATTCCTCTAACACAATGCCAGACACATGATTTACAATGGAGAAGAAAACTTCAATGCAACAACATTAATTGCAACCTCCATCTTCTTACTAGCAAAACCTTGATTCTCCAGGCAGTATTGTGCCTGAATCCAGGTGCTGATTCATGGGCTCTCCACCTGTGAGACACATCAGTCTCCTTTTTCTTTGCTAGTGATTGGTTCAGGGTGGGCACATGGGTCACTTTTAAATATTTTATCTTTTACTTTTTATTTTATGTGTACAAGTGTATTGTCTCCATGTTGTATAATGCCCACGGAGTCAGAAGAAAGTGTTGGATTTCACTGGAACTGGAGTTTACTGACGGCTGTTAGTCACCATGTGGATTCTGGGTCCTCTGCAAGTGCAGCCACTGCTCTTAACCATTGAGCCATCTCTCCGGGCCCTGTGAGTCACTGTTAATCAATGATGTGTGAAGGGACATCTAGCGGGAGCAGGCTTCCAGGAAAGGTACTCCTTTAATTAAAGAAGAGAAATTCTTTTCACTTCAAACTCTCCTTTCCTGTTATCTTGGCCACTATCAAGTGAAAACATGACTTTTGAGGTTGTGCCATCTCTCTTGCACTGTAAAAAAGAGGTATCACCAACACCTGTTAATAGATTGTAAGCAGCATATGTCATCAGTAAACCACTGTGCCAATCCTGAAAAGTCGAATACCCAGGTAAGTGAGCTAAGGACACCTTTACAGTTTAAGCCACTGTTAATCTAGCCCACTGCTACTTAATCAAACCCATTCCCCATACAAATCACAATGTAATTAGTATCTTCCATTTTCGTGGCACTTCACATTCCTCAAGATACATTTACACTCATTACCTTATTTAATGCTGCCAACAACTTGGAAAGAGATAGAGTAACTACTATGATCCTTCATATTTTATGAATATAGAATCTCCAGATGTAGAAAGAACTACTAGTCTTGAATAAAACATCAAGAAGACAAGAACTAGAACTAATTCAAGACTCTGATTCAGTCTGGGAGTTCTCTAAGTATGGTCTATAAGCCAAGTAAACAGACAGCTGACAAACTAGGAATAGTTTTTGTATTTTTTAAATAGAAGAACAAAAAAACATCAAAAAACAAAGGACATTCTTTCATGGCATATTTTTTTAGTGTCTACAGAAAAGAATTGTTGGAATACGGCCATGTACACTCTTGCTATGTTGCCTATGAATGCACTACTGCTATGATTACAGAGCTCAGTAGCTATAGCCAGTTGCATGGGCCCACAGCCTGAGATACCTGCTCTCTAGACCTTTATAGAAAGCTCTTCAGAGCTTTACCCCCGTCCCACTTTGCCCCTGCAGCATTTGAAAGAAAGCCTTGTGCTCCAATGAAAATTGTGTAGAGTAGTTAGGACAACATATTCTACACCCCAGCATGGTGATCAAATGTTTGGTTTGCTGTTTGTCATTTTCTTTCATCCTCTGTAACCTACTGACAGGATCATAATCCCCAGACTATCCAGAGAGGAGCAGGCAAATGCCTTGACGGACTGTTAATTAATCAGTCTGACTTGAATTCTTCCCTCAGTAAACACTAGAACACATCTGTTTAAAACAATGTTTTGATGAAAAGGTCCCTCAATCAAAATGAAAAACCTAACATCCTATGAAGACCAAGCAGCAGCAGCTTGTTCTTCTCTAAAATTTGCCGTCATATGAATGTAAATGAATCATGCTAAATCTGGTATGAAGCCTGCAAAAGAGCTTCCAGAGAGATTGTGGGCTGTCGTATTATTCAAGACAAGATTGTGCAAACCAAACAAAGCAGGTAGAACAAATAAATCGATTTGATTTATTGATTGATTTCTTCATTGGTTTCAAGTTTTCATCTTTATAACATAATAGTTAATGAAACAAATGATACCAAGTGCTGGAGAGGTTGTGGGGAAAGGGGAACACTCATCCACTGCTGGTGGGAATGTAAACTTGTACAGCCACTATGGAAAGCAGTGTGGAGAACCCTTGGAAGACTTGGAATGAACTTGCCACCCGACCCAGCCATACCACTCCTGGGCATGTACCCTCAAGACTTATGCCACCACAGAGATACATGCACGGCCATGTTTATTGCAGCTCTCTTCACAATAGCAAGGAGCTGGAACCAACCTAAATGCCCCTCAACTGACGAGTGGATAGAGAAAATGTGGTATATCTACACAATGGAATTCTATGCAGCAGTAAAGAAAGACGACATCACGAGCTTTGCAGGAAAATGGCTGGAGCTAGAGGACATCATGCTGAGTGAAGTAACACAGTCCCAGAAAAACAAACGATGCATGGTATCACTCATCTGTGGATGCTAGTGCCAATTACCCAGTTGTAAGTATTTCTTGTGTAGGGCCCCCTGAGCTTTTGTACAAAGCAGTTGGG
This sequence comes from Rhizomys pruinosus, assembly GCA_009823505.1. Taxonomy (NCBI): domain Eukaryota; kingdom Metazoa; phylum Chordata; class Mammalia; order Rodentia; family Spalacidae; genus Rhizomys; species Rhizomys pruinosus. The sequence goes on from VZQC01011699.1 coordinate 1,045,386, forward strand.
CATAATGCATTTTGGAAACAACAACAACAGAAAATACTGCATCAAAGAACTGACTGAAACAGTGAACTTCTGCTCAAAACAGTCAACTTCCCCATAGAAAATATTGAGAAGGACTGAGAGATGGAAAGCATGTTTGGCAGAGTGCACGAGCTCTGGTGGGGTGGGGGAATGAGCGGGAACATGGGTCTAGATTTGTTAAAAATAAATAAATAAATTTATGTGAAAAAAAATAGTTAATGAAGTATTTCACTATGTGAGACAAATATAGACAAACATTTAACACTTTCCCTTATACTTTATTTTTGTTTATTTGGATTTGTTTTTTATTTTTTTCTATTTTATTTATTTTTATATGTGTATGAATGTACTGTCTGCATGTAGGTTTGTGCACCCATGTCGTGCAATACCTCAGAGGTCAGAAGAGGGTCTCAGATTCCCCTGGAACTGAAGTTCTCCTGGAATTGGAGTTACAGATGGTTCTTAGCCGCCATGTGGGTGCTGGGGATCGAACCCAGGTTCTCTGCAAGAGCAGGCAATGCTCTTAACCGCTAGGCTGTCTCTCCAGCCCCTGGATTTGTTTTTTAAAACAAGTTCTCATGTAACCAAGGATAGCCTCAGAGTACCTATGTAGCTAAGGCTAGATTTGAACTCTTGATCCCTTGCCTCCATTTCTCAAATACTGGGATTGCAGGCCATGCACCATCATGCCTGGCTTCCCAGTATATATTTTATGTTCATTAAATAGTAGGTGAAGAAGCTAGAGAAATTACTCCATCAGCAAGTGCTTCCTGCACAGGCATAAAGAGGTGAAATTCAGATCCCCAATGCCTACATAAAAAGCCAGACATGGTGGCATGTGCCTGTTATCTTAGCACTGGGAAGACAGATCCCAGATGGCTCAGGAGGGGGCTCAGTGGCCAACCATTCTGGCCAATCTGTGAGCTCTAGGGTCAGGGAAAGACCCTGTTTCAAAAAAAACAACCTAGAAAGTAATTTTGAAAACACTCCTTGTTAACCTCCTGGCCCCCACAGGCATGCACACGGACATGCACACATTCCTGTGCACAGTGTACACATACACACACACACACACACACACACACACACACACACACACAAATTAGTTGAAGGCTAGGGATGTAACTTAGTTCCAGACTGCTTGCCTAGCATATCTGAGGCCTTGGGTTTAATCCCCAACACCCCAGAAATAAGCCAACAAGCAAATTAATTGAGCCTGAAAGGTCATGACTCATGAGGAAGAATATTTTTAAACTACTTACTCATTAAAGTGGGAAAAATATGTGTCTTTAGCAGGTACCTGCTCACAATTGGCAATCTACTGAAATTCAACTGAAAACATTTCTTTCACATTTTTGTGGCTCTTGTTTAAACCACTTCATAGAACCCCTTCATATGTGCTGAAAGATACAATGACTGCCTAATCCCAGAGCAAACCAACACAATTTTGCTAGTTTATAACTCTGTGTTGTTGCAAATCAGAAATAGCGTGCTGGTCTGTAAAGATCTCTTTAAGTGTTTGAAATAAAAATTACAGTCACCCACCACTACCATCACACTGAGGTGATGGAGTTCCCAAGTTGAAGGGTTGTTTCAGCATTTTGGAACGCCTGGCTCCCTGTCACCTGAAGAACTCAATGTTCTTAGTTTATCTGCTGACTGGCCCTGTGGTAATTATCAAGCCCCTGAAGCTGGCCTGCCATCTCACGTGGTAGAAGTCCATAGCAAAAGAATAATCACAAACAACTCTGCTAATTCCAGTGCTTTCAAACCTTGCACAAGCTAAGGCAAAACTGCTGAATGAAAAAGAACAAGTTCAGGGAACAAGCTCTCCAGACACACAAGCAAGGAGTCTATGGCTGCATCCAATAGGTCCTCCCACCTAAAAGAAAGGGAAATGCAAAATGTACAGATATTTTTTTTAAAATGGTGGTTGAAATATTTCTTTTCCTCCTACATAAAAGCCTTATTTTAATGATTGTCCATTGTTTGCAAGAAGTGATAGAAAACTGGTCAATGTGCTACCAAGGAAATAAAGGTTTGAAGGTGGCCTGAGTAGCTTGTTCATAACTAAGCATGAAAAATGTCATGAGAGTGTATTCTCATCAAGTAGTTGCACTAATTAATACTCAATTATTCTTTAAAATTACCTTTTACAGGGCTGGAGAGATGGCTCAGTGATTAAGAGCACTGACTGCCCTGGCAGAGAACCTGGGTTCTGCTCCCAGAGCCCATATGGCAGCTAACAACTATCTATAACTCCAGTTCCAAAGGATTCAATGCCCTCTTCTGACCCCTGTGGGCTTTCAAAGACCTGGGTGTACTTACATACATGCAGGTATATATTCATACATATAAAATATTTTAAAAGATCACATGTTCCACACCAAACTTAAACTTAGACCAGAGTTGTAAACATACACAATGCAAGACCTGATCTGTAACATGCATCTCTCATTCTTTCATTCCCTTATATACTAGAAACTACTGTTGATGTGACAAACACTAAAGGGGCAAGAATGCAAGATGTAGTCCCTGCCTTCCTTCACAGAACATGTTGTCTAATAGAGCCATGTATTCTATGCATCCAATCAAATGAACACAGTGAGTACAATATGCCATACAATACAGGAAGATTGCCCAATAAATACCCCCTAGAAAATAGTCACCTGGAGCTATCATCGACTGATCACAAGAATATTAGAATAGTTCTGCACCAGGAGTTCCCCTCCTGTCGTCAGTGTACAAGCCATTATCTACTGCTATATCAATGCTGTGTAACAACCACAAAAATCCTAGTGACATACAAGTATTGATTATTCATCTACCCAGAGTGGCCAGAGGTGGTTCTCTGCTGATCTTTACCAAGATCATTTTTATATCTAGGGAATGAGGGGAAGAGTCAAATGGCTCTGTTACCTAAACTAACCAGTGGGGCACCACTACTCTGTTACATGCCTCACAGACTCAAGCAGACTTGTCATCTAAATATATATATATATATATATATATATAATATATATCATCTGTTGGTCCTTTAATCACACGTGGCTGCAATCCATGAGATCTACTTCCTCCTTGGACCAGGCTCACAGCTTTACAAGGCTGCAAGCCTTGGAACTATCCCAGCCAGCAGGCTTACAATTCCAGGCTGAGCTCTGGCAAGGTTGGGGAGGGAACTGAGAGAAGTCACCCAGAGACAAAGGAAACGGACTCAGAGAGGGTCCAGGAGAAAGACTCACTTTATTCATGCCAGCAGTGTGTTTATATACTAAAGGCTACTGTGCTCTGGGCAAGGAAGTGGGGGGCATAAGGGTGTGAAATGAGAGGAAGGGAAGGGCGAGCCACTTTGGCTCCTACCAGGGGCAGCAGAGCTCCTGTTTGTGTAAGCGGTAAACTAGAGGTGTGACATTTTGCTCAAAATCTCAAAGGATGAGGCCATCAGGGTCTGGAACTTTGCAGAGATAGGTGAGGCAGGAAATACTGCAATATCCCGACCTCACAGAGCTACAGATAACTCAGAGGCAACTTAAATGCTCAAAGAGATATCAGATAACTCACAGAAGCCCTGGGACAAAGTCTGCAGTTCCTTACCTCAAGCCAGACAAAGTCTCATTCCTACACATACTAACCCAGGTATGTTCTTAGGGAATGACAGAGATTTGAAAGAGCAGGTAGAAACATGATAACCTCATGGATCTTAATTCAAATGGGCACACCATTACTACCATTGCAAGTCTACTGGCCACAATAAGTCCCCCTGCCAGTTCAGATTCATGGAACGGAGACATCATCACTTTTAGTAAGAGGAACTGTAGTCACCAAAGGACATAGTTCCAAAAAAGAATTCAGCATGAAGGCACATCACTGCAGTTCACCACCAAACTGACCCACAAGAGCAAGAAACTATGGTCTGCTGGCTTTAGCCAACCTCTCTCACTAGAGCAATTTCAAATGGTTTCATATGCCAGAAATTAAATCCATCCTCAAATCCAGATAGGTGCTACCTATGGATATATAGATGATATCTCATTATTTTCTATGAGTCCTGGTTACTGCTAGAATCTTAAGAAAAGAAATGTCTATGGAGCATTCCTTGGATGACTGAACAGTTATGAGTACATGTTATAAAAGTGCTGCATGCAAATTTACTGTTAAAATGTAAATCTCTAAATGTGTTTAGGAAACAACCTACAGTTTATTTTCAGAATTTTTAATTTTGACTTAGGTGTGGAGTGCATATATGCATATTTTGGAATAATATAAAAAAATAAGTAGGGCGTGGTAGTGCACGCCTTCAATCCTAGCACTTGGGAGGCAGAGACAGGTGGATCTTTGTGAGTTCAAAGCCAGCCTGGTCTGCAAAGTGAGTTCCAGGACAGCTGGGGCTACAGGGAGACCCTGTCTCAAAAAGACCAAAAATAAAAAATAAAAATAAAATTAAAAAAAATTTTTTAAAAGTGCTTCTTCACATGGCTACCTGGACATAGTGGACACTGGTGCCTCATTCCAATATGTACGTGCTGTATGTTTTCATGTGTGTGCAGAGGTGTGTGTGTGCAGAGGTGTGTGTGTGTGTGCACACATGTGTGCATGCATGTGTGTGTGTGTGTGTGTGTGTGTGTTGGCCAGAGGACAATGTTGGGTATCTTCTTTAATTATTTCTCCACTGCATATTTTGAAATAGAGTCTTTCCCTGAACCTGGAGTTCACTAGCTGGCTACATGAGCTGCTCAACAAGCCCCAGAGGTCGTCCTCTCTCCACTTCACCATGCTGGGACTACAGACGCACAGGTGCTGGGGATCCACACTCAGTTCCTCGTTCTTGTGCAGCAGGCACTTTACCAGCTGAGCTGTCCCCCCAGCCCACTGTTGAATCTGTATTTGAAAAGAAATAATCCATTATATTCATATCACACTCCTGCCATTCAACATTGCCGAGACTTATATTTATCCTATTTTTTAAGCATTTGATTTTATCCAGGCTTCTAAAATTCCCTTTCTATACTTCTTCATTCATTGTTTTTCACATAGCAAAGTCATCCTGCAAATCTCGTATGTGCTAACTTCATGCTGGGGATGTGATGCTCCAATTTTCACTAGAGAATGATTCTGGAAAGGACAAAAGAATCAAATCAAAGTTTTATTCCTGGGGAGGTGGGAAAGGAGTCCCATAAATTAATCTCAAGAATGCAAAATAAAATTAATAATGAGGCCATCTTATCCTTGTCAAAGAAGTTGCCGGAAACCATTGATATCTACCTACTCAATGTCAGGATTGAGAAGGATGCCATATCTCACAGAACTATTCAGAGAAGGGACATGATGGATTCTGAATGATACGCTATAAAGGTATTTTGTGTATTGTTAATTCTTTATGTTTCTGGAGCCAAATTTCTCTCAAGAAACTTTTTAGCACTTCACATATGGTGTGCCACTATAAATGATGGCTCAGGTGTGAGTTAATTGTTTGAAGGGAGGCATTAACTCTTTCTGGTCACTAGGGTTCCACTCAGGGCTCTGCTGGGGGTGGGGGCAGTAATTTTCCAAATAGTACCCCAGCTACTGGAAAGAATATGTGCAATAGAAATTATTCCCAGGGAGTAATTTATAAAGTCATAAAATCTGGTTTATTATCTCATCTTTCCACACAATACCGGGGGGGGGGGGCAGGATGCTGGAAGTTACCCAAGCTCCCACAGCTATGAGCAGGCCTATGGCACAAACTGTCTGATTATCCAGGAAGACTTCTTCCCAGTTAGGACTTGGCAATTGCGGACTGAAGTTCCAGCTAAATAGAGCTGAGACTAGATAAGCTTGGAGAAGTCCTAAGATGCAAAGCTAAGAACCTCATCCTGGCCTTCCTGCTCATTCAGTGAGAGATGAATCTGCTCTGAGCACTTAAGAGAACACAGAATTTCATGCTACTATTTGCTTCTATTAAGCCCATTAGTGTTTATGAGGACTCTGTAGTTAATTCAGCTTTTCTATACTGAAGAAGAGTAGAGAAGACCATGAGGGAGAGGGAAAGAGTAGAGAGGCTAGCCTAGTGTTCTTTTGCCATCGTTGGAAATGATCGAATAGGTCATTTCTTTTATGTAAGATGAAAGCAGTCTAGACTGAAGTCTACTTACTACATAATAAGCACATAACAATTTTAGCCTGAAGATCCAAGTATTGACTCCGTATTTCACAGTCCATCATCCACAGTGCCAATATTCTCTTGCTGCCATCTGTGAATTTCAGCTCTTAAGGACGGTCCCCAAAGCTTTCCAACAGGCATTAGATGCTGTGTGAAAGAATAAGGAAAATAGTTGGGGAAGCTAAGGCAGGAGGAATGTCACAAGTCTGAGGTCAGCCTGGGCAAAATAGTAAGACTGTCTTTTTAAAAAAAAAAGTAAACAAGCATCTCCATTCTTCACTTAAATCAATCTCTCTCTCTCTCTCTCTCTCTCTCTCTCTCTCTCTCTCTCTCTCTCTCAACTTTGTGATGGCTTCCTAGAAGTCAATCCCCAAAGCCAAAATATAATGGCTTTTTAGGAAGGAAAAGAAAATTGTTCAGCACTCCATCTGCTCTACCCAGGAGCTTTGCTACTCACAAAAATGCAGCCATGAATTTCTTTTCAAAAGCATGTTCCCCATGAGGTTTGACTGCAAGCTCAGCTACCACTAAATGTGCCAGCAGAGTCCTCTGAATTTTGACTCTTTTCTTGCCTCCACAAATTACATTAAATCGCAATTTCTTTTTTTTTTATTGATGCTTTGTGTATTTCATACATCATTTTCCAATTCAGTTCAGGCATATATCCCCTTCCCTTCCCCCCCACCCCACCCCTACCCATCCCAGATCATACATTCTGCCGTAACTTTTCTGCATCTTTCTCTGTTTTTTGTTTTGTTTTGTTTTCATTTTTTTAACAATAAGTGATAATTTTGTGATTACAAGCATCATTCACGTAAAACCAATTTTGCGAGCAGTTGTGCCCAAACCCACACAGCTCATGGGTCCCATCACCATCCAGCGGGGGTGGGGGGGGCTTGTATGTTCAATCAAGTTGATCAAATGAGTGTCCAGACTAAATTGCTGTAGTTTCACCATTCACCCCAATCGCAGCCCTTACATTCTACCACGCCCCCTCTTCCGCAGATTGTTCCCTAAGCTTAGAAAAGGGGCACAGGTGGATGAGAAGCAAAACAGTCTACTTTCTCTGGAGCTTTTGTCTTGGTCTCTAGTCAATTCTGGCTGTTTTCTTTCATGGGCTGCTAGCTTGTCCAGGCATAACCTTTTGATCCTACTAATGAAGCACATGCAATTAGATATATAGGTATTTAAACAGTATAATATATAGCCTTTCGATCCTACTAATGAAGCACATGCAATTAGATATATAGGTACTTAAACAGTACTAATTGTTATGGTAGGTTACTTTGGTATAGACACAGATGTTTGGCTGGTATGTTAATCCATGAATTACATTTTCTTCTGTTAAGTATGACAGGGTCTTTGTGTGGTTTATAACATCTCCTAACCATTGGAGGATGTAAGCTTGTGGCATCAGCCGTGGGTTATTCCTCCAAGGAGAGAGTTAATAGCCAATTAGATTTGGAATATACAGACATATGGCTGCCACTGCTGCACAGTATTTCCAGGCAGATGAGGTGTAGCTGGTGCTGACAGAGGAGTCTTGCTTGACTCAAGAAGACCTATATTTGCTTTATTGGTTTAGTGGCCTTTGGTGTTACTAAATCGCAACTTCAAAGAAAGATGAACAACATATCCTCGTGTGTTCCCTCCCATGCACATACACCACACAACATATCCTCGTGTGTTCCCTCCCATACATATACACCACACAGCACACCCTCGTGTGTTCCCTCCCATGTGCATACACCACACAACACACCCTCGTGTGTTCCCTCCCATGCGCATACACCACACAACACACCCTCGTGTGTTCCCTCCCATGCACATACACCACACAACACACCCTCCTGTGTTCCCTCCCATGCGCATACACCACACAACACACCCTCGTGTGTTATCTCCCATGCGCATACACCACACAACACACCCTCGTGTGTTCCCTCCCATGCGCATACACCACACAACACACCCTCGTGTGTTCCCTCCCATGCACATACACCACACAACACACCCTCGTGTGTTCCCTCCCATGCACATACACCACACAACACACCCTCCTGTGTTCCCTCCCATGCGCATACACCACACAACACACCCTCGTGTGTTCCCTCCCATGCGCATACACCACACAACACACCCTCATGTGTTCCCTCCCATGTGCATACACCACACAACACACCCTCGTGTGTTCCCTCCCATGCGCATACACCACACAACACACCCTCGTGTGTTCCCTCCCATGCGCATACACCACACAACACACCCTCGTGTGTTCCCTCCCATGCGCATACACCACACAACACACCCTCGTGTGTTACCTCCCATGTGCATACACCACACAACACACCCTCGTGTGTTCCCTCCCATGCACATACACCACACAACACACCCTCGTGTGTTCCCTCCCATGCGCATACACCACACAACACACCCTCGTGTGTTCCCTCCCATGCACATACACCACACAACACACCCTCGTGTGTTCCCTCCCATGCGCATACACCACACAACACACCCTCGTGTGTTCCCTCCCATGCACATACACCACACAACACACCCTCGTGTGTTCCCTCCCATGCGCATACACCACACAACACACCCTCGTGTGTTCCCTCCCATGCGCATACACCACACAACACACCCTCGTGTGTTACCTCCCATGCGCATACACCACACAACACACCCTCGTGTGTTCCCTCCCATGCACATACACCACACAACACACCCTCGTGTGTTCCCTCCCATGCGCATACACCACACAACACACCCTCGTGTGTTCCCTCCCATGCACATACACCACACAACACACCCTCGTGTGTTCCCTCCCATGCACATACACCACACAACACACCCTCGTGTGTTCCCTCCCATGCACATACACCACACAACACACCCTCCTGTGTTCCCTCCCATGCGCATACACCACACAACACACCCTCGTGTGTTCCCTCCCATGCACATACACCACACAACATATCCTCGTGTGTTCCCTCCCATGCGCATGCACCACACAGCACACCCTCGTGTGTTCCCTCCCATGCGCCTACACCACACAGCACACCCTCCTGTGTTCCCTCCCATGTGCATACACCACACAACATACCCTTGTATGTTCCCTCCCATGTGTATACACCACACAACATACCCTCGTATGCTCCCTCCCATGTGCATACACCACACAACATAGCCTTGTATGCTCCCTCCCATGTGGTTACACCACAAAAGTAATTCCATCCTATACTTATTCACACAGTATAAATGTGTCATTTACTCAGGATGACTTGAATAAGCAAGTTACCTAACTACTCCCTGCCTCCACTTGCTCTCCTGATAAATGAGGTGACTGGACTAGACCTAGATCCTTCAAGCCCTGAAATTTCCCAATTCCATTTTTCATTTGCATAGAAACAAAATGAACCATAACACTCCTACCTGACCAAAGCTTTATATTTGGAAGAGAAGAGTCTCATAAGGTAATCTCAAGAACTAAAAACAAAATTAATGGATAATGAGGCAATCTGATCTTTGTCAAAGAAATTGCTGGAAATTGTTGAAAACTGCCTTCCCAATGTCAGAACTGAAAAATTACAGAAAACAATCCACTCCAAAGAACTGCTTCCTCCTTTCCTTCTTTTTCTCTTTTCTCTTTTTAAAGTGACCTAAAGGCAAATTTATCTAACTTATATTTTCTTCATGAGGAATACTACCGTTGGTGAAGAAAAAAAAATTGTTAAGAAGCAAGTAAGCATGGAGCAAACCCCTGTGCCACAAAGCACTGACTTTGAAAAGGAAATTGCCACTCTGAGTGATGGATTCTGTTCCAGCCGTCATGACCGAAGTTACAAGAGAGTCCAGGGCTCAAGTCCTGTCCTTATAGGCACAGCAGCTGCAAAATCACATTGAGAAATCTCTTGGGGCTCTGTGTGAATGGCCACAGGCAGACTTTGCATGAGTCTCCCCCAGAGAGCACTCTGGGCTCTGGTGGGATGCCGCCCCCCCACTCTGTGCACCTGCTCCACGTAAGGCTGACTGTGGGCTCCACAGCCTCCTGCCACTCTCGATTGTCCTTTCTTATTTTACATTTGGATTTTTCTTCCCAGGAACTTTAAGATCTTTGGACACATGGACTGGAAAGATGGCTCAGCAGTTAAAAGCCCTGGCAGAAGACAGGGTTTGACACCTTTTTTAAAATTTTTTCTTGATTTTTAATTTTTTTATGTGTGTTATGCTGGCATGTATGAAAGTGCACCTGTGTTGTACAGTGGCCCAGGAGGCCAGAAGAGAAAGTTGGTTCCACTGGAACTGGAGTTATAAATAGTTTCTAGCCACCATCTGAATGCTGGGATTCAAATCCAGGTCTTATGCAAGAACAGTCAATGCTCTTAACTGAGGAGCCATATCTCCAACCTGTAACCCCACCCCATGGCTTCTAACAACCATCTATAACCCCAGTTCCAGAGAAACTAATGCCCTCTTCTGGCTTTCATGGGCATTGCATACATGTGGTATACTTTATACAAGCAGGCAAAACACACACATGTATGTATGTATGGTATGTATGTATGTATGTATGTATGTATGTATGTATGTATGTATATGAGATCCTGGAACACAATGTCATCTGTGTAGACATATTTCACTTAGAAATCCAGAAAAATCCCAAGATGATAACAATAGGATGGTCGGTGTGCTGGATAGCTTTAGTGTCGACTTGACACACCTGGGTTGAGGGAGCCTCAATTGGGGAATTGGCTCCATTGGATTGGCCTGTGGCCACATCTGTGGAGTATTGTCTTGATGGTCAAGCAGTGTGGGAGGGCCCAGCCCACAATTAGTGGTGCCACCCTGGGCAGGTTGTTGTCTGTGGTATAAGAAGGCAGGCTGGGCATAAGCCAGGGGAGAAAGCCAGTAAACAGCATTCCTCCATGGTCTGTGCCTCAGCTCCTGCCTCCAGGTTCCTTCCCTGAGTTCCTGCCTTGGGTTCCCTGAGTGATGAACTGTGACCCAGGAGATGTAAGCTGAATAAAGCCTTTCTTCCCCAAGTTGGTGTCGGTCAGAGTGTTTTGTCACAGATGGAAGACAAACTAGAACATAAATTGGTACCAGGAGTGGGGTATTGCTGTGACAGACCTGACTTTGGTGTTTTGGGGAAGGATTGTGGAAGTGTTTGGAACTTTGGGCTAGAAAAATCATTGAATGCCTAAAGATCATGGGTATGGAAATTGGAACAGTTTTGCTGAAAGATTTGTAGAAGATGGAGGCCTGGCTTGTGAAGTTTCTAGTTTCAAAGGGAAGCAGAGACCATCAGGACTGTTTAATCTGTGGGTTCTGGTCAGCTGGGGCTGAAGAATCAGCTGTAAGTAACAAGAGACCAGCATCACTATGGTGAAATCTTCTGGGAATAATTTCTTCAGGGTCAGCACACAGAACCTATGTTCCAGAAAGGGCCCAAGCCTCCATCTCAAGCCAGAAGCAGGACTTGGTAGTGTGTAAGAGTCTCCTATATGGTTCTGGTGTTGAAATTTGATGGAGTCACAGATAGCAGCTGAGGCTTGGCACTGTGAGAGGTCAGGAAAGACCATTGGTGGAAGTGCACCTCGGTTACAGTGAAGACCCAAAGATTGCAGGGGTCATGGAGAGAAGCTGAGGCTTTGCACCAGGAGAGGTCAGAAGAGGCCATTGGTGAAGGTGCTGCCTCAGTTTCAGTGGTGACCCCAGCTTTTTGGAGATGCCAGGACCATGGGATGACCACCAAGAGCAGTGGCAGGTGTAAAATGGAGCTAGCCTGGACCTGCAAGACAAACTGTGTGTTCTGTGGACAGCAGTCAGAGAAGGGGAGCTTCTGAAACCCTTTGGAGCCCAGAAGATCGTGAGTGAATCCCAGGTGACCAGCCTTGAGCTACTTGCTGGACTTAGGTTTTGTTTGAGTGTGCCTGATTCTTCCCTTTGAAATAAGACAGTACTTGTTTTGGATTTTACAGCAGCCCACAGTTAAGAGACTTTTAATAGACTGTGAACTTTTAAGTGTTGGGACATTTTAAGGACTGTGGGGCTTTTAAGGTTGTACTGTCTTAGGTTGTGATTAATGTTAACATCATACTTTGGGGATAGAACTGGAAAGGTGGTGGTTTAATAGTGATGTGTTTTGTGTGTCAAGTTGACAAGGGGTCAATTGTGCTGGATAGCTTTAGTGTTAACTTGACACATCTGGGTTGAGGGAGCCTCAGTTGGGGAATTGGCTCCATTGGATTGGCCTGTGGCCAAGTCTGTGGAGTATTGTCTTGACTGTTGAGCAGTGTGGGAGGGCCCAGCCCACAATGAGTGGTGCCACCCTGGGCAGGTTGTTGTGTACCATATAAGAAGGCAGGCTGGGCATGAGCCAGGGGAGCAAGCCAGTGAACAGCATTCCTCCATGGCCTGTGCTTCAGCTTCTGCCTCCAGGTTCCTGCCCTGAGTTCCTGCCTTGGGCTCCCTAAGTGATGAACTGTGACCCAGGAGATGTAAGCCGAATAAACCTTTTCCTCCCCAAGTTGGTGTTGGTCAGAGTGTTTTGTCACAGCAATTGAAGACAAACTAGAACAGTCAGTTAACGGGGCATGGGATGTTTGAACGACACTTGACTTCCCTGACCCTCAGGCAGGGTTTTCTAGATGAAAAGCTGAGATTTGGGGACAAGGTAAGGATTTCTGTGCCTACTGCTCTTGTTGCCTTTTCAGGGGACACTCTGCTATCAAGAGCTACAGTGGTTCTGCAAGCTGCTCTCTTCCAGACTTTGCAGAGGAACAAGTTCAAATCTAACAGTGCCTTGTGTCCTCAAGAAGATGGTACCACAGAACTGTGGGGTTCCACTTTGGGTTTCTTAGGGTGTGGAAGTGGGAATATCTAGCTATCTCACTCTCTTCAAGACACCAACTAGTTGTTTCTTGCTTGCCTATGTTTGGGGTGCACGTTTCAGGAGGAACTTCTGCTTTCACATCCATGGGGCAACCCTGAACATAAATATTTTTTCAAAACTATAAACAGCTAGGCATGATGCTGCTCACCTTTAATTCCACTATTCAGGAGGTAGAAGCAGAGGCAGGTGGATCTCTGTGAGTTCCAGACCAGTATAGTTTACATAGCAAGTTCTAGGCCAGCCTTGTCTCAAAAAAAAAAAAAAAATGTTAAGAGACATGAGACCTGTCTCAAAAACCAAAACTGGAGAGATGGCTCAGTGATTAAAAGCACCATCTGCTCTTAGAGAGGACCCAGGTTGATTCCTAGGATCCACATGGCAGCTAACAATGGTCTGTAGTTGCAGAGGACCTGACACTTTCTTTTGACCTCCACAAGCATTGATTGCACAACACTGGTGCACTTACACACATGCAGGCAATACACTCATATACATAAAATAAAAATAATATTTTAAAAGCCAAAACTAGAAATATTTAACTCTCAATTAAACTTTACAGTTTCCTTTATATTACAACTAAAAGGGATTTATATTTCAAAAGGAAACCTTCCCCTAGAAAAATGACAAAACATAGTGAGTTTCTTGCAGCCATTGAAAAAAATGAAGCAGATGACAAAAACAGGGAAGTTTTAAAAGTGCCTCCTAGGCTTTACCAATCAAGAGATGCTGACGTAGGAAGCTAGAGAGATTGCTCGTCAATTAAGAATGGTTTCTGCTCTTGCGTAGGACCAGAGTTCACATCCCAGCACCCACATCAGACTCACAACCTCCTGTAACGTCACCTCAGATGGATCTAATGCCCTCTTCTGGCCATCAAGGGCACCTATGTACACAGGGCGTATACACACAGACATAAATAAAAGCAAATGGGGGTGGCGGGGCACTACAGGATCTAGGCCTGAGTATGTTTTGTGTTTTCTCCAAGGTTTCACCAGGAATGTAAAGGTCAGACTCCAGTACGTGAGTGCTCATGTACACATCGATCAGACTGGTTTTCACTTTATGCTGCACTGTTGCACTTTATCCACACAACTCTTGCTGTGGGTGGAGCTGTGGTTTGAATGTGAACCATCCTCTGATAGACTCTACAAGCTGCTGGCATTCTTGAGAAGGTGTGGAACCTTTCAGACACAGTGCCTAGCTGTGGCCCCAGACCTATAGAAGTAGGAGTTATGGGTTATACCTGACTGATTCCATGGGAGTCTGTTTCCCAATTCGCTGAGTTGTTATGCCTCAAGCTCCCACCACCAGAGACGGAGCCTTAGCCCCCATGCCTTTCCTACCATGAAACTGTAAACCAAAATAAATGCCCCCCTTCTTCAATTGCTTCTTGCCAGGTATTTATTTGTTCACAGTGATGAGAAATGTAATTAATATAGGTAGGTAAGCTTATAAAGGGAAAGGAGTTGAATCTCATTTATCAGACTCCTGCAATGGGCTCAGGGCTGATAAAACTCCAAGTCCCTGCCATTAACACAGCTGCTTCTGAGCAAACGGCCGCCATGAAGAGAAGGTGGAGAAGAACCCCAGAATGTTTCTTTAGCAAAGGGGGGCCAGGCTGTATTCTCTGAGATGTCCACAACCTGGACACAGGTGCTTAGCTCAGGAAATGCTCCTGATCTGAGGTCTACTCATCTCTAGGGCCACCTATGAGGGGCCCTGACTCCAAAGCTCAATTCAGCTCAAACTTTCTGTGAGTGCCTAGCAGCAGATATGATCCTTTCACTAAAGGAGTTTAAATGTGAGATCAACAGAAAGCTGAGCAGTTGGTGGCAGGAGCAGAAGCCAAAAGACGCCCAGAGGAAAACAGAGAGAGAGAAGCTGAATCACCTTGGCGGCTAAGCCTGTTAGCAGGGACGCCGGGCAGATGGCTGCTGCTGAGGGGCCAGCAAGATAACCTAGTCCCAGAGCTGCATCCTGAATGACCTTCCAGTTCCTGAACTTCAATCCAGTTTTCGTGAGGCCTGGCTGGGTGGCCTTTCCGGAAGGCTTTTGGGAGACACGTGGCTGAGTGGTGGAGATTCCGGTCAGCCTTCCTTCCACAGTTAACTCAGTGGTATCTGTTCCTTTCAGCTCCTCAAAGTCTGATCATCGAACTACTCAAGGTCTAACACTTTCTCTGGCACACAGCAAGTGCTAAATAATTGCAGGTGTTTGGGGGGGGGGGTCTGACCACCCCTTCCCCCACCCAGTGAAAAGCCTCAAAATGAAAAATTAATTTATGATAAAAAAGATAGAGTCACCTTCATATTCTAAAACCATGCTAGCCTGGAAATCAATGTTAAGCTGATGGATCCTGCATTTGGTTCCAAGTCCATTCACATTGCTTCCATCAGAGAGGGAAGCATCACTTTCTGCAGACAGCAAGGAGCATCCTGATTTCAGGTGCAGTATGTTTGGAAGATTCGGTTTGCACTTGCCTTCATCTTAAATTACAGTAACGTTAGTAAGAACAACTAACTTCACAGACAGTCCTCCAAAATAGCTGATCTTCCACTTTGAATAAGTGTGATAACATGTGCTCTCCCCCTCACACTGCCACACACAGTCCCCTCATCGATTGTCTGGATCAGCTACTTCAAGAACACATACTCCCCCCAACAACCGGATGAGTCCTGAAACAAGAGGAACATGTAACGTTGTTTATGTGTTCCCTATCCCCAACTAATAAAATTAAAGTGATCCAATGGAACTAGGGCCCACTGTTTTAGCAGTGACTTGCCTTATTTAGTACATTTCCAAGGTACAGAGAATTCCGTGCCCATGTGAATGGAACATATTTATGGTTCTAGCCATGTGCAGAGTATGTGAGGACTTGCCCTCTTCTGTCCTCTACAAGAAGACTCCCCTGGCCGCTTCTAATGTCCTGCTAACCAACAGAATGAATGCTGGAAAGGTCTCACCTCTCCCATTCACAGAACTCTGGGAAAAGGGCTAGGTCCAGCTCACTGGAGACTGCCCCCCAACCCGCAGGGTGGTTGCCTGGACTCCCCAAGTGCTTTTTCAAAAGTCTAGGTAAAAGCACGTTTTGCCCTACCTCCCCTGACCTCTTCCTGATCAAGTGATCTTACGCCTCTGGAATTGGGATTTTGAATGTATGTGCCTACCCCACGTCTGGTATTCTGTTACAACAGCATGAAAATGGAGCCTGGGACTGAGGAGCCGGCCAGCCTCAGAAGCCTCCTCATTGCCTGCCATGGAATACATGATATGCAAAGCCTCTGACTTCAGCCAGCAGATATTTGGAGACCGTGTTGGCCCTAGCATGGGGACTCAACTAATGTGTGTTTAGGTCAGAACGCGAATCAGAGAAGCCACTGGAGGGCACGTCATGCAGTGAGAGCACTATAAATGCATCCCCACTAGCAGCGTCCCTGGCAAACACTCGGCTTCCCTCCCTGGGCCGCTCCGCGTCTCTCCTCAGTGTTTGGAGAACTTCAGGAGGCAGCTCCTCTTCTCTGCCCTGCAGGAAAAAAGCGGAGGACGCGTCACCCGTGGAGGAAGGAACGCCTTCGACAGGCTCGAGGAAAAGCCCGGCTTAGCCCTCCACCCCACAGAGCGCCCTCGCTCCAGCTAGGGTGGCCAGGGCCAAATTCGGATTGCCGCCTTCGGCCGCTCTGAGCCCCGCTGCGCACATTTCCGTGGATCTACCCGGCTGCGAGAAGGCGCGAGCCCCGCGGCGTCTCCACGCGCTCTGCGCTCTCCCTGCACCCCCGGGAGGGGCGCCTCGCCTCGCCCGCTCGCACCCCGCGCCCGCGCCTCCCGGGCTCCGCCGCCTCCTCGCGGCTCGCGTCCCTCCCCCACCCCGCGGCTGCCGCGGTCTCCGGACCCCTCCCCGCCCCGGGCCCCGCGCCTCCCCTCCCCCACCCGGCCCCCCGGCCCGCGATCTCCAGGACCAGCCTGCGCTCCTGGCGCCCTCATGTCTTCAAGGGACTGCCCGCGCGGGTTGACGCGGTGCCTCGTTCGGATCTCCAGGCACGACCTCAGCTCCGGCCGCAGCATCACACAGGCTCGTCCCCTGCCCCCGGCCACCGCGCCCCGAGGAGGTGCAGAGTGAGGCCACCGCCTCTGAGCCACCCGCAGCGTCCCGGCCCGGTGCCGCCCCAGCCCAGAGTGCGGCGCGCGCAGCCGTGTCACCCCTCTCATAAGGCAGGAGCGGCTGCTCAGACTTCGGCTTCTTGGGGTCTCCGAGGCCTTTGGGGGAGGTGTCCGCAGCCTTCCTCCAGCTCCCGGCGGCGGCGGCTGGAACCTTGGCCGCCGCCTCCTGCAAGCGCTCGCAGCCCCGCGCGACCCCTGGATTGCGAACTCTTGCCCCCGACTTTCTGGGCGGGACTCTGCGCTCCTGCCCTCTGTTCGGATGGGTCTCCAGGCTGGGACTCGGGCCACTTGGAGTTAATGTCCAACTGGGGGTCTACGGAGACCGGATCCGAGGTAAGAGGGGAAATGGGTTGGGGAGGACCGGGAGGGAGGTGGCTGCTGCGTAGCCGGAGGGCGCGGTTGGCTGGAGACGCCCGGGACAGAGGGACCTGAAGCGGGCGACCAAAGTGCGAAGTAAAGGCTAGAGGGAGCGGAGGCTCCTACAGGATGGAAAAGAGACAAGTTGAACCAGAGAGAGCCTGGTCTTGGGGAGGGGCAGGTTGCTTTTTCCACGTGGGCAAAGATCTGCGGACCCGCTGATGCCCTTGAACCCTGAAAAGCTGGAGCGGGGCAATTTCCCTCCCCGAGTCGGCAGCGCGCCCCCGAGCCAGGTCTGCGCGGTGCGGGACTGGGGTTTCTAGGAGCCACCAGTCTGTTCCAGAAGTGCAACTGAAGCGTTGTTATCAGTACAGGAAGAATCGCTTACTGTTGAGCTTGTTTTGCTCTGTTCTGAGAAAAAGCTAAGCCCAGAGAGGGACCACCGCTAAAGTGCTGGGAACCTAAAAATAGAGGACTCGCCTCCGCCAGCGAAATCTTGCAAAGCTACATTCAGAGCCTTAAACTGCACTTTCCTAATGGAGAGAGACTCCTTACACCCCCTTGGCCTCAGGTCTGTGTCTCAAAAGACACTTGGGACGCCCCAAGTGTTCCGCTAGGCCTTAGAGGTGGTTGTTGCTTTAATAACCTATTTTCTCCTGCACTCCGTGTCCCTTCCCCCAAGAACACCCACGCCACGACCACTGCCTTGCCCTACCCAGAGAAAAGAAACCGACGGGATGGGGCGCGAAGAGACTTTCACAGGTACACACACACACACACACACACACACACACACACACACACACACTCCTGGCGCCTGGCCTGTGGCAGAATCTGCCTGCAGGACTGCAGGGAGGATAAGCGTGCCTTGCCTGAGAGGGTTGTCCAGCCCGGGGTTCACCAGTTTGTGCTCCATGGAAGGGATAAAACCAACTTCTGGGATTTTGTTAGAGAACGCCAGACTTACCCTCCCTTGGAATTTTGAATTAATGTTTGTGTTTCAAGGAAGAGATGCGACTTCCATCCATAAGTTGCCTCTCCTCCCAGGAAGTCTTCAAACAGGGACCCGCTGCTTCCTGCTTGCCCCGACTTCAGTGTCGCTGAGTTTTAGTGGGGAGTTGTTTTTTTCAACAAGTGACAAGTGGCCAGAAAGTCCGCCGCACTCTGGAAAAAGATTCCAGTGCTCCGGGCCTGGGATTCAACCTTGGGCCCTCCAACGAATGGATCCCCTCTTGGCTTGCTTGCCAAAGCATCCTGCTTTTTATTTTTCCTTTCCCCATCTTGGACTGGTCAGTTATGGGGGAGTGGTAAGAGAATATGTCCTCCATCAGTCAAGGACAAGGAGCACAGTGGAGAAAAGCAAGACCTGCTCCTGTCCCTAGAGGAAACAACACCCGTTTAAAGTTTAGAGAGAATTCCTCTTCCGGCTCCACCAGATCTTGAAGGCAAAGCCCAAACAAACTTCCCAGCCTGCCACCGAACGTGCGGGGGCACTGGCGCGGGGGGGGGGGGGTCGCCTTCTGCGAAGCTGTCGCTCTAGCAGAGGATCAGGGTGTCTCAAAGCTGGTTGCCAAGAAACCATCTCAGGTGAAGTGGGCAGAGGATAAGTGTGGAAAGGGAACAGAGCAGTCGAAACCTGAAAAGCCGGGACCGCCCATAAGGACACCCATAGGTCCCTAGGTAGCTTGGGTTTGGGGAAGGTGGTAGACTAGACACAGTGGTTCTTCTCCGGTTTATACTTAAAATGACAACCCAGCCTACCCGCGGCTTGAGCACTTGGGGACCCGAGCGGTTTCTAGTGCCCCCTGGTGACGGGAACTCAGAACCGATGAGCGGCGGTTTGGCAGTCACTGCTTTTCCTAGGCATCCTTCGCGCCCCAGTCCTGGGACCCACCAGGTGCCGCCGCGCGTAGCGCGCTTCTTTTGCCCTGCGGGGATGTGTTGCTCCGAGATCCGGAGGGGAACCAGCTTGCTAGGCCCGAGAGGGAAAGAGGGGCGCGCTCCGGGCCGCGAGTCAGGCTACTCGCACGTGTGGTGGAGGCCGAGCTTTGCTCGGTCAGGTCTGGAGAAGGTTTGGGAACGCGCGAGGGAGGCTGGTTGGGCAGCCGCGGGGCGGGACCCGCACCGCAGAGCCTCCTAGGAGACCGCGTGTGCCAGGCGCGCGCAAGTCCGCGCCCCATCTTTAGCCCGGGGGACACAAAAAGCAAGAACTAAGAAGCGCTCCCAGTGGAGCCGGCCCCAGGGCTCTAGCAGGAAAGAATGCGTTCAGCCCTCCCCAGGGAAGAAGAGAGAGCGCTTTCGGGGTGCCTGAGGTCCCCAGAGTAGAGTAAGACCCAGAGCCTCCTCCGGCGAGGCCAGGAGCGAATGTTCTAGTGTTTTCCTTCTCTGTCAGCCTGGCCTCATCTCTAATTGAGACTCTACGCGTCCAATTTAAAAAGCCCTCCCGTCGGCCAAAAGGGGGAAAACAGGGAAAACCCTGTTAATGCGGAAGGGAAATCTGGTGCCCTCTGCCGCTTCCTGCTGGCCGGCATCGCGATTTGGGATGGCGCATTACCCCCGCGCCTCCCTGCTGCTCCGGGCCGCCAGCCATTTCGCACGCACCCGGGAGCTGGCAGAGCTGGCACCCCGAGGGCGGGAGGCCTCGCCTTCCCCTGCTCCCCGCTCGCGCAGCGCCTCTGACACTGGTTTTGCTCAGCCTGGGAGTTTTCTTGGGCCTATGCGCCGGGCGGGACTCACACGTCGCTTTTTCGCGGGTTTGCAACCAGCCCGCGCAGCCTGAGATCCGAGCCGGGTCCTGGTCCCTACACACAATCTCGGAACCCAACAGCTGCGTAGACAACAGACGCCTAAGGGATGGAAAATGCATTCGTCTCCGCAGCGGTGGGAGGTGGCGGCCGAATGAAACGCTTTCTTGGTGGTCTTAACATGGGGCCTGGAGTGGAATTCTGGATAGAGATTGGGGGTGGGGAGGAGCATCCGGGTACTAATAAGAAAGGTACTGGGGGGGCGGCTAATATATGCCTGGAAACGATGTTGCTGTCCCCATAGAAAAAGTCAGGACTTTCTTACGAATCCGTTTTATCAACTGCATGAACCTCCTAATTTGAGAGTCCCCTGGATTAGTCCCAGGGATTCTGGGACGCTGAGTTCCCTGAGCGACCCCGTAACACCACACCGCTAAGGTGCCTCGGCCCTCTTTGGGACCACCTCTTTGGGTGGGGCTTATCCAAGTTCACAGTACTTTTTTCTTGATCTCCCCAGACAGCGTGCCCCACATTTCTAGGGATGTGAGGCCCCAAGAGTCAAAAGGACTCCTTTGTAGAGAAGAGCTGACCCCCACCCCAGGCCTCTTCGTATTCCTTCCGGTGCCTCAGGGCTCCTGCAGCGCCCTGGATTCCGTACTCTGGTCCTGGTGTGGACTGGGGCTCTGGAAACTAGCAGCTCTTCGGGCGAGGGAAGGGATTAGGGCCAGAATTTCACAAAGCTGCAAAAATAAAATAAAGACTATTACGGGTATAGCACGGAGGATTAAACTTTTCAAGTTAATGCAATCCCCACCTAGGGCCAATGGTAAAACACGCATTGGGCGCTGTGCTGCACCTTTTCATGAGTTCAAGCCTTAAGAGGTGGAACTGTCATTTTAAGCCAAGTGAAGCTTTGAAAGTTAAGTAACGTAACCCAGATACTTTCATACAGGCCAAAGTCTGCAAGTCTCTATTTAAACTTGTTCTGGCGTTGAAATACTTAAGTGGGACGATTAAAGCGTGGGCGGTGAGTAGGGCAAGCTGTTCCACGGAGCCTGTTCTCCACCCCCCCCCCCAACCTCCACCCTCGCCAACCCCGGCCTAGCTTGGAAGAGGGTCACAGCCTGGGGCAGAGGGGCGAGTTTGGTTTTATTCTCAAAGAGAAAGGCCTGTTGCTGGCCTGATCAAGGACTGGCTCCCAGGGCCGGTCTATGGGCGCTGCTAGGCACAGGGAAATTCTCTGACCCAACCAGGCTGAGGGTGCAGGATGGGGACTATCAAGTCACCCTTGAATGCGCGGGGTGTCGTCCTCGGTAGACGCCGCAGGCTGGGAATCGCACCAAGCCGGTGCTGGGAAAGTTTATTCCGTGGAAGCAGCGGCCTTGCTCCCAAATGTGACCCCTGGGATCCGGGGCTGGTGGGTGGGAGAGGTCAGCAGCTGCCCCGGGTGGAGAGCGGGCTGCACACGGTGGAGAGTAAGCGAGCAAGCCAGGGACTTGGGGAGACTTGGGGGGTTGCTCAGAGACCCTCAAGTCTGAAGTAATACGGGAAGACTCCGGACGAGTTAGGAGCCGGGCTGGGGGGAACTGCGGGTGGGGATGCGCCTCTGCGGGCAGCGCGGCGGCCCTGGGCACCCAAGCCTAACTTGCAGGTGCGGTTCTCTCCCCTGCCGCCCGCCCGCGCAGGTGCCGCCGCCGGACGGGACTCTAAGATGAAGTTATGGGATGTCGTGGCTGTCTACCTGGTGCTGCTCCACACCGCATCCGCCTTCCCGCTGCCCGCCGGTAAGAGGCTTCCCGAGGCGTCCGCCGAAGACCGCTCCCTCGGCCGCCGCCGCACGCCCTTCGCGCTGACCAGTGACTGTAAGAAACGTTCCCTCCCCCGGAGCACCCCATTGACCGACCCCAGGGCACCCCACCCGCCACACGCAAGCTCGCAGCCACCGGGGGCCAGCCATGTCGGCTGAGTGCCTGCGGAGCAGTGCAGGGTGAGCTAGCAGGCGCTTTGGGATGCCTGGCCACCCGCTGCTCCCCAGGGGCCCCCAGGGGCCTTCCTTGTGACAGAGGATCTCAAATGGTGTCCCTTTCTCGTTCAGATGAGCAAAAAATTCTATCGCCAACACCATCACAGGGACACACACATTGCCCCCTTTTCCTTCCCTCCCCCTCCATGTACACCTCTCCCACACACACACAGTTCTAAGGCCGGGTTTCCCTGCCCCTGACTGCTAAATTCTAAAATTCTAAAAGCTCTCTTTCATCTTAAACCGCGCCTTCAAGGGCAGAAGCTGGGTTCTCACTAAAATGAACCAGAGAGGAAACAGAAGGGCCTCCATTTCCAAAGCAAGCATCTGCCTGGTGCCAGATCTGTTCCGAAAATTTCCCTTCTAGAAAGACTGCAGGCCAGGTTGAGCGGAAGAAGGCACCTGACAGTGCTGACTAATAAGGATACTCTTACTGAGAAAACAAGTCCGATTTACTGCTCAAAAGTTCTAGAAGCAAGCCCATTTGATATATAACCAGCCCACCACTGGTCAGAGGTCCATCTGTCCATAAAGCAAGGTATGCTAGATTACAAATTATAAAGAGGATTGGGGAGGTCTCCAAAAGACTCACTTCCAACTCGCCCTCCCAGCCCCCATGGCTCTAGCTTCCCTGCACTTGAACTGTGCTGTGGTCATGACCACCACAGAAGCAGTCCAGCAGAAGTCAGCCAGTGCTTCCAGTCACCCATACTCTGTGGCCTTGACTAGGGCACAACCATGAAATGTGATGTGCTTGTTTTAGGCTTAATTTCAGCAACAAAATCAGCTTCTTGTGCAAGTTCCAAGAGAGAAAGTACATTTTTGTAAGAATTTCTAGAGTGATTTAGGTTAGAAAGGGAACATAGTTGACCCCTCGAAATTCAACTGTGTGTTCCAAGACTTTCCATCAAGTCACTGCTTAAATTTATCTTGAAGACTTTCGTGTCCATCACAGATTTAGTGGCTATATAAGTCTTTCTCCAACGGAAATTTCAAATGCCCTCTACTGTTGTTCTCACTCATCCATTCCAACAGAGCAGGCCAGAGGGACAGAAGCACCACAGTGGATAAAAGTTCTGTAATCCAGAAAGGAAAATGACTGTGCTTGATTACAAGCTGATTAACTGATGGAGCCTTAATTGCACGTTAGTCTCCAGTCCACCTGGAGCTTGCTGCCTCCTGGTTGTGGTGCAGCTTTCAGTTAGCTCTAAGTTACCAACCTTGGAACTCACTGAACAGTTTACAACTGTACACAAGAAGGGGTCTTTTCTTCTCCAGAGTGCCCGTGGCTACAAAGCTTGCCCCTTGGCCTCCATGCTTCTGTCCCCACCCATCCTTTGAGAAGAGACTCATAAAAAGACTGGAGTCCTCCAGGAACTCTAAACGCTATGGACCTCACTTGGGAGATTGTGATTTCATTGGTTTGGGGAGTAGCCTGCACATAGGGAGTTTCAGATACTCCCCATGGGTCTAATATGTAACCAAGGTTGAGTCACCACAGCTTGGTGACACCCTAAGAAAACCCATGGGTCCTGTGACCCACCACCATGCAAGCAAAACGGCATTGAACCCCACTGATTGCACAGAGCCCAGAGTGATGTGAGGGAAGATTACTTTCTCTTCCTTGAACTGATACTAAATCATCCTTGGACAAAATTCTGACTACTGATTTCATATAAGCCAGCAAAACACACCCAATTCTGCTTTGTCTATGAAGACTCAGTAGAGCCTAAACAGACAGGGATATTTCCCAAAGAGAAACTGGGCTGCATTCTAAGCCAACTGACTTCTTTCCAGGTATGTTCTATTCGGTAGCAAGCTGTCAGTGTAGGGAAGGCAAAATAATGACAGTGCACAGACTTTAAATATTCAACCAGTGTCAACACACCCCTGTCTCAGTGCTGACATTTATATCCTGCACTGCACATGGTGCAACTGGCTAAGTCTGGTGTTGAAAAACAATAAGTCATTGCATTTCATTTGAAATTAAAAAGTATCATAAATTCTGGTCCCTCTAGTTTCCTTCAAATGCTTGGGACTTAGTGATTAAGAAAAGAACTTTCATCACATTAACAGTAACTGTGCACTTTTTACAGGGGGACTGGGACTTGTAGCCATTTCACACACTCACCCATGAGACTGCATGTATCCTACTGGTTCTGATGCTAATGAAACATCTCCAATTCTATTCCTACATAGTCTGAACTAAGCAAACAGAATTCATAACTGACTAGCCTTCTTGCCTAAGTGTTGGCTATAAAGCAAACGGCCCATAGGTGTTTTTAATTTGTCTAAACTCAAAGACTTGTGATTTGCCCTTGTGGGCATCCAAGACTAGTCTCCTTAGCTACCCTTGAGGTGAAACACACAGATGTCATGTTATTTTACAACAGAAAGGAAAGCTTTCTGGTTCTGAGGTCTGAAAAGGTAAAGCTACTTGTCCCAGATGCCAGAGATCCCTGATGCCTAGAGACAGGTTCACTGAAGCCAGGACTAGTGTTTACTCAAACCACTGAAATATACTTTGTATGGAAAGGAGAAACTCTATGGAGTATTGTGGGGGAGAAGTAAACTAATGACTGAAACCTACTACATAAGATTCTCCAAATGCATTAAAGGTTAATTTAGTCCAGTCTTATTTCACATCTCAACTGTAAATCTATTTAACAGCTAAAAGCATAAAATTCATTTACCTTTAAAATGTTGCAATCTAAGTTTATATATTCATACATCAAATAATGTACCCATGTTCATAGGGCACTGACCCCAGTGCTACAAGTATCCGGTACACCTAACACAGACACCACTGACCTTTTGGAACATGCCTTCCATGAATGTTCATATTAGGGACACAAGAAAAATTAAACATGAAGGAAACGAGCTGGTAGCATGGGCTGAATTTGATTAGAAGCCAACTGGGAGACAGTATTTATTAAATTGTAGGGATGTAGCCCAGTTGATAGAATATTGCCAAGCAAGCAAGAAGCCCTGTGTTTCATCCCAGCACTGAGTATGCTGAAACAAGCCTGTGATCCTAGTAGCACTTAGGAGGTAGAGTAAGGAGGATCAGAGATTCATCCTCAGCTACCAGTGAGATAAAGGCCACCCTGGGCTACAAGAAACTTTCTCAAAAAAAAAAAAAGTATGACAACAGGTAATTCCCAGTTTACTATTACACAATAGGACTATAGCCCACCAACTAGCTAGCAGGACAAGAAATTGTCTGTAGAAGCAATCTTTTATATCAAACTATCAACTTCTTAGTTGCAAGTCCATAAAAACCCTATGTAAACCATAACAGAACTGACCTGTAACTCACAAGGTTACCAGGTATGAGTCTCTGCTCTGGGTGCCACATCCCATAATCTACAGGAGATCAAAGGGCAAGAAATCAGGGCCTTCGATGAAAGAACACAAGTTAGCATTCAGATCAGATGAGAGTTGAATGTTCATATAGCAGCCTTGCCCTGTAAGCAGTTGTGGGTTAGTATCTCTTATACCTCCATGTATCATCTGAAAATAGGGATAATGTTAACTTGATAGGATGCCGGGAGAGATACGGCTTTGCAATGTCTGTGGTCCATAAATAGATCCTTGTCATTTACCATGCACCCCCCTTCCAGGAACCCAGTGAACTGCCACAGCATCTGCCAGGATACCATTCTAAATGGTGGGATTTCAATACAAATAGTCAGAGAAATGTGGGTCTTGTGGGGGGATGCTACTTGAGCCCCCCCCCCCCAGTTGGTTAGTCAGTATGTAGGCAAGCCAGACTTGCTGGGATTATTCCCTTTAGCTACCTAGTCCTTCCCAGGTTTCACAACTCTGTCCCTTCCCTGGTTGCTGAAAATTTTCCCACCAGACTCCTATGGTTACATGAGGAAGACTCTCTGTCCCCATGGGAAGATGGTGTGGGGGCATTGGATCCTCCAGTGTAAGAGATAAGAGTGTGAACTGGAGGTTACCTGTAAACAGAGAAAGCATTTCTAGTTTGATCCTGGCTAGATATTTAATTTAAAATGTTTCATAAACTTAGCCAAAAATAATCTTAGAAATCTTAAGTAGGGGGACTGGAGAGATGGCTCAGTGGTTAAGAGCACTGGCTGCTCTTGGAGAAGACCTGGGTTCAATTTCCAGCACCCACATTGCGGCTAACAATCATCTGTAACTCCAGTTCTAGGGAAACCCAACACACCCTTCTGACCTCTGGGGTAAGAATGGGTACACTTACATACATTCAGGCAATACACTCATACACACTAAATAAAAATAATAAAAAATATTTAATAAAAATCTTAAGTAAAAGATCAGCTCACCACTGTGTAGCAGAGAAAGGATATAGTGTTGAATAGATACAAGCTAAATGTCCAAGTCTAGTTTTATGAGACATAGAATTCTAATAAGAAAGCACCACCCCCTCAGTGCTTCAGAGTGTATGGAGGAACACATACCATAGGAAAGTCACTATGTACGTGGAAGTGAGGCCGTGCCTGCCATTGGGAAAGGGACTCTTGACATTAAAATGCTGTGGGCCAGAATCTTTTAGGAGACACTAATATCTTACTTGATATCTAAGACCAGCATCTTCTCCTCTGCCCTAGTCTCCTGATGAATTCTGTCCAGGCAAATGCACTTAAGGGCCACTTGGAATGGACCAGCCTTGGGACAGAAGCTAAGCATTGTGCTGAAAAGGGTCAATTTTAGCTGACATGCAAGTGAAATGTTTCTGGTATTTTCTCCTTCTAATATGCACATGGCTTTTTAAACTCAGTATCATGGCCTTCACTTAATGAAAATACGCACTGTGGAGTTAATCATTTGACCTCAGTGAGAAGCAATTTTATATTAAATGCCCTTCGTACACCAGGCATGAGCAACATTCAGAAGGCAAAATCAATGTAGTTGTAGACTAAGGGTAGGTAGATGGAAGTTAAATGAGCAGGTTGTCAGCAGGACAGAGAGATGTGTCTGTCCTTAGTGGTTTACTTAGGCTGAAGTCACACCACTACGAATTCCTCATGATACACACTAGGATTTAGAGACCAGTGAAGGAAGAAATCAGGGAAGGAAATTTTTAATCACTATTTGAAAGGTGGGTTTGGAAGAGAAAGGAAAGGACACTCCCGACCGGGACCAGTGTGAGAAACTTGTGTCCATGCAGGCTACCCCTAAGACATAGGAAGCACACATAAGAGAAACAGACCAGTGTGCATGTGCTGGAAGAGGCATGGAAGTGGTGAAAGATGCAAACTTTCTGGGGTTTAGGGTGCTATAGGACTCATGAAAAGTGGAACCTCTGGAACAGGCGACAGCAAGTGGACTGTGCTTCACAGTTGTCTTGTGGCAAATATTAACCTGGGTCTTCATGAATGGGCTTCTTAGCATAGTCATGTTTTTCATTTGTAGTTTTGTGTTCATATTTCTAAAAAACTTCAAGACATAGGCTCAATCCAGTTAACCGATTTACCCTCAAGTTCATGCAAATGTAAAGCTAGTGTTAAATCTAGTGCCCCGTACACCTTGGCTATCCGCACGGGTAACCGGCTTGGAGCAAATGAGTTCCTAGCTCATCCTAAAAGTCAAGTTAGTTTGAGCCCTGTTGCACAAGGTTATCTCCATTTTAGAGGTGAAGGAATAGGATCTAGAAAGCTGTCCCAGTCTAGAAAATGGCAAAGGCAAAATTCAAACTTCAGGCAAGTGTCTAGTCCCAAAGCCTGTGTTTTCTGGCTTAGCCCACACCTCTGGGATCCATAGATAAGAAGACACAAGAGAGCATTTGGCCGAAGATATATTCACTAACCCGAAAACACATATTTCTAGGAAAACTAACCAAGCAAGCCAATTAAAGAAAAGAGAATATTATATTTTCTTTTGATCCCTCTTCTGAATTCTTTTCTGATTTCTGACCAGAGTTGGCTATAGGGCAATATTATTAATAACTACTTCAAAACCCACATCAGTACATACTGGGGAAAAAAACTGGATTTCGATAAGAATTCCCATAAAACTGGTACAAATATTAAAAGCTTCTGGGAAATAGTTCTCAGATCACTCCCATGATGGAGTGACAGGGGGTATTCAGGTGGAGATGGCACATGACCTCAAAAGTGCCAGAGTAAGTGTCTTCATGGTGACTGAGGTTGTCTTGCAATATAGGGGTCATCACTGGGACACACTACTGTGGCTCGCTTAGTGGAGGCAATGCCTGCCATTTTGAGGTTTACCAAGGCAACTGAGCTGGAAAGGCATGGCTTTGACAGTCTGTGGTCTGTTTTTGGTGATGTAAACCTATAACTCCAACTGCTGTCCTCAGTAAGTTGAAGCAAGAGGAATACAAGGTAAAGGATGCCCAGGTACAGAGCTGAATTCAAGACTTAGCTTGGGCAACTTAGCAAGACCTGTCCCAACATTTGAAAGATTAAAAAGGACTGGGGATATAGCTCTGTGATAGAGTACTTGCCTGGCATAGATGAGGCCCTAGCAAGGTTTAATCTTCAATACCATGAAGAAAAGGAAAAGTCTATGGTCTTCAACAAACTTCTTTTGTCTACAAACCTGGCACTAGTAATATTGAAAATTATTTATTGCACACTTTGAAGTGGATATCTAAACTCTTTCATCATAAGTTTAGTTGTATGTCTTTGGCAGGCCATTTGGGAAATTATATAAATATATATATATATATATATATATATATATATGTGTGTGTGTGTGTGTGTGTGTTTTAAATATGTTTTTGAAAAAAAAACTCAAGCCTGCCAAGTTCACTTCAGTTCATGACAAGCTCAAAAAATGAAGCCAAATTAATTAGCTTTTTGATAATAAAATATCAGTTCAAATACACATGCTAATACACACTCCATAATGGCAGTCTCAGTTCTCCATCTGAATTATAAGAGGAATATATGGACAGAAAAGTGAATAAAACCCCAGCCTTGCCACCTGCCTTAGTATGTCTTGGCTTGTCCATGCACTCTCCTCAGTAAGTGTCCATAGGACAGTGGTCACCCACACACCCCTCTCTAACTCTTGCCTTTTTAGAGTCTCTTTTCCTGAACCATCTGAGAACTCATTATAAATGCCACAATATTAAGTACTTTTGCATATGCCTTCTAAAAAACAGTGTCTTACACAAGCACACTTTAGTTATCAATCTCAGGACACTTATCATGAATGTAGTGCTGTTAATACATAGATAGTCTATACTCAAACTTCCCCAGTTGTGACAATAATGTCATATTTTTATGATATTTTTAACCCAGATATTAATATTATTTCTATAATATTTTTAACCCAGAATCACAAAGTGCATTTGATTGGCTGGTTCCGTTATTTTGTAATCTAGACTTCTGTTCAAGCTTCCCCAGCTCCCACGACACTGACACTTTCTTGCCTACTCTTTCCCTGACTAACCCTCAGTTGGGGGCTTATCTGATTATTTCTACGTGATTACATTCAGGTAAATTTCCTTAGATTCAGAAGAATCTGGTTCTTCTGAATGCCCTTAAATCAAAAGCACCTGATATCACTTGGTCCCAAATTGCCTACACCTGAATGTCTTTGAATGGCTGGGGCTCCACAGTGAAGCCAGAAAAATGGGTACGAAGCAGACCTTCTGCAGTAAGGAACAACAAAAAGGAGTGTAAAAATGGGTGTGGGAAAGGAGAGCCGACAGCAGGAGCAATCAGAGGCCTGATTGTGGACAGAGAGCATAGGAAGTCGAAATAGACAAGTCCCCTTGAAGCTCCTCCCTAGCTCGACAGAGAGCCTCCGTGTACCCAGAGGGACATGTGTCTGCAGACGAAGACAGAAAACCCCCATTCCTAGCCATCCGTTAAGTCTGCTGCTGTTTACAGAGTCAGGCATTTCTAGGAATACAGAAGAAGCAGTAGAGACTCCAGACCTTGACTGTTCCAGAGCACTGGGAGACAAACTCCAGGGCCTGGACAGAGATCTCTTCTCAGTAGAATATGCTCCAGAGTCTAAATTATAAGAAGATCCATGTCTAGTCCCCCTCTGCTTTACCTAAAAATGCAGAATTACTTTGTGCCACTGCCCCTGGTATAAATATAAATGAAGAATAATCACAGACCCGACGTGGCAGTCCCCATTCCTTCCATTTATTCTGGGGGCTTGGCACTGAGCTCAAGTCTTTCCTCAGGTTAATTGTGAACTGAAGGTAAAGGCAACGCTCCGTTTTAGGACAAAGAAGAGTAAGGCTTCTAGGGTAAGCCACATAACTAGAGTCTGAATCAGGGCAGCCTGAAGCAACGCTCAGGACACTTCCCACCACACCAGAACAATCAAACGTCACCCTTCTGATGGAATTTATTTCCCAAAATCCCAAGAAAGAGAAAATCAAGCTCAGAGGTTTTGCAAATATAATGGTCTCCAAACAATGTTTCTGCCAATTCTCTGAATCTTTGAGATTTCTATAAATGCATTCACAGTATAGAAATTCATTCCTCATACCCAACTAACTGTAGCAATCTGCCAGATACGTGTAATTGATCAAGAACTTTTTTCAAGCTCTTTACCCCTGCTGTCTTCTCTTAGTCCCTTCTTTTTTTAACTTTTAAAAATATTTGTTATCTTTATTTTATGTGTATAAGCATATGCATGCGTGCTTGCGTGCGTGTGTGTGTGTGTGTGTGTGTGTGAGTGTGTGTGTGTGTGTGTGTGTGTGTGTGTGTGTATAAGCAAACCCATGTTGTGCAGTGCCCACAGAGGTCAGAAGAGGGCATTGGATCCCCTAGAACTGGAGTTACGGTCAGTTGTTAGTTGCCAAGTAGGTGCTGGGAACTGAACCCCAGTCCTTTGCAAAAGCAGCCGGTATTCTTGACTGCTGAGCCGTCTCTCCAGCCCACCTCCGTCCCTTCTTGCTCTCATTCAAGTATCTAAAGCCTCCAACATTCCTTTTACTCATTGCTCACATGGTCCCCTGGGAAATCCCCAGGACTGGGGCTGTCCAGTGGGGTCCTGTGACTCCTTGGAATTGGAACAGTGTACTGCAGGAAGGAGAAAGTAGAGATTTGTCTGCCAGGTTCCTTTGGAGCTCTCCCTTTGCCCCGAGTGTCACTGCCACTGATAATACCACGAAGGATAGTTTTCCCAGGTACCTTTTTGCTCACTGTATTTTACTAGATAATTTACCACCCTTCCCTTATTTTTTATATATAAAGGCAGTAGCAGAGCCCATGGTGTGCGCTCATTAGCGTGGGGTGTTTATGGCTGACTGTGGAGTGCTTTTAGTTCACACCAGGTGTTCATGGATTAGCTGACAAATGGACACCCTGTTGGGTTTTCTCCTGACTTAAAAGCAGGAGAATGGACATTCCTCCCACAGGGAGGAATGCTGTGTTGCTGTAATTTCATTATCATAACTAAAATAAAACTATGGGCCACATACATGGAAATCAGAGCAACTGGAATATGGATAATATAATAAATATACTGTGTCCCAAGTGGGGTTTTAAGTTTTGTATTTGTAAAGCAATTTCCAATACAGTTATTAAGTTTTCTTAATTCAGTTATAGGTGAACAGTTCAAAACATATATAACTAGTAAATGTGTGCCTTATTGGTCAAAATGGATGTAGATGGTGAAAATATGCTATATTGGTAGCCAAAGTGGTTTTTTTAAATATACCCTGCTCTCTTTTATTTTTGAAGTGGTTTGCATTCTGGTTGGTCTTTTTCTTCTGCTTTGAGAGAATCCAGAAATGTTTTTTTAAAACAACAAAACACGGGTGTTTTTACAGTGCAGCGACTCTTCAAATAAACCAATGTCATGCTTTGTTCTCAACAAACCACTGGTCATGGAAAGAGAGTACTGGTTGCTCTGGAAGGGGTCAAAAGAGCTTTATAAATTGCCCCAGCTGGTGATTGCTTTAGAAAAATAGATGTATAGAACCCTCTCCAGTTTAACCAAGAGTAGCCTCTAATTGGATAGTCTGTTCTGTATCCAAAGAGGAAAGCAAGAGTGGTCCTTGTGCGAGGGAAAGTAGACCAAAGATCAATGTTTTGTGATCTTTGAGCTTTTTTTTTTTTTAAGTTCAAGTTTAAGTGATAAAATCATTACTTTTAAAGAACAGAAAATGATAAAGCTTTGAATAAATTTTCAGAGCATTGGAGCATTCTCTGGACTCTCAATAAACATTTCAGAGGACCCTGAAGGTCAAGCAAGAACAAGGCTGGACAGGTGGTCTTCTGGAGCAATCTATGGAGCTCCCTCAGTCCATTTTGGCAGTTGTCATGAATGATTCTAGTATTGGAGCAGAGAGCTGGAAATGACCTACACAGACTTAAATCAGCAAGAACAAATGCATAAAGTTGAGGTTTTGTTTTTAAGTAAATTTAGTCTCTGATGTTTGAGTGATGGACACGGATTAGAACAGACTAGTGCAGTACATCCTCTCAGAGGCCCATGAGGCCAGCTCTCCCTTTGCAGACAGACTGAAGTCTGACAATGCCTAGAACCTGGGTGTTTACAGATGCAAATGCAGAGGCCTTTCTATATATCACTCTGGGTCTTTTCAGTAGGGTGTAGGCAGTGACTTGGTTTGAGAGAGGATTGGCAATGGTTATTTCAAATTTCACAGACAAGTTGAGCTGAGCCAGGAGGTAAACCGAAGAGGCCTGCTAGACCCCAGAACGCCTCCTGTGGGGCTTCACCGGGAGGTGGGATGGAAGGCAGGCTGGTGGTGGTAGCTGGACTGGATGCTGCTCCCTGCATGGCTCCCTGCCAGCACTGGCACTTTCCAGCCAAAGCTTAGACTGACCACACCTTAGGGCTTCAGAACTAGGGAAGACATCAAATTGACCTCAGAAGGGTTAAGCCACTAGCCCAAGGTCACGAGCTGGTCAGGGACTGACCCAGGCCTGGAATCTCAGGCTCTGTCCTCTCCAACTCTGCGGCAAGAGCCGGGTCACTGGTGCCAGACTGAGTATGAGAAGCTTCCGGAGATGGGGCCTCTCTGTCTGAATCTCCCCCACTGCTGGCTGCTGGTGTTCCGGTTGTGACTGGGAAATTGGCAGATCTGCCACAGAGTGATACGCAAGAACCAAGTCATGAGAGAGACGCCCCCCACAGGCGTGGCTTCTACCTTCTCCGAGACTCTGCTCTGTTCTGTGGCCCATGCCGCCTAACTTTGGGATCTGCTTACTGTACCTACGTTCGTGCTGAACTCTTCCCATAGAAGGTGTGCTGAGCCTTGCAAATGGCTGAAGTAAAATCAGCATCAGAGTAAATTGCCCTTTACCATGAGACTTGAAAGTTACATGGGAGTAGAATTTTTACTTAAAAACAAAAAGGCAGGAAGCAGGACCAGACCTAGACTTAGTTTTGAAAGCAAACCAGTTAAATCTGTACTACTACCCACTTAGCCTTCAGCAAATTCTTTTCTTCTTGGAGCTTCAGCTTCCCAATCTGTAAGGAGAAGGTAGTGTTCAGTCCTGTTTCAACCTAGCAGTGATGCTGTGTTTCAGCTGCACTCTGGGAGAGTAAGCAACCCACTCCACCTTGACACTGACAATGTTTTCAAGAGCTTCAAGGACGCTATTTAAGATATGGCCTAAGGAAATTTTGTAATGGGAGGAATAGTAAATGAAATACTCAGCATGTTCTTAAAATAATTTTTCAAAATTAGTGAAAGAAAATTATATCTTTTTGAAGGGTAAAAATGACCAGTTCCTACGAAACAACACTGGTCATTTTCGAGAATTTGTACTGATCCTAGGCTGATGTTTCATATAAACAGACATGCATGTGTGTTTGTGTGCTGCACACATAGGTATATGTGTGGATGGGAGAATTTCTGTTTCTCAGATTCTACATAGCAATTTATCCTTTTCCTGCAGTAGAGGTAGGCAAGGAATTTCAAATTGAATTTCTCCCACTTCCAAGGGCTCCATGCCTTTGTCTGTGGACAGCTTCTCCTGGGAGGCCTTGCATGCCACAACTAACTACTGCAGCATCTTACAGTGCCTCGCTGCTCAAACCTAGCTCCGTCTGAGAACTGGGCACTGCCCCAGGCAAGGACCTCTAGGTCCTGCTTTCTAACACACCTCTCACTTGGATGTCCTGCCTTGGCCACAACTCCCTCCATAAGCCCAGCACACTTGCCCCTGCCATTCCAGAAGACGGGCTAGAAGCTTTACAGTACCGTGGAGAGGCATGTCCTCCTGGAACCTGGACTTCCTATCTAGGCTTCTGCACCTTGCCTAGCAAGCTTGGCAGGTGTCCATCAGCCTAGAAAAATCTCTACTTTGAGAGAGACCATGGTGTTAGGGTCAGAGCCCTCTTTCCTGGCACATTCAGAGCCAGAGACCCTGTGTCATACTCAGAGTCCACTCCCACTGTGGGAAAGAGTCACATTCTCAGGTTTGTAGATATCTTTGTATTATTAATTCCTTCTTATGCCACCGGTGAAAGACAGACTGAATGAAGGTTTGCTGAGAGGCCAGACAGAATGCTCAGAGCACTCACCATTGTGCCTATTAAAACTCTACTAGATTTTCAAAACAGTGACTATCCCAGTCCACTGCTCTTGAGGTGACATTATTATTTTTCCCTCATAATCAAGGGAAACAAAGGCATTGTGGTGAGCGGGTTGTTCCTAGAGTCACGCCCCGGTGCAAGGTTTCATTTGTTTAAATAACACTGTTTATACAAAGGACACATCAGAGTTAAAATATTTGAAATAGCATAATGCCAAAATATTTGGTTGCGCCCTGAAGGATGACTTAAGTGCATTTGAGCATTTTGGTTTCTCAAAAACTTTAGCTTTCAGTTACACATGTTTTCCAAGACACATCCTATAGGTATACTTGGAAATGAGCAAGTGTCTGACCTTCCTGCTTTGACTTTTTTTAATTTAACTTACTTTTATTTTACTTTACTTCATTTTTTTGTTGTTAAAACTAATGGTCTTTTTGAATTTGCAAGTACTTTGCTGGTAAGATTAATACTAGTGGGCCTGTTTGTATAGCTGACATTCTGTAAACTCTTCAAATGATAAAGTGATTTGCCATTAGGGTCAGAGTGTAAGGAACTAATCCAAACTCAAGCTCCTTTTAGTTTCCTCAGCTCAGACTATTGAAGCAACTGTGGGCCTCTGAGTTCAACATAGGGAGTTACTTGCCTGGGCTAGGATAGAAGTTTCTGTGGAATTCTTAAGAACAGACCCAGTGAGGTTTGGCCAGTGCTCTTTTACCCCCTAAATGCTGAGCATTGATAAAGTGAGGCTGTCTCTGTGTGAAATGCATTGGCATCAAAAGTCCTAGATCTAGGAATTGAGTTGGGTTACTATTGTCAACGTATCTTATATATAATATATATATTATATATATATATATATGTTAGTGTTTTACCCTTATTTCTTATTTCTGATTCTTATGCCAAGAATTCACATATGTAAAGTTTTCCATATAAAATCGTTATTTGCTCAAATATTTTTAAGAATATGAAAGGAAAAAATACCCCCAGCTCAATAAAGAGTCACCTAAAGCCTCAACTTAATACCTAAATAGTATTCTACTTTGGCAGCCAGGTAAGAGAGAGATTTCCCATTTTTAAAAAAATGACTTCTTGGTTACACCCTCCAAATCAAAGCATTGAACATTTGTCCAGTGCATCTTGGGTACCAGAAGCTTTTATTATTTTTTGGAGTAAAAATGAGAGGGAGGTACAGAGATTTCCCACATGCCTCTCTCTGTCTATTATCAGTATCGATACCTCCCTTGAATGGTATCTTGCTACAATCACCCAAAATCCACAGGTTTCACTGGTGTTGTACAAGACAAATTTATCTTGGGATAGATTCACAATGACAAGAAGCCTCCTAGCCAAGGTTCTACATTGGCTCCTATATAAGGTAAACTGGAATTTAAAATAAGAGAAAAAACACTAAACTTTCTCACGATGAAGTATATCTGTGTCCCAAATACTGCAGAATTAGTCCCATGCAATATATGTGGGGCTGTTGATATTTCTTTTCATTCAGTACTTATCTGAGGTACCAATCTAGGTGAGCAAGCACCCAGTGTTGTATCTGCTTAAAAAAAGAAAAGCATTCACAGTCACAAGGTCTGAAAAACAGGGGAAAGTATTTTTCGAAGAGGTTGTTGAGCTGTTTAGCTCTCAGAAATTTGGGGCCAAATCACTGCAAGACTCTGGCAACATGAACTGTGTAACAAACACATGTTCCTGAAATCAGAGAACCTGAACCTTTGTAACTTCAGTGTTTTGCTGTTAGCTTATGTTGAAATTTTAGTGTTTTGTCCTCATTTCTGATTAACCCTCAGTTGATTATTAATCAGTCTTAACCTTCCATCTTCCCAGTTTCCTAAGTTAATCATCTACTCAGGAATTCTTAAATAGAGCCAGACACCCCGTAGTGTGAGTCCTTTGTTCAACACAGTCTTTTAAGGAAACATTAAAGGCATATTTGTATTTTGATTAATCACCTCAAATATGTCTATTTTAGAAGTCTGTATTTCTGTGTAAGCATTTTTTTACAAATAGAGGAACAATAATTTTATAAATAAATATAGTATGCTTTCATTTATTTTCTCCTCACTAGCTTATTAATGAAAAAACCACAAGAATCATAAAGAGATCATCTTTTAAAAATTAGTAGTTT
This sequence comes from Rhizomys pruinosus, assembly GCA_009823505.1. Taxonomy (NCBI): domain Eukaryota; kingdom Metazoa; phylum Chordata; class Mammalia; order Rodentia; family Spalacidae; genus Rhizomys; species Rhizomys pruinosus. The sequence goes on from VZQC01011699.1 coordinate 1,082,367, forward strand.
GGGGGCTGGAGAGATAGCCTAGTGGTTAAGAGCACCGACTTCTCTTGCAGATGACCCGGGTTCGATCCCCAGCACCCACATGGCGGCTAAGAACCGTCTATAACTCCAATTCTAGAAGAACTCCAGTTCCAGGGGAATCCGAGACCCTCTTCTGACCTCCTCGGCATTGCACGACGCGGGTGCACAAACCTACATGCAGATAGCACATTCATACACATACAAAAAAAAATAAAATTTAAAAAAAATAGTAGTTTGATCCATTAAATCAGGATAATTTAAGGGTTTGTTGTTGCTTCAGAAGTGCAATGAGAAAGCAGTTCTAAGAAAATGGGAACTAGACATGCTCTCTCCTCCAGTCTCCCCTTTAAGAAGATGCAGGCTGAGGAAGGCACTAGGCTACACTGTGAGGCAGGTGGAGGTGGTTGGTTCTTCAGCTCTCTGGAGGGAAATGACTGCACTGCTCAGAATTTCACAGGCTCCTCATATAATTTGGACTCTTCATTCTGGAGCCTTTCATTTGATAAAGATGTAGCTTTCCACAAGACTCCTGGTAGCCCCTTGAAAAAATAAGAGATCTTTCTGTCTCCCTCTGAAAGGGACTTGATTCAGTCAACAGTTATCAGGATCCCCAGAGGGCAGACTCCAAGCACTTGTTTGTGACTGCCTCAGAGGATCTCAAGTTTGAGATGAGCCTGAGCACAAAGCACAAGTGGGCAAGCCAGGATTACAGATGGAGACCCTGTCTCAAAAGATAGTGACAACAGAAAACACAAGCAGTTCCTGCCTCTTTGAGCTGGCATTCTCTCAGAGAACATAGGAGATAAATAAAAAGACCAAGTTAAATAGTATGTTAGTGTGTAGGGGCATTGCGGTAGGGGTAGAAGACCAGGGAGGAGGGGCCAAAGGTTTGGGAAGGGGTTGCATTGTCAACTCAAACATCAGAGCGGGACTGATCATGACATTTAACTGCAGACTTGGAGGAGATGTGGGAGTGGCCCTGGGCCCTCTGCGGAGCAGTGGTCCAAGCAGAGACTACCATTTGAGCTGTGCTTCTCATTTGGGAAGATTTAGCCCCTGGAGATGTTTGATTAAATCTAGAGACACTTTTCTTCTTGAGGTTTTGTGTATTTCATACAGACCATCTCTATCACTTTTAATCACTTTTATACCCCCTTCCCCATTAGCTCCCTCCCACGGCCCCTTCCCCCACTGGAATGTATACACTCTGTCATTTGTGTTAAGGCCTATTGTGTCAAGTTAGTGAGACACTATTTTTAATGAGTAAGATGGGGGGATGCTACTGGCATTTCCTAGATAGAGTCAAGGGACTCAGTTTGACAATGTGCTGTGTACAGAACAGCCTCCCACAGCAAGAAATGATTCACCCCCAAATATCAGTGGTGCACAGGGAATAGAAGGTGAAGAGAAATAGATGAAGTCAGAGACAACAAAGCCTAGAACAGAGCAAAGGCCGGGGCAGGTAGAGCCTTTGGCCATCCTGCTCTTCTGTTCTATGCTGGGGTAGTAGCAAACTTCGGATGGTTTTGAGAAGATAGGAGAAATGATCTCAACTAATGTTTTATGAGTTTCTCTCTAGATAGAAAATAGGTTAAAGACAGGTAAGAGATTCCGGGGAGATGGGTTAGTTGGTAAACTGCCTCACAAGCATGAGGATCTGAGCCCAGCACTCAACACCCATATCTGAAGCCAGGGGCAGTGGCACAGCTGTAATCTCAGCACTGGGAGACAGAGGTAGAAGGGTCCCTGGGGCTTGCTGGCTAGCTGGTGCAGCTGAGTGAGCACACTCCAGAGTCTATAAGAGACCCTCAAAAAACAAGGCACCTCAAAAAACAAGGTGAAGAGCAATCGAGGAAGACACAGATGTCATCTCTGGCCTCCACAGGCATGTGCATACTTGCAGACACAGGGCACACATATAAGCATGGAGAGAGAGAGAGAGAGAGAGAGAGAGAGAGAGAGAGAGAGAGAGAGTTGAGACAATTCTGGGGCAGGTAGTTTTTAGGCAGGAGATAACATGGCTTCAGCCAGGAAAGAATCAGTCTGTCATTTAGTACAGCTTAATAATCCAAGGTTAAACTTCAGATAGCAAGCAGCAATGCACTCTTGAGTCTAACCTCCACTCTTGATTATAGTTCAATCATATCATATACCTAAGTGGTAGATAGAAGATAGATAGATAGATAGATAGATAGATAGATAGATAGATAGATGATTGATAGATGATTGATAGATAGATGTTTGATAGATAGATAGACAGATAGAATTCAGTAGCTGAGGCACTACACTAGCACCTTAAACACACACACACACACACACACCATATATATGATCAAGTCACATTAGCCACATTTCATTTTATATAATAGGATACTTGTGGGGGGTTTTTCAGTATATTTTATTTTATTTTATTTTATTTACTTTCTCTTTTCGAGACAGGGTCTCCCTGTAGCCCCAGCTGTCCTGGAACTCACTCTGTAGACCAGGCTGGCCTTGAACTCACAAAGATCCGCCTGCCTCTGCCTCCCAAGTGCTAGGATTAAAGGCGTGCACCACCACACCCGGCAATAGGATACTTGTGTTTTAACAGTAGGTTGGGTTTGTGATAGAGTAATCTTTCCGAGCTTGAATAGTCTTCCAAAAAAAAAAAAAAAAGCCCCACTTGCTTTTACTAGAGCAATAAGGCAAGAAAAAGATATTAAAGGAGTACTAATTGGAAAAGAGGAAGTCAAGCTATCCCTATTTGCTGATGATATGATTGTTTACTTAAGGGATGCTTTTACTAATAACTCTTTTGAAGTATATTTTTCTAAGCCCATATAACCTTAAACCTACCAAACTGCCTGAAATAGAATGAGATAAGGATGAGATAAACATAAAAAAACTTGCTACCTAATAAAAAAGAGTTGGAGTTTTCTCTCCTCTTGGATTAAATAATTCCAGTAGTTTTCCCCTATTACCAAAGCAAATGCCCAGGGTCCTTCAGAAGATGGCAGATCATGCCTTCCCCAGGGCTCTTTGGCATCTTTGTGTGCTCTTGATTTTCTTGTCCATGATATCTCTCTGGGGAGCACACCTCGTGTCCTGTTTGTAGCCATGCAGTGGGACCCATATAACAGCTGCAGCAGTGACTGACCTTACTACCCCTGGACCCGGGGTACATCCATCCCCAACAGCCACATCCCCAACAGCCAGCCACTCGCTTTGTTTATTTCTGTGATATATTTAAATCATTGTAATTTTGTTCGAGTCACACCATTCCAAGGAAAGCAGTTTCTTTGTTAGTAAAATAAAAGCTACTTTTCCATTCCTTCTAGACGGGGCGGGGGATAGAAAATAGAGTTGAATTCTAGAGCTCTTGGTGAGTTCTGTCCCAATGGTTCTGGTCTTGCTCAACCAGAAAGAGTCAGGGTAGGTTTCAGTGTTCCAGAGGAAAGTGGCTGAGCTGGAAGACATCATGTTTCTTAGCCTCTCAGTTCGCTCCAGCTTGCTCCAGTACCCAGGCACAGTACACTTCTAAAGATTTGTTTCCTGGGGGCTGGAGAGATAGCCTAGCGGTTAAGAGCACCGACGCTCTTGCAGAGGACCCGGGTTCGATCCCCAGCACCCACATGGCGGCTAAGAACCGTCTTTAACTCCAATTCCAGGAGAACTCCAGTTCCAGGGGAATCCGAGACCCTCTTCTGACCTCCGCGGCATTGCACGACACGGGTGCACAGACCTGCATGCAGACAATACATTCATACACATACAAAAATAAATAATAAAAAAAAAATTAAAAAAAAAAAAAAAGATTTGTTTCCTACGAGGCACTGTGTGGTCACCACGTGCATCTCTTCTTTCAGCCAAAATCTGTGAAGTGTTGGAGGACAGGTTTTAGCCTCTGTTCTTAGTGGGATACTGTGGGCATTTAGCTTAACTGGCTGGTCATTTTGCTATGGGTCCAATTCTGGCTGATTTCAGGGACACTTGGATTTAGAAGATTGCCTGAAATGACTGTTGTTATCTCATGTGATATTTTCTGCTTTGTTGAACAGCCAATATGCCAGAGGATTATCCAGACCAGTTTGATGATGTCATGGATTTTATTGAAGCCACCATTAAAAGACTGAAAAGGTCACCAGATAAACAAATGGCAGTGTTTCCTCGAAGAGAGAGAAATCGGCAAGCTGCAGCTGCCAACCCAGAGAATTCCAGAGGAAAAGGTCGCAGAGGCCAGAGGGGCAAAAATCGGGGTTGTGTCTTAACTGCAATACATTTAAATGTCACTGACTTGGGTTTGGGCTATGAAACCAAGGAAGAACTGATCTTCCGTTACTGCAGTGGCTCTTGTGATACAGCTGAGACAATGTACGACAAAATACTGAAAAACTTATCCCGAAGTAGAAGATTAGTGAGTGACAAAGTAGGCCAGGCATGCTGTAGACCCATCGCCTTTGATGACGACCTGTCATTTTTAGATGATAACCTGGTTTACCATATTCTAAGAAAGCATTCCGCTAAACGGTGTGGATGTGTCTGACTCCGGCTCCAGAGACTGCTGTGTATTGCATTCCTGCTACAGTGCAAAGAAAGGGACCAAGGTTCCCAGGAAACGTCTGCTCGGAATGGAAGATTAGGACCAAGGAAGTGGAGGAAGAAGAGGAGGAGGAGGAGGAAGAGGAGGAGGAGGAGGAGGAGGAGGAGGAGCGCAGCCATTGATCACGGGAGCCTGGTAGAGGAAGGTCCAGCCTCAGAAGACTGGATAGCAGTGAGGGAGGCTGTCCAAGCACTCCAGGATGGCAGCTGATGTCACCAGAAGCTCAGGGCTGGTGTCCCTGCTTGTCCATTGCCAGCGTTTATCTGATACAGTCCACAATCACTGACCATGGTCACAGTCGCGGATGCTCGCAAAGAACCAAACCAGTGCATCTCCTGTCGTTCATTTTTCACACGTCTGATGACACCCAGGAAGTGCAACGATCCCAGTGTCACCTCCTGTCACTACATTTTACTGCTGAAAATAAGAAAGGTTTATTTTCCTGTCACTCAACAGGTTCATACCCTGGAAAAGAGAGGGGGAAAAATAGACGCAAAAACCAATAACCTTTGCATTTGAAAACTGATGCCTGAGGTTTACTATATCCAGCATTTTGGGAGATGGTTGTCGGTTGATTTGGAACATTGGTGTGTGGGGTGGGGAGAAGTTGGCTAGGAACCCAAAAGGCTGTCCTCATCATTAAAAACAAACCTGAAGGCATTTCCTTTATGTCCTTGAAAACAGGAAGCGAGTTGTGGTTCTCGGCAGCATTCTAATAGGAGACCCAGCTGCCCCCCAGCCAGGGAGACCCATCTGGGGCCTGTTGGTTTACAGAGACGGATGTTACATACCCAGCTCCGTTTATGTGTGGTCACCAGTGACCAGAGAAGCTACTCGATGCAATGCATCTGTTTCAGATACAGAAATATAGAAAAGATATTTATTGAGACTTAAGTTATTGTTATTTATTGCCATTCACTAATGAAGATGTCTTTTCTTCCCTTATTTATTAAAGTTTCTTTTCAAAGGTGCCAAAGTATATGTGCTCGCAAAATGCAAAGAAAGGTGACAAAAGGACATTTAATTGAGAACGAGGGTCCACGCTTTTCAAAATATTAAAGGGTTTTCGCTGGGCAAAAATCACTTACTTTACCTTTCTAAGAAAATCCTTCACTAACTTCCCCAGATTTCAACATTTCCCCCCTTTTTAGGCAGGGTTTCATGTAGCCCAGGCTAACCTTGAACATACTATGCAGTAGAGGATGACCTTGAACTTTTACTCTTCCTCCTTCCTGCTGGGATTAAAGGCACCCTACTGGTTCATGCCCTGCTAGGAATCAAATTCAGGACCTCATGCATGCTAAGCATGTACTCTATCAACTGAGCTACATCTCCGGCCCCTATTTTTATTTGTTAAAGGAAAATACCAGAGGGAGCATCTTGGCATCCTCATCCTTTCTGGGAGTGGTGCATAGAGACCGCTGACAAATGACGTCATCTCACAGCTGCTCCACCACCAAGCAGGACAACCACAAGCTGCACTTTCTATTGTGTGTAAGCTCTTCTTCCCCTCCACACACATGATATTCATAACAACAAATGCAGAAGGATAAATTCCCTTTGGTAGGCCTGGATTTAATGTCACCTAAAAGTGAAACGCAGAGCCCTGCCAAGTAATGAAGGCTTGGTCCTGCCCATGGCACCTCCTCTTCCACCCTTGCCTGCATACCACCTCCGGAGTCACACAGCCTGAAGCACATAATGAGACCTTGCATGGAGAGTTAGACTGCCCCACACTTTGCCAGGCCATAGTTGTCACACCTAGGGTCAACATTTGCAATCCCTACCTACTCGATGACTCCTGGGAATGGACAGGACGGACAGGAAGAGGCACCTGTTTGGCCATAGGACACATATGAGGCTCATCCTCAGAGTTTATCGGGAAGGAAGTGGAGAGTGGGAATGTCACCTCCTATTGTCCCCATGGTGTATCTATCTGGCAGCTGACATATGGGTCATGCCTTGAGTCCAATGTTAGAGCTTTTCATAAGTGGGATTTTCATGCAGTCATTAATCTATCACTAACTTCATGGCTGCTAGCCACGAAAGTAGGACAGGCCTAAGAAGTAAATGACCAGTCGGCCTCCCTCAAATAAGCATGTGAAAGTTAGCAGACACCCTCCCCTGGCCCTGAAGACCCATGTTTCCCACGGTTTCATCCCCCCTCTGTCCCTACCACTCCCTCTGCAGGACTGGGAAATGGAGAAAAGGGCTGCTTTCTTGCACCCTCTCTTCCTTAAAACAGTGACAACCCAAGCAGCCAGGCACAATTCAGGAGCAGTCCATGATCCTCTGTTTGAATCAGAGAATCTTGGCAAGCATGGTAGGGGATGTCCCCAGGTCCAGATACAGCCTCCAGCTCCCCAGGGGTCCCCTCCCCAGCATCACCTACACACCTCAAGCAAGTTCTGATGGGAGGAGACTGCCCCACCAGATCCACAAAAGGGTAAAGTTTGTGATTTTTCTTCATTGTTGTAATTGCCATCTGACACATTATGGAGTGCGCTTCTTTGGAAGTTCTGACTTCTCTGATCTGTCTTGGTCATTTGTGTTATACAACCAAAGTTCTCTACAGACTTTTATTTTTGTACCATATCATTTTGTAACTTTTTACAAATAAAAGTTCATTTCTATTGATCTCTGTACTTCTGTATTTCCTCAAGTGCTAGAGAACTCTGGCTGGGCCAGGCAGGTGTCCACAGATGGGGACTGGGACCTGCGTCCCCCAGCACCATTCAGCCACTGGGTTGGTCAGTGACTCTCCCCGTCCACTCCCCATGATCGTCACCATCCAAGTAGGAAAAGAACTTGTCAAGTTTTTCTTTACTTATCCACTCAGCAAACACTTCTGATATGTCTACACTGTGCCAGGCAGTGTTCAGGGCACTAGGGATCCAACAGTGGCCAACAAAAAAGCAAAATCTTTGGCCTTATGTGGAACTGACATCTTATTTGAAGGAAGGCACCATACTCAGTACATATACTGGGTGTATAAAGAATACAACAGAGTAGTGTGATAGAAAATAATAGTAACCCCTGCTTAGACATGACCTGGAGTTTAAACTTAAGAAAAACTGTCAGCGGGTCAGACACATCCTAGAAGAAGAAGGAATTTAGGCAAAGCCTTGAGACAGGCAAGATCTTGGATGAAGCCCCCACTTGGCACCACCTGGTTGACACCACTCCTATTGCATCTACATGTAGTAGGCTTGCTGAAACTGGGCAGGTCATTGTAGTTTAGTGTATGAAGGAAACAGACTAGAAAAGACATGTGACCATCCTGGTTTGAATGAGGAGAACAGATTTTTCTACACACACACACACACACACACACACACACACACACCCTGGATATTTCAGTGCTGTGGTTTCTGGCTTACCAAGAATGACAAAAACAACCAGTGGCCAACTCTGGAAACTTTATCCAGCCAAGAAGAGAGAGTATGTGTTGAAAGCTGGGAAATCCTCAGCAGTAAAAAAGGTAACTTTCACCATACCCTGCAAAAATTCTCCCAAGCCCAAGCTGCTTCAGACCAGTAGCCCCAAAGGCTGGTTCTCTCCCAGGCGTCTGTCCTCCACCGGAAGCTGCCTTCACTGACCTCGCTGTGCGAGCCCCTGTGCCCTGAACTCATGATATCATCTTGAACTGGTTTCCTCCTAGGTTAAGCAAGGAATTCTGAGTGAGTGCCGAGCGAAGTATGCACTTTTTAAAGAATCAGTCCACTCTCATGGTAGAAATAGAAACCCAGTACTTCCTGAACCCGGGTTGCCAGAAAGAGCATCTCCCTTACAGAATTCTGCTTGAGCTACAGCTGATTCACTGAGACACTCCCATCACCACGTGGGCCACTCTTGCAAAGAGCAGGGAGAGAGACGTGGGTCTCAGCTAGGGGTGTCTGGCTTTTTTCCATCGGGTGATGACACGTTGGGACACATCTCTGTTAGCAGAATCGCTACTGTAATCCCACACAACGGTTAACTCATCTCTAGTCCTAGCCATATGATATTCTGAATGAAATTAAAACCAAATGCTGCCAAGTCATCCCTGAGAGTAAATAGAGCTGGGGAAACAAGGGAAAACACGCATTTAGTCACACATGACAGCTCATGCCCTGCCGTATCCCCAGGCCGCAGCAGGTGAGTGTAATGACTGCAGGCTGGGGTTGCGGGGGCAGACTCAGTGGCATTCCCCAGGGTGAGGTACATGGTGACAGGAGTATGTAGAAAGTGCTAGAATGCCTTGGCAAGAGCAGCAGATAGAAAGAAGCATGAAAGAAAAATCAAGTCTGAAACAGCACAGAGTAGGGTTGTCAGATAGAACCCAGGACATCCTGCTAAAATTGAATTTCAGATGAGCACGTAATTTCTTAATACAAGCATGTCTCCTATAATAGCTGGGGATGTGTGCTATGTAAAACATACTCCCAACTAAAAACATGGGTTATTTACCTGAGGTTCAGATTTAATTGGCTGTCCTACTACAGTTTAATTTCCTGGATCTGGCAAGAAAAGAGACCTTGTAGGTAGACCTAGAATGTGGGCTGATCAGGGGGAAAGCGAGCAGACCTTGGCTGGCCTGGGTGAAAGACATTCCAGGTGGAAGGGACTACTCCTTCCACCTAAAATGACCTAAAATGTTACCTAAAATGACAGAGGCACAGTGGGTAGGAAGTGGGTAGACACCCACTAGGTATAGTTGATGCAATACAGAGGGACCACATGAGTTTTAGAAACCTAGAAAATGTTTTAAGTATATATTTTAAGATTTATTTTTTAATCTTGGGAGGATTTTTTTAGTCTTACTATATAATCTTGGCTGGCCTGGAACTTGCTATGTAAACCAGGTTGTCCTCAAATTCACAGAGATCCACCTGCCTGTCAGGTACCAGGATTAAAGATGTGTGCCCAGCTGTCTATTTTATTTTTGACATATAATAATTGCACACATTTCTAAAGTACAATGTGCTATTTCAATTCATGAATACATTGTCTAATAAGCATAGCTATCACCTCAAACATTTTTGTGTGTGATTAAACATTTAAAACCCTCTCTTATTATTGTGAGGTATGTAATGCTTATAATTTACTATAGTGGCCTTGCCGTTCGCTGAACAATAGCACTTACTTCTTACCTGACTAACAGTACCATTTCACATACATTTTTAATTTATTATTTCATTTTACCCATTCAATATCTTTAAAATCAGAAGAAAAAGCATAATAATAATAATAATAATAATAATAATAGATCATGAATCCAGTCTGGATTCTATTCATCTCTGTAGCAAACCAAATATGTTCATTGTTTATGGAGAAAAGGCCCATGATAGCAGAGTGCCTGGAGCCCACAGAAGTCCTAATGGAGCCTGGGCAAGCCAATCCTTCGCTCTCTTTCTTTCTAATTGCCACTTGTTTATCATGAAGGCCAAACTCGTCCTTAACAAGGCTTCTTCCCATCCTCCAGATTGGATTTGTTTCTCAGAATATTTTCATCTATTTCTTACTTATGGAAACACAAAACTAGGGGAAGCTTATTATTATCCATAGTTCATTCATAGGGATTTTTTTTTTTTTTTAGAAAAGCCAGTGTCTCGGAGCACATGGTGAACAGAGAAGACAGGTCAGACAGAGATGGATCAGATATGTGGACAGTGAAGAAGGCTGACAGAGCATGTGAGCCTCCAAGACATAAGATTGCCAGTGAAGTTGTATACCGTCAGAAAAAGGTGAGGTTCTTAAATATTCTGACCTCCGACCTCCGCAGCATTGCACAACATGGGTGCACAAACCTACATGCAGACAGTACACATACAAAAATAAATAAAATTAAAAAAATATGCAGAACGGATTCCCTTAACTTGGGAGATTCTTCAAAGTAGAATGTGTAAGGAATTTTAACCTGGTCCTGCTCCAGGCCTGGCTCTTCTTCCTTCAATTCACTGTTGAGCATCCATCTCCTGCCCAGGGGTGGGGCAGGGTGGGGGTGGGGGAGATACAAAGTTATGCAGACAAAGTTCTCCTGGAGCTACCAGACTGGAAAGGGAAACAGCAGCTCCCATCCACAGATGCCCAGAGGGTTGTGGGAGCATGTGGGAGGGGTGACAAGTCCAGCTGAGTCAGGTGGGTTGGTAAAGGCAACCAGGGATGGCTTCCTGGAGGTGACTGCCCAGGTAGCTAGAAGATGCATAGGATTGTTACAGAGGGAAAGTGACGGAGGAAAGGGCATTCCAAGCCAGAGCTGTAAAGCTCAGCCATGAATTCCATAAACACCTGGGTGTTATTCACTGGGGAGGTAGAGATGGGAACGGGCATCAAGCAGTGAACTTTATGGGGTTGAAAGGGATGGAGGCAGCAGGGAGGTGGGATGGTAAGGTGGGGCACGGACTCTATTCTGCCAGGCTCACATTGGTGGCCATCTTTGGAGAGGGTCACTTTTGATCTTATCTGCCTCTCCCTTTCTAAGCATCTCCCTCCTCAGCCCCTCCCAGCCCACGTTCCCAAGCCCTTATCTATGTGATTTCCCTTCTCCCATATGGTTCCTCCAACTGAAGGGCCTGCTAGCACTGTCCGGACCAGCATTGTCCAAACTGTCCCTCTGAGCCTGGGAAGGTCTCCACAGAGGCAGGAGGCCTCTTCCGAGGTTGGAGTTCTTTGATTCTACAGTCAGCCTCCTCTCAGGAAGAGACAGCTCCATTAGAGTATTAAACAAGGTTCTGAAGAGAATAATACTCTATATCACAACCCCATATCACAATCTTTTTTAAAATATTTTAAATATTTTTTAATTTTATTTATTTCTGTATGTGTATGAATGTACTGTCTGCATGCAAGTTTGTGCACCCGTGTCATGCAATGCCGCAGAGGTCAGAAGAGGGTGTCAGATTCCCCTGGAACTGGAGTTCTTCTGGAATTGGAGTTTCAGACGGTTCTTGGCTGCCATGTGGGTGCTGGGGATCGAACCTGGGTCCTCTGTAAGAGCAGTCGGCACTCTTAACTGCTAGGCCATCTCTCCATCTCACAATCTTATTTGGCCAAGAAATGCCTCTAGCTTCAGTAGAAGTATTCTGTTCCATGCAACAAGACAAATGCTGTACTCTAGCACCAAAAGGATGAATCTCTTGTGGAAGAATTGCAGACATCAGAAAGCAAGTTATTTCTTGGCAGAGGATCTTCCCAGAAACCCACCACATTTGATCTAAGACCAAGAAGAGAAATGGCATGTGTTTCTTCCGAACCTAACATTCACTGATTACAAGACCCTCCGTCCCTCTCTCCTTCCCTCTGAGACAGAAGCTGGCAACATTAAAGGGGGGGGGGGACTCTGTCAATTTTAAAGGACTGCAAGGAAGCCAGCAACTCTGCCAACCACAACAGACACAGTGATGGGAACAAGAAATAAACCTCAGCTATTCTGAACCACTCAAATTTGGAGATTTTTGTTACTGCAGTGTACCTTGGCCTATCCTGACAGGTACACACTTTTATAATGAGGAGGCGTGTGACAGACCATGAAGAGAAGCAGAACACTCAAGTACATGGAGGGCGAATAGAGAGCACAAGAGCTCAATGTGATGAAGTGGTAGGAAATAAAGTTGAAAAGATAACCAAGACTCAGATCTTCTGAGTCAGAAAGAAAGACAAGATGGCTTTAAGAAGGGGGTGTGCATGTAAAGAATTGCTTTAGTTGCTTTGTTGAGGCTAGATTGTAGAGATGACTATGGAGAAGGAGGGAAGCCAGCCGAAAGGCCACGGAGAGAACTCATCCCCGTGGTGAGGATGGCAGCAGCAACGCTGCTGTAGATGGGGCCTACTCAAGGACCGTGAGGAGAGCCAGGGAGAGAGGAGTTGAGGGGCCATCCAAAGGGCATGAGCTTGAAGCCAGTGCAGCAACACTTTTGGTGTGGGCAAAGGCTGCTGTTCCTTGGACTTCTTGTGTAGGGATAGTAAGAAGACAGATCTTCCCTACCAACATCCAAACTCCAGGTAAGGCAGGAGCCAGTGCAGGGCAAGGACCAGAGGAAGCTTGCCAGGGGAGCTCTGGAATGCCATTAAAATTGTGCGTGCCAGGCAGATTGGCTCAGGTTCTGGGAGGAATCTGCCACTGCTCCCTCTGACAATGTTTAGCATGAAATAAAAAGTATGGCTTGCAAATGTTGCCCCGGGAAAGAGTCTTGAGCAAATATGGCCAAAGCCTCTCTGCAGAATGTTCTCAGTTGCTGGATCCCAATCGCAGTGGTCTTTCCCAGCCCTGCACCATGCATGCTTCAACTGGATGACTGATTGCCTCCTAATAGACTAGACCTGCTACCAGTCAAATCATCCAGACCGCTAATCAGAGCCCCTACAATATATTCAAAGAAATTCTTTCTCTGGCTAGTTGTTTTCTCCTTCAATTCTTCCCTTTGAATCTAAATGTTCCCTTTGAACACCATGAATGTTCCACACAACCTCAGAATACACTCTGAGTTTTTGGCCCTTTCCCACTATGTCTTCTTGGAAGAATTGCCCTCCCATCTCCAATGTTCCAGCCTCCACAGTTGGTATTTATGACTCTTTATTGGCACCCTACAGCCAGAGCTTTTCATGTGCCATCAGCACAGGACTCTTAGCAGTGATTTCTTAACCATATATAGATAAGATGCACACTAATCTTGTGTTCTCTGCTGGGGCTCCTTAGGGTGGGGGCCATGTCTGCAGAATCCTTAGCACATACCTCACATGTTTCAAAACTCAAGAAGCACCTAGGGCTAAAGTGACAGAACACAAAGTGCTTAAATAAGGAAAGGATGGATGAGTTCAAACAATGAAAGAACCCTGGAGTAGGAATATCCGGCTTCATAAAAAATGGTAATTGATTGATGCCATGCGGCGTATTCCTTCCTTCATTGTCCCAGCAATGGTCTTTCTCTGTGTTGGCTTCATGTTCAGACTTTCCTCACATGGAGCAGAGGTGTGTACCGGATATTACAGGCTTAGATCCTACTCTGCACTACTTCAGTAGAGTGAGTTCCTTACTGATAATCCAGCAAGAATCTTTGGGAGATGTTTATTGACCAAGCACAGATTTTTTGGACCAGTTGCTATGTTGTAGGGAATGGATCGTTCTCTCTCGCTCTAGTGCATGTGCCTGCCTCTGGTGCACGAAGTGGGGGAGGGGGTCTTCCTAAGTTACATGGACTAAGAACATGGGAGGGGCTGTCTGGTGGTTTGAATGAGAAACGTCCCCATACACTCATGTGGTGCTGTTTGGGGAAAGTTATGGAAACTTTAAGAGGTAGAGACATGCGGGAGGAAGTATCTCACTAGGGGGAGAGGGGCCTTGAAGTTTTATGGTCTGGATCCACTTCCTGATTTCTCTCTATTCTTTGGGGGGGGGTGGTAGATGACCAGCCATCTTCCTGTTCCTGCAGCCATGCCTCCTGCTGCCGAATCTTCTCTGCAGTGATGGACTCCATTTCTCTGGAACTGAAACCCAAAATAAACCCTTTTTTCCTGTAAGTTGCTTTTGGTCCTAGTATTTTATTACAAAAACACAAAAATAACTAATACAGGATGGAAAATGGTGCCATTGGCAAAGTGCTCATTGCAGAAGCATGAGGAACTGAGTTTGAATCCCTGGGACGCATGGAAAGAGCCAGGTATAGTAGTGCACACCTGTGATCCTAGCACTGGCAAGGCAGAGACAGGAAGATCCCTAGAGATCACTAGTGCCTGTTAGTCTTCCCAAATCAAGGAGCTCCCAGGTTCAGTAAGAGACTTGGCCTCAAAAACTAAGGTGGAGAGTGATAAAGGCCAATACCTCACATTGACCTCTGGTCTCCACATACATGCACACAGGTAAATGTACACCTGTGTACACATGTGCACACACACACACTCACATACACACACATACACACACACACACAAGAAACATGTGAGGTGAGACCCTGAAAAGGAAATTTGGATGCTATGACTCAAAGAGATGCCAAACAAGCAGAGAAACAGATGTCCATAACAGAGTCACTTTTCGTTGATGGCATATTCCAGGAAAACAAACTGACACCTTTTTCACACCAATTTTGACAACCATCTGCTCAAAGAAATTAATGTTCTCATCTTGGCTGACTGGTTTGGCCCTAAGGGCAACTTTGCATAACAATTCAATCAGTTCAGCAGGGAGTAAGACACATGGGGAAGGAATAATTGGGACAAATATGAATAGTGACCCCTTGATTTCTTTACCAAAAAAAAAAAAGAATGAGACAAGTAAAGGTGAAAGGAGGAAAGTAAGAGGAAGAGGGAAACTAAGAGGGGGAAGAGAAAGAAAGGAAGGGAAGAAGGAGAAGGAGTGGAAGAAAACATGCATGGATGAATGGATGGAAGGATGGATGGATGGAAGGATGGATGGATGGATGTAAGGATGTAAGGATGGATGGATGGATGGATGGATGTAAAAATGGATGGATGGATGTAAGGATGGATGGATGGATGTAAGGATGTAAGGATGGATGGATGGATGGATATAAGAATGGATGGATGGATGGATGTAAGGATGGATGGATGGATGGATGTAAGAATGGATGGATGGATGGATGGAAGGATGGATGGATGGATGGATGGATGGAAGGATGGATGGATGGATGGATGGATGGAAGGATAAATTAATGAAAGTGTTTTTATTTGATTGTGCCACTTATACTAAAATCTTATCTTAATGAACCCAATTATAAAGACAATTCAAAGAAGTTTCAGTGAATAAAAATACCTACTGCAACAGCTTCCTAAGGATTTAACTGTCTCACACAGTTGAGCATTTAAGAATATACACATGGTGTTCTCTGCAGTAATAACTTTTACAGGAATATCTCAGTCATTGTTAAAATTAGTGAGCAGATGTTTTAACAGAATGGATAATTGCATAATCTCAAACCTTAAAATATCTCCCCCAAGATATTGGTTAATTACATGGGGGAAAACAATAACTTCATAACAGGCAGTACCTTAATCAAATTAGCATGGTAAGATTGCCAGAAGTAAGGTCTGGTAACATCATGCTTCTTAACATAAGGTTGCACTGAGATGAGATGGATACCACACAAGTCCTGGATTCATTAACAACAAACAAGAGAGCAAAACCTCAACTTGGTTTTGAAAACACAGCAGACAAACTCAAATTGGGAAACAGTCTACAAAATAACTAGCCAGTCCCAGAGCTCTTAAGAAACAAGGAGACAGGAGAGATAGCCTAGCGGTTAAGAGCACCGACGCTCTTGCAGAGGACCCGGGTTCGATCCCCAGCACCCACATGGCGGCTAAGAACCGTCTGTAACTCCAATTCCAGGAGAACTCCAGTTCCAGGGGAATCCAAGACCCTCTTCTGACCTCCGCGGCATTGCACGACACGGATGCACAGACCTGCATGCAACAGTACATTCACACACATACAAAGATTAAAAAAAAAAAAAAAAGAAACAAGGAGACAGAAGAAATGTTCCCAAGTTGGAAGAAACTGAGAGGGGGCAGGTCAGCTAAATCAATGTGTTCTCTCGGATTGGAGCTTGTAACTAGGAAAGAATACATTTTCGTCTTTGGGATGCTCTAGCAAAACTGGGGTGGGTAAATTCATTCCTTGAAGTTATGGAAACTGGAAAATGCAAGGTCAAGGCACTGATGTCTAGTGAGGGCTCATGGGACAGAATGGTGTCTTCTCCCCATGTTCTCATATGATGGAAGACACAAGGCAGCTCTCTGGACCACCAAATACATCTCTCTGAAACCCATTTGGATGATAGCCCCAGTCCTCCTAAGCACAGAAGTCCAACAAGTGGAGGCTTACTGACGGTGGTCTTGCTACACTCACACCCTTGGCCTGGCTTTTTTGCACTATAAGATGTGGAAGCAGAGTGCTTGAATCTCTTACAGGAACGTCATCCTGCAGCACCTCTCCTTCATTACTGACTCAAACATTTCCCACAAGCCTCACATCAGAACATCAAAGTTTATAGCAAGATTTATGCAAAAGAGCAGGAGCTGGAGGGATGAAAAGAGATGATCCTTTAGGCAGGCGGATCTTTGTGAGTTCAAGGCCAGCCTGGTCTACAGAGTGAGTTCCAGGACAGCTGGGGCTACAGGGAGACCCTGTCTTGAAAACACAAAAAAAAAAAAAAAAAGAAAGAAAGAAAAAGAAAAGAAAAAAAGAGATGATCCTTTGACCTCTCCTAGTGCTAATCACTCTCCTCTAAGGGAGAGGAGAGTTCTCTGTGTCTCCACCATTTCCAACTACTCAGTGGGAAATACTTACATTTTTTGTGAGGTTCTGAAGGCAAAGCCCTTCCCTGTGTCTGATCAGATTCTACTCTCCCCTACCTCAAAGGAGTAAAGCAAATGAAAATTGCTTATAGTATGCAGTGAGTGACCAAGACGTGACTCCACCATCACAATTACTCTATCTAATGGGAAGGACACAAGAGAGTAATTCACAATCCAATGCAAAACTGAAGTCTGAAGCAAAGGTGCAGGAGCCTGAAGGAGTTCAAGGCCTTTGTATCAGCTTAGGCGGTTTCTTAGAATCTTTGGGAACAGGAGCTGGAAAACTTCCTGAGAAAAGAAACTTCAGACTTCCAGTGCCCACCACAGACTGACTCATTGTGTAGGTTTTTAGGCTAAACGAATGAACCATCACAGTTTACTTAATCCAATGTCTGTTAGAGAAATATATCAATAACAGAATCTGACCAAACTGCAAATAGATAAAATTTGACCTTTTTTGCAACTGCCCCAAATTCTCATCTCTTACTATGTTTTACTTTAGTTGGTATAAAGCATATCATAGTATAATAATAACCGTTTTAAGTGTGAAATTCAGTATCGTTTAGTTGTATAATTGTCACTTCTCCCTAGTTTCAGAATGTTTCTACCACTTCAGAAAAATACTCCTATCCATTAAGTAACTCTTCCCCAGTCCCTCTTTCCCTTTACCATCCATCCCCAGTTAACCACTTATCTATTTTCCTATCTTATTGATTTGCCTATTCTGTATATATATATAAAACCATTTTTTATTGAAGCTTTGTGCATTTCATACATTTCTTAATCAAATTTAGACCCATTCCCCTTTCTTGCCCCCCACCCCACCAGAGCTCATGCATTCTGCTGTACATGTCTTTCATCTTTGTCTCAGTTTTTTTTAAAAAAATTTTTGCTGAAGTTTACTGTTTTGGGCAGAAGTTTACTGTTTCGGTCAGTTCTTTGACCCAGTATTTTTTGTTGTTGTTCCTTTCAATTTCTATTCCTACAAAATATGCATATATATATATATATATATATCACATATACCAAGATTATTATGTCTGAAAATAAACTATAGGTTGATTCCAACACATATTTAAGGATTTACATTTTGACAGTAGAGTTGTATACAGTATGCAGAAAAAAATATTACTTTACATTCCTACATTACATAGCAAGTTGATGAGTTACATCAGGTATTATTGTTACTACAGATGAAAGAAAAAAGTAATTGTTCAGTTTGCCTTACAGATAGAGATTTGGTGGTAGGATCCACAAATGAGGGACACCATATGTCGTTTGTTTTTCTGGGACTGTGTTACTTCACTTAGCATAGTGGCTTCTAGTTCCATCCATTTACCTGCAAAGTTCATGATGTCGTCTTTCTTTACCGCTGTATAGAATTCCATTGTGTAGACATACCACATTTTCTCTATCTACTCATTGGTTGAAGGACAATTGGGTTGGTTCCAGCTCTTTGCTATTGTGAAGAGAGCTGCAATAAACATAGCTGTGCATGTATCTCTGCAATAGGATGAGTCTTGTGGATATATACCCAGGAGTGGTCAGGTGGTAAGCTCATTTTGAGTCTTTAAGAGTTCTCCACACTGCTTTCCATAATGGTTGGATGAGTTTGCATTCCCACCAGCAGTGGATGAGTGTTCACCTTTCCCCACAACCTCTCCAGCATTTGGTATCCTTTGTTTTCTTCATCATAGCCAGTCTTACTGGAATAAGATGGAATCTTAAAGTGGTTTTAATTTGCATTTCCTTAATTATTACTGATGTTGAACACTTTTTAAGATGTTTTCTCAGCCATCATTACTTCTTCATTTGTGAAGTCTCTATTTAGCTCTTTTGAGTAAGTCATTTGTTTTCTTGCTTCTTTGTTTTTTGAGTAGTTTATATACACTGGATGTTAATGCTGTCAGATGTATCATTGGTGAAGGTTTTCTTCCACTCTGTGGGTTTTCTCTTCAATTCTTTGATAGTTTCTTTCGCTGTACAGAAGCTTTTAAGTTTAATAAGCTCCCACTTGTCAATTGTTGACCTTATTTTCTGCACAGCTGCTGTCCGACTTAGAAAGTCTTTTCTTCTGCCTATGTCTTGTAGATTTCTACCAATGTTTTCCTCTATCACCTTCAGAGTTTTGGGTTTCACATTGAGGTCCTTAATCCATTTGGAGTTGATTATTGTACAGGGTGTGGATATTTTTTTTTTTGTATTTTTGAGACAGGGTCTCCCTATAGTCCCAGCTGACCTGGAGCTCACTATGTAGACCAGGCTGGCCTTGAACTCACAGAGATCCGCCTGCCTCTGCCTCCTGAGTGCTGGGATTAAGGGTGTGCACCACCACGCCCAGATATTTCTTTTTTTTTTTTTTTTTTTTTTTAAATTTTTAGAGACAGGGTCTCCCTGTAGCCCCAGCTGTCCTGGAGCTCCCTCTGTAGACCAGGCTGGCCTTGAACTCACAAAGATCTGCCTGCCTCTGCCTCCCGAGTGCTAGGCAGATATTTCTTATAAAAAGAGTACTTTATTCATATGACATGTTTTTGAGGTTCATCCATGTTGGAGCATATGTCAGGTCTTCATTTTTTTTTTCTTTGTAGCTAAGTAACTTCCTTTGTGTAGAGATGCAACACCATTTCTATCCCATTGTGCATTGATGGACAGCTGAGTTGCTTATTTGGTTATGATGAACAATCCTGCTGAAAAAAACGCATGCAAGCTTCTGTCTGGGTATTCATTTTCACTTCTCTTGGGCTTATTTTTTGGAGTGGAATTGCTGATTTGTGTGGGAACTCTTAATTTTTTCAGGTGCCACCAAGCTGTTTTCTACAGCAATTGCACCATTTAACTCTTATTTCCATTAAATTTTTTAATGATTATTTACAACATACCAAGCAACGTGTCTCAAATAAACATTATTAAGCTGATCCCATCATTGACGTCATTTCAAAGACAAGGACATTATATTATAGTAACTTGCCCAAGATCATCGAGGTAAAATGTGAAGTCTCCATGCAGGTAACAGAGCAAACATAAAGGCAGATCTTTAGAACCCTTCTATAAAGGAGAGGACCCTAAACTTCAAAAGCATGTGTATCAGCCAGTAGCTGTGGAGGAAGGCCAGCATCTCAGCAGAACAGCAGAGAGGTGAGTCAGTGCGTAGAAGTACTGAGACAGCCTCGGGACCTGCGATCAGTTTGGGTATTAAAGTAAATGAAGTCCAGGATAGAGGTGATAGATTTATTGAGGTGACCACCAGTGCTGCCAGCTGAAGGATGCTCCACATCGGCCTGCAAATGCACCCCTCTTTAGTCACACCCCAGCTTCTTTTCACCCTTGTCACAACTCCCCATTTCTTCTACCCAACGGATAACATTTTCTAACATCGATCTTCTCATCTGGGCTGTTCCTGGTGATCACTGATTGTCTGGGTGAAACATTCGGAGAGAGGCTTTTCAATATTCTTACCACAAAGAAATCATCACTGTATTAGGTGGAAGAAGCTTCCATAGTGGTCGGCTTCCACATGATTTTCCCCAAAGGCCTTTAGTGTTAGTTATCCACCTCCCTACTTCCTTCTCTGTTCCGGCCTCCCATTTCCCACTTCCTTTAACTCTTCTTACTCCATTAATTTCCTTTTCCTTAGTATCACCCCCCACAAAGCCTTCACCTTATGACCTGATCTCCATAGATTTTCCAACTGGAACACACATATCTAAGAATTCAAAGCTAGCATTCACCCCTGAGGAAGAACATGCAATGTATGTCTTTATAGGTCTAAGTTATTATTGTTTCCATTTTCACCCATTTACCTATGAATTTCATAAGTCTGTTTTTCTTAACAGCTGAATAGTATTCCATTGCATAAATATTTCAAACTTTCATTATCCACTCCTCAGCTGATGGACATCCCGGCTGTTGCCATTTCCTGCCTATTGTGAACAGAGCACAAATGATCATGGATGAACTGGTGTCTCTTTAATAGAATACAGACTCCTTGGGTATATTCCCAAGAATGGTATGGCTGGATTGTGTGGCAGGTCTATTTCTAGCTCTTTGAGGAATCTCTATATTGACTTCCATTGTGACTGCACCAGTTTGTATTTCCACCAGCAGTGAATCGAGCTCCCCTTTCCCCACATCCTCTCCAGCACTTCTCATTGTTTTTTGGATCTTAGCCATTCCAACTGCGGTAAGATGAAACCTCCAAGTGGTTTTTAATTTGCATTTCCCTGATGACTAAAGATGGTGAACATTTTAAAAATATTTCTCAGCTATTTGTGTTTCATCTTTCAAGAGTTTCCTGTTCAGTTCTTTGCCCCAATTCTTAATTTAGTTGTTTGTTTGTTTTGATGTTTAGTTTTTTGAGTTCTTCGTATATTCTAGATACTAATTTTCTGTCAGAGGTATAGATGGTGAAGATTTTTCACATTTTGTAGTTTCCCTCTTTACTCAAATGACGGTGTCCTTTGCTGTACAGAAGCTTTTCAGTTTCATGAGGCCTCTTTTGTCAATAGTTGGTCTCAATGCCTACACTACAAGAGTCCCACTCAGTCTGTTCCTGTGCCTATGAGTTGTAACATATTCCCACTTTCTTCTCTATCAGATTCAGGTTATCAGTTCTTATGCCAAGGTCTCTGATCCATTTGGAGTTGAGTGTTATGCATTGTGAGAGATAGGGATCTATTCTCTTTCTTCTACATGTAGCTAGCTATCCAGTTTGACCAGCACCATTCGTTGAACATGCTATCTTTTCTCCATTGTGTATTTTTGGTTTCTCTGCCCAAACTCGGGTGGCTATAAATGCATGAACTTAAATGTGGGTCTTCAGTTCTATTCCATTGATCAGCGTACCTGTTTTACGCCTTTCCCATGCCTTTCTTATTACTATAGTTTCTGTAGTATAATTTAAGTGGAAGGATGGTAAAGCCTCTGGCAGCTCTTTTATTTTTCAGGATTTCAGCAATGCAGAATTTGTGTTTCCATATGAAATTTGGGGTTATTTTTCTCAATGTGAAAATTTGTGTTGGGGCTGGAGAGATGGCCTAGTGGTTAAGAGAGCCGACTGCTCTTGCAGAGGACCCGGGTTCGATTCCCAGCACCCACATGGTGGCCGAGAACCGTCTTTAACTCCAGTTCCAAGGGAATCCGACCCCCTCTTCTGACCTTCACGTCATTGCACGACACGGGTGCACAAACGTACATGCAGACAGTACACTCATACACATAAATAAACAAAATTTAAAAAAAAAAGAAAATTTGTGTTGGAATTTTAATGTGTTGAATTTTAAGATTGCTTTTGGTGATGTGGTCATTTTCACAATACTAATCCTCCTGATCCATGAGCATGGGAGGTCTTTCCATCTTCTAGTATCCTCTTCAATTTCTTTCTTCAATGTCTTAATGTCTTAATTATATAAGTCCTTTATTTCCTTGATTAGATTTATTCCAAGATATTTTTGAAGATATTGTAAATGGGATGGTTTTCCTGATTTTTTTCTCAATATGTTTGTTGTTGGTATATAGGAAGGCTACTGATTTGGGCTTGTAAATTTTATATCTTGCTACGTTGCTGAATGTGTTTATCAGTTCTAGAAGTTTCTCGGTGGAGTCTTTTGGGTCTTTTATGTACCCAGTGATATCGTCTACAAATAAGGATACTTTGACTTCTTTCTTTCCAATTTGTAACTCCTTTATCTCCATCACTTGTCTTATTGGTCTAAATAAGACTTCAAGTACTACATTGAATGGAATTGGAGAGTGCATATCCTTGACTTGTTCTTGATTCTAATGGGAATGCTTTGAGATTTCCCCAATTTAGTATGATATTGGCTGTGGCATTGTTGTTTATTGCCTTTATTATGTTGAAATATGTCCGCTGTATCCCTATATTCTCCATGATTTTTATCATGAATAGATATTGGATTTTGTCAAAAGCATTTTCTGTACCTAATGAGAAGGTCATGTGGTTTCTGTACTTGAGTCTGTTTATGTGGTAGATTACATTTATTGATTTACCTATACTGAAACATTCTAGCATCTCTGAGATGAAGCCAACTTGATCATGGTAGATAATCATTTTGGTATGTCCTTGCATTTTATTGTATTTTATTGAGAATGCTTCTGTCTGTGTTCATCTGAGAGATTGGCCTGTAATTATTGTTTTTTTGTTGGGACTTTGTGTTTTTTTATGTATCAGTATAGCACTAGCTTCATAGAATGAATTTGGGAGTGTTCCTTCCTTTTCTATTTTATCGAATAATTTGAGAAGTATTAGTTCCTTAGAGGTTTCGTAGAATTCTGTGCTGAATCATTGGATTCTTTTTTTTTTTTTTAATATTTTCAAGGCAGGGTCTCCCTGTAGCCCTAGCTGTCCTGGAACTCACTCTGTAGGCCAGGCTGGCCTTGAACTCACAAAGATCCACCTGCCTCTGCCTCGAGTGCACCACCGTGCCCGGCTGGTCTGGATTCTTTTTATACTGTATTAGTTTTAGTTGGGAAAAATTTTAATTGCTATATATTGTTGGTTGTTCTTGGTCTGTTTAAATTATTTATTTAATTTTGTTTTAACTTTGGCAGGCTATACATATCTAGAAATGCATTTGTTTCTTTTAGATTTTTAGTTTGGTGAAATACAATCAATTTTTTTAAGTATGTCCTTATGGTTTTATGACTTTTCCTCTTTTTTTTTTGGTATTTTTGAGGCAGGGTCTTCCTTTAGTCCCAAATGGCCTGGAGCTTGCTATATAGACTAGACTGGCCTTGAACTCACAGATATCCACTTGCCTCTGCCTCCCAAGTGCTGGGATTAAAGGCATGTGCCACCCCACCCTGCCTAAAAGGGTTCTTAGCTGCATGTGAGTGTTGGGAATTGAACCCGGGTGGTTTTCTGACTTTTCACTGTGCCCGTTGTAATATTTACCTTTTAATCTGTGAATTTATTAATTTGGATCCTCTCTTTTGTGAATTTGGCTAAAATTTGTCAATATTGTTTATCTTTCCAAGGAATCAATTCTTTATTTCATTGATTCTTTGTAATGTTTTCTTTGTTTCTGTTTCATTAATTTAATCCTTGATTTTATTTATTTCTTCTTGTGTACTCTTTTTAGGTGTTGTTTTTCCTTGGTTTCCAAGACCTTCATGTGCATCATTAAGCTATCTATAAAAGATGCTTCTAATTTTCTGATTTTCAGTTAATGCTATAAATGTTCTTCTTAAGACTTCCTTCATTGTGACCCATAGATTTTTGGTATGTGATGTCTTCACTTTCATTCAGTTATAGGAATTGTACACTTTTCTTTCTTGATTCCTCCCCTGATCCAATTTTCATTTAGTATCATATGATTTCTTTTCCATGAGTTTGTGTACTTTTACCCATTTTTATTGTTGATATCTATATTTATTCTTTTGTGGTCAGAGTACAGAATGATATTTAAATTTTCCTAAATTTTTAAAGACTTGCTTTGTGTCACAATATGTTGTCAATTTTGGAATATGTTCCATGGCTGCAGAGAAGAAAGTGTGTTCTTTGATGTTTGGATGGAACGTTCTGTAGATGTCTGTTAGGTACATTTGGTTTATGATGTTGTTTAACTTCAGGCTTTCTCTATTTAGTTTTTGCCTGGATGACCTGTCTATTGGTGACAATGGGACACTGAAGTCACCCACTATCACCATGTTGGAGTCAATGAGTAACTTTAGATCTAATAGAGTTTCTTGTGAAATTGGATGTCCCTGTATGAGGTGCATATATGTTTAAGATTGTGATATTCTCTTGGTGTATTTTTCCTTTGACGAGTATGAAATGACCTTTCCTATCTGTTCTGACTAGTTTTAATTTAAAGTCTATTTTGTCAGATATTGGAATAGCTCTATTATTTCTTGGTTCCATTTTCTTGGAGAATCTTTTTGCATCCTTTTACCCAATGGTGGTGTTGGTTCTTGATGGTGAGATATGTTTCTTGGAGGCAGCAATTCAATGAATCTTGTTTTCTAATCAAATTAGTTAATCTGTGATTTTTTTATTGGGGGAGTTGAAACCATTAGTATTATTGAACAATGTGTGTTATGTTGGTGTTGCAGTGTTGTTTTCTTAGACCTCTTTTGGTTACCTGTTGTGGAATTGTTTATTCCTTGTATCCTCTTGAGAGTGTATCCCATCGAGTATTCTCTGTACAACTGTCTTAGTGGCCATAAAATCCTTAGATCTATTCTTTTTTGTTTGTTTTATTACAATGCCAGGCCAACACTCAACTAGGAGGAATGTGGCCCTTAGATCGATTCTTATCATGAAAATTTTTGTTTTCCTCCTTTGATTGCAACTGATAGTTTTCTTGAGTACATTAATCTGGGCTATAATCTATTTTTATCTCTGTGAGATAAAGGCCAGCCTGGTCTACATAGTAAGTTCTGGGCCATCTGGGGCTACAGGGAAACCCTGTCTCAAAAAAAAAAAAAAAAGACTAAGAAAAGAAGAGAAAAGAAAAACCTGATGTTCTGTGCTGCATTTCCTCAGATTCCTTTTTGACCCATTACTATGAGGCTTTTGGTTGAGCTCCTCAGTTCAGCCAGAGACAGGTGTCACTTTTAAGTCTTGTTGAGTTAGAAATGCCACTCTACCAAAGAATCTCTCGAGAGGCCAAAAACTGTGGAGGAAAAGCTTTAATACAAGAACATTACATCAAGGAAAAAGTACAGAATACAACACAGAGACAGTGACAGAGACAGATCGATGCATCAGGCTGAGCACACTCCCATGGGACTGGAGGGCAGAGGCCCTGAGGTCCAATCTTCTCCCACTTTTATTCCCAGTTAGGTGATTTCCCCTGCAGTTACAGTGACCCTTTCTCTGATTGGTGGGGTCTTGGTGGTGGCAGACCAGGCAGTCCTTCACTGGATCAGTCCACCTGTTCTGCACCCCTTTGTTTGAAACAATGGTTGTGTTTAGCAGCATGAGTCTCCTTAGGGGGTAAGAAGCACTCCTACTGGGCTGGGAAAGTTCATCCTGACCTCAGGTAGCTCTGGGAACTAATAACTCAAGGTGGGAGGAAGTAACTATGGGAACCAGACCTGCTTCAACTAGAGAGTTGCTCCTGCATGGTTAACCCTTTCCTTTTAATTAACTTCTTTCTGACCTGGTCCTAACAGTCGGAGGTTCCAGGACTGACCTTCTTGGTCCTGCAGTGGCAAAGTGGGCTAGGTGGCTATTAGGTGAACGGGTTAGTTGACAGGTCAAGCTAAGAGAGCTCACATGGATGTAAGGGACTAGAGCGGGCCTGAGAGCTGAGAAGGTGGGGCATCGGGAGGCGGGGGGGGTGTCTTAGGATCGGTAACTCATCCAACTGGAGGAGCTATCAAGTCTAGAGCCCATGCAGGTGCAGGCAACCCAAGCAAGCCTGAGAACTGAGATGTCTGTCAGAGCATGAGGAGGCCTTGGGATAGGGAACTCACCACTGGTCAGGTGAGGGGAGCTCCCAGATTTGGATAACATGTGTTCTAAAAACATTTTTAAAACATTCCAGAAAGTTCCATAAAGACATGATATGAGAGCCAGGCATGGTGGCACATGCCTTTAAATCCCAACACTTGGGAGGCAGAGGCAGGTGGATGTCTATTAGACTGAGGCCAGCCAGGTGTACAGAGCGAGTTCCAAGCCAGCTGGGGCTACAGGGAGATCCTGTCTGAGAAAAAAAAAGAAGAGGAAGTGCTACAAAGAGAGACCCTGCCCCAGCCTCAACCATTATTTGAGGATGTTCACATCACTTCACAAGTGGGTACCCGCATGTAGGCTGCCAATCAGGACCAAATATATACATTCTTAAACAGTACTGTATAAAAACAATGTACATAGCACCCAACATACGAGCTATTAGTAATCTAGACATGAGGCAGAGTACATGAGATGTTTATATTATAGGCAAATACCAAGTCATTTAAATGGTCTACATATCTTCAAATTTGGATAGTCATAAGGGGGTTCTGGAGCTATACTGACTGAAACATCACACTGTACCTGTAAATCTATGCAATTGTTATATGCAAATTAAAAATAGTCTTATGACATATCTTCTCTTTTCTATGACTCATGAGCTCATTTACTCCTGAACAAACAGAAAGGAAGACACTATTCAGATCTTACAGTGGCCTAAAGCTCAGAGCTCTTCCTACAGCCTGGCTGACCACCAACAGAAAGCTACCAAGCTAGGGTTAATACTGGGTGATTCTGATCTGCACTCCTTTCTCACTGTGTGTGCACCTGGCAGAAAAGTAAGTCGGTGCCTTAGAATCCATTCCTAGCTCTGCTCTTTGACACAATGGCCAGTGTTTTCTGGCTTTTGTTTCCTACAAAATGTGGCCATAGAATTTGTTGGGCTGTCAGCCCCTTTCTAACTCAGACACTCAACAGATTCCTGATTCCTGCCATGCTTCCCCCCCCCATACACACACACCAGGCCATGGTAGCTAAGAAAACCTAGAGATGCAGGTTCGCCCTCACCCTTGCCAGATCTAGATCCTTCCCACCGAAAGGAGGCTGAAGACCAGAGCGGATGCCCTTTTAGATGCCTATATGTAAAAGAATAATGGCAAAATTAAGTCCAGGATGAATGATAACTTTGCCCTGCCTGCAGTGTTTATTGCCTAAATCACATGACACTTGGTAATATGGAAAAAAAAAAAGCCAGGTTCAAGAAACAGTCCACACTGGATCCAGTGGTTCACTCCTGTACTATAATTCCAGCACTTGGGAAGCTGATGGAGAAGCATTGCTGCCCAAGACCAGCCTGGGTGACAGAGTGAGACCTTGTCTCAAAATGAAACAGCAAACGAGGAAATAAACAAAATCCCAAGCTTTTAGGAATGCTGTACCAGGACTTGGACCCAGAATGGTGCAACTACTATTTACTGCACGAGGGCTAACTTTAAAACTGCATAGCGATTGTTCTATTTCTGCCCTGGTTTATGTTGCTGTAACAGTCTATCACAAACTGGGCAATTATTTATAAAGAAAAGACCTTTATTTCCCAGAGTTCTGGAGGCCAGAAAGTCTAAGATCCAGGTGCCATACTGTGTTGCCTGGTGAAGGC
The DNA here is from genome assembly GCA_009823505.1 of Rhizomys pruinosus. Classification (NCBI taxonomy): domain Eukaryota; kingdom Metazoa; phylum Chordata; class Mammalia; order Rodentia; family Spalacidae; genus Rhizomys; species Rhizomys pruinosus. The sequence continues at coordinate 1,110,327 of VZQC01011699.1, forward strand.
CTTCTAGCTGCCTCCTCACATTGTGGAAGAGCAAACAGGACACTAACTCCCTCTACCAAATTGCTTTGTATGGACAGTTTACCCCTTCACGAGCACACCCTCATGCTCTTACCTCTTCATACCATCCCATCACAAACACTTGCATTTTGGAGGGAGTATATTTAAACTAGAGCAATACTTATAAAGACAAAAAAGGCTCCCAAAACCCAGGTATGATGGCCCATTCCCTGGAATCCTAGCACTTGGTAGGTTGAGGCAGGAAATCCCTGCAAGTCTGAGGCCAAACTGGGTTACTTAGTTCCTGTTTCAGGGAGTAAAGAAGGGAAACAATCCTAAAGTAGAGATGGATTTAAAACAAATCTTTGCTCAGTAATTGTCCCAGTGGAATTGTGACCCATTTCTGAAGGAATCAGACTGCTTGGCAGGGGACTGGGAAATGAGGATTTCTCAAGGAAGTTTTGAAGAATAATCTGATTAGCAAGACGTGGAAGGGGGCTGGCTATAGGAGAGCTCTTGATGCCTTTGGGTTGATGAAGAGATGCTGTCTAGTTGGAGTGCTGTAGTGAGGGATGAGCTGCCTGACAAGATTGAGACACAAATGGGGGACGATCATGGCAGACCTTACACATCATTAACAATTTGACCTGTACAGGTGTAGAGATGCCAATGGAAGATTTTTACATTATCTCCAAGGATCACCACAAATGCAGCTGGTCTGTCAGAGAAATGTAGGCACGGGGGCCACGAGGCTGACTCAGGGGCCAGTGTGGCTGCTTACATGAAAAATGCCCCATGGAGCTGGAGAGATGGCCTAGCAGTTAAGAGCACCGACTGTTCTTGCAGAGGACCTGGGTTCGATCCCCAGCACCCACATGGCGGCTGAGAACCGTCCGTAATTCCAATTCCAGGAGAACTCCTGTTCCCGGGGAATCCGAGACCCTCTTCTGACCTCCGAAGCATTGCACAACATGGGTGCACAAACCTGCATGCAGACAGTACATTCATATACATACAAAAATAAATAAAATTTAAAAATAGTAAAACAATTACTAAAAAAATAATAAAATAAAAAATAAAAAAAATAAAAATGCCCCCTTAGGCTTGGGTATTTGAACACTTGGTCCTGACTGGTAGTGCATTTAAGAAGGTTATGGAACCTTTAGTAGGAGGAACCTTGGTGGAGGAAGCATGAAAGTGGGAGAGGGTTCTGAGAGTTTATACCCTCACCCCACTTCCAGTTCACTGTGCTTCATGTGTAGCTGAAGATTGTGATCAGCCAGTTTGCTGTGGCTATATCCTGTCACGCTTCCTTCACCATCACGGACTCTTCCTCTGGAACTCTCAGCCCAAATAAACTTTCTTCTTTAAGTTGACTTTTTGACAATGGTGTTTTATCACAGCGATGAAAAAGTAGCTGTTTTGTAGAAGTTGTTGCCAGGAGATGTGGGATAATTTCTGTGATGAACCTGACCATGTTTTGGCAAGGAATGTGGAAGACTTTGGAACTTTGGACTAGAAAAGCCACTGAATACAGTAAGCAGAGTTTAAAGGACCTTTGTAGTAGAAGACTAGAAGACAGTGGTGCCGAGAGAAATGCAAACAGTGGAGGCCTGGCTCATGAAGTTTCAGAAGGGAACAACATTAGTAACTGGGCTAGAGGCTACTCATTTGGTATTTTGGCAAAAAGTGTGTCTGTTTTGTCCTAAGAAATTGCCTGAAGCTAAACTGTGGATCAATTTCTTTGGCAGAAGAAATGTCAGGACATCGTAGCATTGAGTCTGTGGCATGGTTATTATTGATTACTCTTGACCAGGTCTATAATGAAAAAGAGAAAAAAGGGAAAAAATGCAAAATATACAATTTGGAAAGAAAATGAGCACTAGGAAACTTAGTGACCACAGCAAAGGCATTGATGAAAGACAGGCTATAATTATTAAGGAAATTAGGGTCATTACAGAGAGGTCTCCTGCTCTTCTTGGGGGCTGGAGAGATGTCTCAGTGGTTAAGACCACTGAATGCTCTTGCAGAGTACCCAGATTTGGTTTCCAGCACCCACATACAGCTAACAACCATCCATATCTCCTGTTCTAGGGGATCTGATGCCTTCTTCTAACCTCCATGGGCACTGTATGGCATGGGGTGCACTTATGTATGTGCAGGCTAAATAATAATAATGATGATAATAATAATAATAATAATAATAGGAGAGGGGAAGAAGGAGGAGGAGGAGGAGGAAAAGTTGCTAATCTTCCCAGCACTTGAGAGGCAGAGGCCACTGTGAGATTAAGGCCAGCCTCATCTTCTTAGCAAGTTCCAGGCTACTGGGGGCTATAGGGAGATCCTGTCTCAAAAATACCCTCCCCCAAGTTAATATTATGTTTTGAGACCATTTAACATTATAATTTATTATAATGTAAAACAAGTTTACTAGGCCTTAGACTCCTCTTGTCACCTAAAAATATATAGCTTTAATCCCTCATGTCCCTTCCTTGCACCTGACCCTGAACAGTATTTATTTGTGTAGTGTGTGTTTGCGTGTGTGTGCATTATGCATATCAAGTAGTGGCTTTTTATTGAAAGCAATGAGAATTACCCCATTTGTATTGCAAACACTAGATGAGATTAGATTAATGATTTATGTGTGCTGTTCTAGGACAATAGGGGATCAGGAAGGACAAAATCCTTGTCTAATAATGGCCTCCTTTTACTCCCGTATTTCATTCTGGAGATACTGTTTAAGTAAAAAGATGGAGGCCTTTGTTTAGGAGAGCACAATTCCAGGAGAAATCTGAAGAAACAGATTCTCAGAGCAGTGTAGGTCCCACTCTTGGTTAAAATGGATGCTTTGAGCCAGGCTGTGTTTATTCAGGCATCGCCATAATGTGGCATCACACCACCATAGAAGATTTCGTAGGTGGTAACTTGCTGGAAGAATTCTGTCACTGGGGTGGACTTTGAGACTTGGTAGCCTCTCCTTCCTTCTCTCTGTTTCATGTTTGAGGTTGAAGATATGATCAGTATCTTTCTACTCCAGTTGCTTGCTATCATATCTCCTCTATTATTATTATTATTATTATTATTCTCTCTCTCTCTCTCTCTCTCTCTCTCTCAGTCTCTCTCGCTGTCAGCCAAAATAAACCTTTTCTTTCTTGAGTTGCTTTTGGTTGTTGTATTTTATCACAGCAACAGAAAAGTAACTAATACCAGCTAGTGTGATAGTCTAAGGCTCAGACCAGAATAATGGCAGTGGAAGGGTAGAAAGAGTTGGAAAGTCACTCACCTGCCTGGAAATACTGTGCAGCAGAGGCAGCCATATGTCTGTATATCCCAAATCTAATTGGCTATTAGCTCTCTCCTTGGAGGAATAACCCACGGCTGATGCCACAAGCTTACATCCTCTAATGGTTAGGAAATGTTATAAACCACACGAAGACCCTGTCATACTTAACAGAAGAAAATGTAATTCATGGATTAACATACCATCCAAACATCTGTGTCTATACCAAAGTAACCTACCATAACAATTAGTACTGTTTAAATACCTATATATCTAATTGTGTGTGCTTCATTAGTAGGATCGAAAGGTTATGCCTGGACAAGCTGTCAGCCCATGAAAGAAAACAGCCAGAATTGACTAGAGACCAAGACAACAGCTCCAGAGAAAGTAGACTGTTTTGCTTCTCTTCCACCTATGCCCCTTTTCTAAGCCTAGGGAACAATCTACAGAAGAGGAGGTGCCGTAGAATGTAATTGGGGTGAATGGTGAAACTACAACAATATAGACTGGACACTCATTTGATCAACTTGATTGAACATACAAGCCCCCCCTGCTGGATGGTGGGACCCATGAGCTGTGTGGTTTGGGCACAACTGCTTGCAAATTGGTTTTACATGAAGGATGCTTGTACTCACAAATTATCACTTATTGTTTAAAAAAATGAAAACAAAACAAAACAAAAAAACAGAGAAAGATGCAGAAAAGTTACAGCAGAATGCATGATCTGGGATGGGTAGGGGTGGGGTGGGGGGAAGGGAAAGGGATATATGCCTTAACTGAATTGGAAAATGATGTATGAAATACACAAAGCATCAATAAAAAAAAAGAAAGAGTTGGAATGTCTAATGTATCAATGATTGAATGTGAGAGAAAAGAAAAAAGGAGGGATTAATATGCCATGTGTTATCTGTGATGGCTGGATTGTGTCCTCCAGTTATACGTTGGAAACCCAATGCAAGGGTGCTGAGAGGTGGAACTTTTAGGAAGTAATTGGGTCATGTGGATTCTGCCCTCCAGAATGGATGACCGTATCATCACAGAACTGGGCTAATGACTACAGAGTGGGCTCATGATAAAAGCATTGGCTCCACCCCTGACCTTGGTCTTTCTCACTTGCTCACCTTCTTCCATGGGAAGATGCAGAAGGAAAGCCCTTGCCAGACACCAGCATCTTGATATCGGCCTTCTTAAGCTTCCAGAATGGAAAATAAAACACATTTCTTTTCTTTATAAATTATCCAGTTTATGGGGTCCTGTTATGACAATACAAAACAAAGAAGGAAGCTGAGGCTTCTGGTCCCATTTCTAGACAAGTCTGGAAGGTAAATGACTGAGCAGTTAAAAAGTGGGATTCCCAGAACTCCTGACACTTAGGCTCTCATTACCTCAGGTATGAACCAAGTGATTCATCCTAAGGCTGTCATTACCTCATGGAAATCTCATGGCCTGACTTTACATGTTTTGATGCCAGCACATCATGGCAAAAGCCATATAATGAGAGGGGACCAGAGAGTGAGTGACATCATGAGCCAAATAGAGTCACAATTCAAACATGCAGTGTGGACTCCTTACACAATCGCCTAATTATAGCTCCTGAGGAAGCACTGTACAATAACACACTGTACAGAAGCCAGTGAAAAATTGTCAGTGGGCCAGATGGTCCCTTTAATCTGAGCTGATATTTGGAAGATAACGAGTAACAAGTTCAATGAGGTTTTTGTGGTAGGACTTTGTTGAACAGGTCATAAATCTTTAATGTCCAGCTCATTCTTTAATGTCTAGCCTTTCCAGATACCAGAACAAGCATGATCAAAAGTATCCCTGACCTACTGATTTCTCTCCCATGTCTCAAAGAAAGAGAGCTAAGAGGTCACAAAGTTCATGTAAATATGTGTGTATCTGACATGCAAGGAGACATCCACATACCATGGCTCATTAATTGGGCACGATGAATACTGGCTTCTTTTCAAATATCCTGATTTCAATAATGGAAATGGTGGTTAAGCTCCTTCTCACCGACCCCCCACCCCTGCCCCAGATCTCATCACTATAAGGTCCAAGTGTCAAAACTGAGTCACCACCAGCATAGGGCCACACATTTCCATGGCACCGTACTGAGTTGCAGTCAGTGAGACCTTGGGCTTCTCACCTGCCTCAGGACTCTCCCCCTCAGAGCTTGATGGTATCTCGAACAGGGCTTGGCTGGCAGTGAGGGCCTGTGGTGGTTCAAATGAGTGTCCCCCATAGGCTTTAAGTATTCACACATTTTTGTCTCCAGTTGGTGGCACTGTTCTTGGAGGTCTTAGAAGGTGTGGCCATCCTGGAGGAAGTACGTTATTGGAGGCAGGCTTAGTGAATTTAAACAAGCCTTGCAGTCTCCAGCCTCTCCCTCTCTCTGCTTCCTGTGCTCATTGTGAGATGTGACCCTGGGCTTGCTGCTCCAGGCCCGGCCACCATGCTTCCTGCCACAATGGACTCTGATTCCCTGGAACCGTCAATCATAAGCTCAAACAAACTCTTCCTTTTATAAGTTCCTTGGTCTGGTGTTTTATCACAGCAACAGAAAAGTGACTAATACAGTTATTTGGTACCAGAGTGGAGAAATGTGGAAGACTTTGGAACTTTGGGCTAGAAAAGCTGTTGACTACTGTAAGCAGAGCTTAATGGGCCATTCTAGTAGAAGCCTGGAAGAAAGCATTGCTGCAAAAAATGTAGTTCCAGAGGAAAATAAAGACTTAGGCAGCAACTGGGATATTTTGATAAAGAGTCCGGCAGCAGTTTGCCCACAGCCCAAATGATTGCCTGATACTAAGTTGAAAAGCAATGGACTAATGTCTTTGGCGGAGGATATTTCAAGACAGCCTAATGTAGAAATGGTGGCGTGGCTCTTAATGGTGAATATTGTACAGATCTACAGTGAAGAACAGCAGATGGGGCAGAAAGAAATGCAGAATGTACAGTTTGGATCTGAAAAATGCACTAGGAAGATTAAAGGTGGGGCCAAGGCATGTGAAGGAAAGGTTCCTTTTGATAAGGAGACTAAAGTGATTAAGGAGAGGCCTAGCTATTTACAAGTAAACAATGGGAAAGGTGAGATTAAAGTGATTAAGGAGAGGCCTCAAGATTTACAAGTAAACAACAGAATCAGTACCTTCAGGGCAATACCACACCCAGCTAAGCCTCCAGTTTTTGAAAGGAAAATACTGAAAGTGTTTTCTACTCCGACAAGTCCAAGGCAGAGAAAATTTGCAAATGTGGTTAAAGTAGGAGAGAGTCCATCCCGAACTTGCAGCCAAACTCGGCAATTTCATTCACGTGGTGCTAGCTTTAGAGGCCTGAAGTTTGCAAGAGTGAAGCGGTCATCAGTTCTTCCTCCATGGTTTCAGAAAGCTGCAGAGGCCAGGCAGAGTGCAGCAGGGGCGTCCCTGAATAAAGAAGGCCCTGATAGGCCATTGAGTGAATGTGAATTCTGGTTGGCAGCGGAGACCCCAAGAAGACATTCGAGATGCTAAATCTGTGAGATATTTGCCGAGGAGAGCTGCATACAGGGAGTGGTACCAGCCTAAGAAAGAGATGTATGTTGCAAGCAAAGCTGGAAGAGCTGAGCCATCTAAACCCTTTGGAAGTCAAGTCCCAGAAGTTGCACATGGAGTTACTGGACTTGGTGTTTGCCCTGCTGGTTTTCGGTCTTGTTTTGGTCCAGTATTTCCTCACTATGCCTCTATTCCTCCCTTTTGGAATGGGAATGTGTATTCAGTTCCACTGTATGTTGGAGTATGTAATTTGCCTTTTGATTTTACAGGAGCTTACAGTTAAGAGATTGGCCTGTGTCTCAGAAGAGATTTTGGACAATAGACTTTTGAATAGAATTAAGACTAGTAAAGACTATGGGGACTTTTAAGGTTGGATTAAATGCATTTTGCCTTTTATATGGTCAGGAGCCTATGGGGGCCAGGGAGTAGAATGTGGTGGTTTGAATGAGTGTCCCCCATAGGTTTTAAGTATTCAGACATTTTGTCTCCAGTTGGTGGCACTGTTCTTGGAGGTCTTAGAAGGTATGGCTGTGCTGGAGGAAGTATGTTACTGGCAGGCTTAGTGAGTTTAACAAGCCTTGCAGTCTCCAGTTGCTCTCTCTGCTTCTTGTGCTCACTGGAAGATGTGAACCTTGGCTTCCTGCTCCAGCCCCGGCCACCATGCCTCCTTGCCACAATGGACTCTGATTTCCTAGAACCGTCAATTGTAAACTCAAATAAACTCTTCCTTTTATAAGTTTCCTTGCTCATGGTGGTTTTATCACAGCAACAGAAAAGTGACTAATACAGGGCCCAACACACGTGCAACAGACTGCATGAGAAATCCAACCTGAGTTCAAAAGGAGGAAGGAAGGTAGTATATTGTGATTTATCCAGAATGGCCAAAGCTGACACTGGAGGGTTAACATGGGTTTGAACTACCATCTAACACATGCAACATCCAGTTTCTAAACTCTTCAACAATTAAATGACTAAAACAATGCTGGGCATATTTGCTTTGCTCAATGCCCGTGGAAGAAGTATTCTTTGAAATTCTTTAGGTCTTGATACGGTCCGGCTGCTTAAAAGGAAAGCAGTTGTGGAAAATGCAGCAATATTATCCTGGACTTATCCTGGACTTTTTTCCTTCCCTAGATTGATGAGCACTTATTAAGCATTTATTTACATCCGACAAGGCTTTAGATGCTGGTTCTATAAGAATGGACAATACCTTGGTCATTGTTATCATGTATCATAGTTCACAAGCTGGTTCCTGGAGCTCGACAAGCCGGTTAGGATTCTATGTAATAAGAGCTAGCCACAAGGAAAGTCCCATCTGTGGGGGGAAAAGAATGAGAGGATACTGCCTCCGCTTCAGGGAGCCTGGATTATTCCAGAAGAGCCTGCCTCCTCCTCAATTCCACTGCCGAGGAAGACCCAGAGTTAACCCACTGTCCAGTGAGGGAGAGATGAGCTCATCCAGTTGAGTGGGAGAAGAGCCCTGTGAAGCAGTGTAAAGAGCCCCCACAGAGCCCCACGGGGACTTAGTCACATTTAGTTCCACTTCAGATAAACACGGGAGAGGCAGAGCTGGCTTCCCACGACCTCTGCATTCCGGCCAGGCGCGGCCTCTTCTCCTCACCTCACCCCACTCTCCGCAGCGTATCACTTTCTTTCACCCTATCCTTAGCTCCTGCTGCCTAGAAATTTTTCTCCAGATGGGAGGACTGTCAACCCGCTCCCCTCCCTTGTGTAATCAAATATCTCACCCTGAAGACATGCTCAGCCTCACTGGCCTCTGCTCAGGCCTCCTGGTTTCAGCCGGCCACTGGCCCAGTGCCGAGTAGCCTCTGACGAGAATGGAACAAGCGTCTCTCTGGGCACAGGACTTCTTGGAGGAGAAATGGCAGGTCCTCCAAGGTTGGCCCTCGAGTCACACACTGATGAGCTGTTGGTGAAAGAAAGACAAACAGGCTGTGGTGTGACAGAACAAGTAGATTTATAGAATCATTCTTAATTACTACCATTATTATTTTAGCTGCACTGCTACGACCTGATGAAAAGAATTTGAACATGTCCCTCACGTGGCCTTCCGTAGAGGGGGGGATGTCACATTATTTTAATGTGATGGAGCTACAAAAGTGAAAAATAATTTCCTGTGTCCCATAGGTTATAAAATTTTATAAAATCTTCTCCAGATTGAAGCATATTGAACATCATGCTATGGGAAAGTAAACACTTTTGACAATAAAGCAGCTTTTATAATTAAAGTATTGGGGTGATAAAAGTTAACCTGAACCCCAAAGCTATGTGAGATTGAGATCAACTGTTGCTCCAGGGCCTCTCCACACCCCTGCTTCAGGAGCCAGGAATAGTGCAGGAAGGTTCAGACACAGACCTAGCCCCTCAAGGCCGAGGTGGCCTTCAAAATATTTGAGAACTATTATGAACCAGGGCAAGGACCAATCAGAATGTGGTGGTGCCAGCCTGTGACCTCGGAACAAGTTTGAGGCCAGCCTGGCCTACAGAGTGAGTACCAGACTGGCCAGGGCTTCAGAGCTAGATCCTGTCTAGTAAAAAGGTGTGTGGAACAATCAGACATTAGATGTTGGACTTGACACTGCGGTAGGGACAGGGCGCTGCATTTCCAGAAAGAGCCTTGTTCTGGCTGGATTATAGGCAAGGTGCCCAAAAGGACCAATCAGGTGAGAACAGAAAGGGAAAGCCCTGACTCGACTCCAGCCAACAGCTTCTAGCTTTTGAAGCTAAAAAGTCTGCGTTTCACTTTAGTAATCCTAATACATGTTCAAAAAAAATAATGCCCATCTGAGCCAAATCAAACATGTCTGCAGGTGATCGTTTTAGGAACTCTGAGGTATATATGAGATCAGTGATCAAGGAAGACCCACCGCCCCTCAGAAACACAAACCCATCAAATTGTTCCAAAAGCCCCCTCTCTCCACCGTTTAGCCTGTTCAGGTCACCTATTTCACCTAAATGGACGATTCCTTTTGAACTCACCACCTCCTACTGCAGCAGCTTGGCTGCCTCACCCAGAGGCTGGGCTTCTTATTTCATCTGTGGACCTAGCAGACCCTGTGACTTCCAGTAGACTTGGAGAAAGAAGGAAGGTTTTGTTCCTGTTCCTTTCAGTCCTTTACTGTGGTGTCAAACAGCAGCACCTAATGTTCTTACGTGGTACTGCAACCCAGCTTTATTTGACTAGGAACATAGGTAAGGAAAACTCCCAGCTGCTGTCAATGGCCAATAGAACCTCAGCTAGGGCGGGACTTCAGGCTCCTCCCCATCCGTGCTGGTGTGTCACCTGGTAGGTTGGCCAGACTCCAAGGGTTAGACCCACACTCAATAGCATTTTGGAAGCACAGACTAGACTCGATAGGCCTTTTAAAAAAGAGAGAGAGAGAAGACAGTAACACAGGAGTAGGTCCAAATAGGATCAAAATACTTTGTATGAAACTCTAAATCAACAAAAATAGTTTTAATGAATGTACTATGGAAATACTTCCTGCTACAAAAGAGCGCCACAGTGGAAGTTGCAGCCAAAACATCCGTGGGAGGTGTGGTTCTCATGCTGACTTTTTCTTTGCAACTACAAGTATTAAATATTTTGTTAAGCATAAAACAGTAGCTCTACTTGTTTTCAGTTTTTTTAAAAAATAGATTCAAATTTTCTTTCAAAGCAGGTCTACAGCCATTTCATCTATGAAATTCAGTTTCTGAAAATTCATTTATTTTTCAAATCTCAGGAATTGTCTTGGTGGGGGGTCTGGGGAATAGCTCAGTCAGTACAAACTTCCCAGCCTGAGGACCTGAGTGTGATCCCAGAATCCATATTAAAAGGCCAAGTGCAGGCCTGGAGGGATGGCTCAGTGGTTTTTGCAGAAGAACTAGGTCCAGCTCCCAGCACCTATGTGGCAACTAACAACCATCTATAACTCCAGTTCCAGGGGCTCCAACGCCCTCTTCCACCCTCTGTGGCACTGCACAGCATGGGTGCACTTACAAACATGCAAGCAAAACACTCATACACATAAAATACATTTTTTTAAAAGCTAGGTGCCATGGCACTAACTTGTAATCCCAGTACTTGCGGAGGTGGAGAAGGTGAATCTCTGAGGCGTGGTGGCCAGCCAGCCAGCCTGGCAGCCAAGATCCAGGCCAGTAAGAGAATCTTTCTCAAAAAAAAAAAGGGGGGGGTGGAGCCTGAAGTGCAACACCTAAAGTTGTCTTCTGACTTCCACGCACTTGCATGTTCACATACATGTAAACTGACATGCACATAAACACATGTGTACATACATGTGCTTACATACAAAAAAAATTGTTGTCAGGCTGGGGATGTAGCTCAGTGGTAGAGCACTTGCCTCGCATGCGTGGGGCCCTCCATTCAATCCCAACATAAGAAAAAAAGGGCTATGGTCTTTGTTTCACAATAATGTGATTATACCAAATATTATTGAAGTTTATGTACTTAAAAGTGTTTAAGATGGTAAATTTTACTCTATGTGGTTTTACCACAAGAAAAGTTTGAAAAAATCCATTTCTAAGAGAACAAAAATGGTCCTCGGCTGCCTTCCTTCTTCAGAGGGTCTTCTGATGGAGAAGGCCAGCACCACACATGATAAAGATAAGGAGACATTTCTTGAGGCCCACACGGTGGGGGCAGATATTCCATGGCCCAGGCCTGGGAAGCTGCGCTCAGGGAAAATAGTGTCTCTCTAGTTTTTGCCAACTTATTCTCCAGGGATGCTCAGACATACCTTTTGAGTGCCTATGACTGAAGCTCTCAGGCTGTTACTGAAGTATGACCTCTGTGCCTAAGTCCAGGCCATTGAAAACCTATTTCTGGGAACTGTCTAAAGTTATATAATACTGGCAACTCCTACAGGTCACAATAGCTACCAACAGGCTCATGATACTCCGTGCATTTTATATAGAAAAGCCAGGGGCATGCCAGGAAGACTGCCACACTAGTGAGTGGATGGTGCTCTGCGCTAGGTCTATTTCTGTGGACACAGGAGCAAAGAAATGCAAACCATTAGAAGCAGATTCTAGACACTCTGAACAGTCAAGCACCACAGCTTTGGTAAGGGCTCAGTACAATAGGTTTTCCAATGGCCATTTGCAGATCAGTTTCAAGTCTGATTTTCTAGATACCTGGATTGTGTTGAATCTTCCTGCTGGCTCTAGAACACACTTCTGGCTTCCATTTCTTCATGAGTGAAAGAATTCATTGTGACCTACCTAAGAAGTTATAATGAATGTCCAAAGAGTGGAAGCTGCTGATAACAGATTTTAAAGAAGCATACCTTTTTATCAGTATTACCTCTAACTATACAGCACTCTTCCTATTTTTTTTATTTTCATTTTTTATTGATGCTTTGTGTATTTCATACATCATTTTCCAATTCAGTTCAGGCATATTTCCCTTTCCCTTCCCCCCACCCCACCCCACCCCATCCCAGATCATGCATTCTGCCATAACTGTCCTGCATCTTTCTCTCAGTTTTTTTTTTCATTTTTAACATTAAGTAATAATTTACGAGTACAAGCATCCTTCATGTAAAATCAATTTGCAAGCAGTTGTGCCCAAACCCACACAGCCCATGGGTCCCACCATCCAGCAGGGGAGGCTTGTATGTTCAATCAAGTTGATCAAATGAGTGTCCAAATTATATTACTGTAGTTTCACCATTCACCCCAATCACAGCCCTTACATTCTACCATGCCCCCTCTTCCACAGATTGTTCCCTAGGCTTAGAAAGAGGCACAGGTGGATGAGAAGCAAAACAGTCTACTTTCTCTGGAACTGTTGTCTTGATCTCTGGTCAATTCTGGCTGTTTCCTTTCATGGGCTGACAGTTTGTTCAGGAATAACCTTTCCATCCTACTAATGAAGCACAAGCAATTAGATATATAGATATCTAAACAGTACTAATTGTTATGGTAGGTTACTTTGGTATAGACACAGATGTTTGGATGGTGACCTGATGTAAACATGGGAAAGATGTATTGAGACCACACATGCAAGTGTACAGATGGTCTCTGGAATACCAGAGAGTGTTACCAAAGGCCACTAAACCAATAAAGCAAATATAGGTCTCTTTGAGTCAAGCAAGACTCCTCCGTCAGCACCAGCTACACTTCACCTGCCTGGAAATACTGTGCAGCAGTGGCAGCCATATGCCTGTATATCCCAAATCTAATTGGATATTAGCTCTCTCCTTGGAGGAATAATCCATGGCTGATGCTACAAGCTACATCCTCTAGTGGTTAGGAGATGTTATAAGCCACAGTAAGACCCTGTCATATCTAACAGAAAAAAATGTAATTCATGGATTAACATAGCACTCGTCCTCTTAAGAATTCAAAGATGGGGGCTGGAGAGATGGTTCATTGGTTAAGACCCCTGGCTGCTCTTCTGGTGGACCAGGATTCAGTACCCAGCACCCACACAGCAGTTAACTCTGGAACTCCAGTTCCATGGGATCCAATGGCTTCTTCTGGCCTGCACAGACATTTCATGCACATACACTTCCACACACGCAGGCAAAACACTCATACACATAAAATTTTAAATACTAAATTTTAAAATGAAGACGTTGCAAGGGACCAAGCTATATCAGCTCAGCTATATCTCCACCAAGCTCTGGGAGCACCTGGGTGCCAAATGTCTCAGAATCAGAAGAAACACAAACACCACATGTTGTCGTGGGCAGTGTTTCACAAGGCGGCACCCATGACCTCTGGTTTTGGCGTTGTCCAGGACTTTTGTTTGAAGCCAAGTGACTGGGAATGGGGCTCAGAATCTGGCATTTCCAATCATTGCCTCAAAGTGAGTAATGTAGCTGGATGCTTCAGAGCAAACTCCCGCTCCTACTGGCTCTCCTCGTGTGCTGAAACCCTCCTCCAGGAGTCTCAGTGCACAAAATATCATGACCAGAACCCCCCACACACACACAACATATTTTTTCAGTAGCTTGTAAGACAACACAAGCCATGAGAATGGACCATATGAAGAATAGTGCTGATGGCATTTTGGATTTCAAATGGTGGCATGATCCAATTCCCATTTCCCACAGAATGACTCCTTCAACAATTGGCTGAGTGAGAAACTAGAAATGTAGCCATGACCACAGTTATGTGCTACCCAGATGCTGCCCACGTGCATGACTTACACCCCAGTCATGACTTTGACTTTTGCGGGGTCTCTGGCCTGCATTCTTCTAAGGACAGATCACTTTCCTTATATTTGAGATACTATGAACAATGCCCATAAAAATGCCACCTTGGGGGTGTAGAAGCCCTGGATTTCAGGGTCAGCTTGCCCACACCTGCTCACTTAAGTCTCCCATAAGTCCCTGTGCCTTGGTTTCTTTAGAAGCAAAACAGAAACTCTATGCTGCCCTGCCTCTGAGAAGAGTGGCCAGGATCAAGAGACAGGATTTGCAGGAAGCTGGGTGGCACAGAGGAGAAACCTCGACCCACGCTCAGATGCCCTTGTGGGAATTCTACTCTCTGGGATTTGGGAGAAATTCAAAATGGGCAGTTATTCCACCTGCCATGGCTCATGTGCTGGGTCTTGTCAAAACACCCAGGGAAGAGAACTGAAGAAGATCCAGCTGCCCCATCTCATCCCACACAAGGACGCCAGGCATTTCAGAGCTTGGCCTTGCCCTGTTCAGTCCCTTCCATATACTTAATGCGACACCCCTCTCATGCCCACTCAGCCAGAGCCTTCAGCCTGTGATGTCCACCTCCAACACTTGGAGGAGATACAGGGAGGAGGCAGGCATGGAAGAGAGCAGGGAAGGGGCTGACTGGTAAGGCACTCTGGGTTTTTTCCACTGCTTTAAAAGCAGCCAGCTGCCAGGCAGTGCTGCCCCTGCTTGCTTCTGCCCGTCGTTCTCAGGAGGTCCTGCCGTTTCTTCATTTCACCTCACAGGATACGAAGCAGCCTCAAGGGGTGGTTGAAAAAGCCAGGAGGTGAACTGATCAAAATACACTGAAACTCTCAAAGGAAACTCCTTATTAATAAAAAAATAATAAATGAACCTGTATTCCATTAAGACACACACATACACACACACACACACACACACACACACACACACACACACACACACACACACAAAGAACAGCAGAGAGAACAGCTTCGAGAGTGACCTATGCTCAGAATCCTGCAGCGTCTGAAATCTTCAGAGAGGTCTCAGAATAATTTGCATTCGCCAATGTCTATTTTTAAAAGAACAATCTGAATTTTAAGTAGACATCTCAGCTGTGTGAAAAGACTTCAATATTACTAATTATGGCTGAGAATGTTATCGGGGTAAAAATGAAGAGTCGGATTTCAATTTCTCTGGTCTTTATCTGAGAGACAAAGGACAATCAGATACTCTGGATCTAGCTCTAAAAGCCTTTCAAAGAACAATAGAAGGCAAACTAAATCCAGAGAAAATGAGGGGCTTAGCCAGAATTACCAGTTCATTTTAGTTAGGCCAAACTGATGTCATGGCTGAGTGATTTAGGTCTACTCTGCTGGCTTTCTGAATAACCAAATCACTACTGCTCACTGTCTGGGCCTCTGGTTAAGTCTTTTTCTTAGATTAAGTGTCCCACTTGATCTTGACAGCAACCCCATGACTTCAGCTATATTCGTCTGCTAGGGCTGCTGTGATGAAATACCATGGACTAGATAGCTTAAACCACAGAAATGTTTTTGTTTCATAGATCTGGAGGATGGCTAGCAGTCTAAGACCAAGGTGCTAGCACCTCTGGTATCTTCTGAGATGTCTTTCCTTCCTTGGTTTGTGGATGGTCACCTCCTCAACTGTATCCTTAGTAGGGTCTTTTCTCTATGCACATGTCCATCTATCCCTGGTGTCTTTTCTTTTGTCCAAATTTCTTTTTTCTTCTTCTTCTTTTCCAGTACTGGGGATTGAAACTGGGGCTTTGGGCCTACTGGCCAAGTGCCCTACCGGTCAGCACATCCTCAGCCTTTTCTATATGTTTTGGGGCAAGGTCTCACTAGGTTGCTTAGGCTGGCTTGGACCTGGTTCTATATTCCAGACAGATCTTCCTGCTTTGTTTGCAGTGGCAGCTGGGATTACAGGCCTAGCTCCCGTTTCCTCTTGCTTCAAGGACACAGTCAGAATCGATTAGAGCTCACCTTAACAGTCTCATTTTAACTTAATCACTTATTTTTTTTTAAAAATCAATTTTATTTATATGCTGAAATACTTGTCAAATAATCACTAGATATAACTATAGAACTCCAATTTATTATTTACTGAGCCAAGGCATTAATGAAGAGTGAAAATGAGTTATTAAATCAACTCATCTGTACTGTTAATACAAGAGGTGCAGTCTCACACATATCCCCAGAATCAATTGCTTTCTTGTCCGCACAGAGCATTCAATGCAGCATGAGAATTTTACTTTCATCCTCATAATTTATATAAACAGATTAGGAAGTTTTGATCAGTGGAGCCTGACTTCTACTAGTATTGTTAACATTGATCTACGCTGTCTGGTATTTAATTACAGTGCAGTTAAATTCTAATTTCGGGTCCTACACCAAAATCAAAGTGGGGGTAGTGAACGTGGCTTTTGTTTCGTTTCTCACTTTATTTTTTTAATTTTATTTATTTTTTATGTGTATGAATGTACTGTCTGCATGTAGGTTTGTGCACCCATGTCGTTCAATGCTGCAGAAGTCAGAAGAGGGCGTAGGATTCCCCTGGAACTGGAGTTAAAGACGGTTCTCAGCCGCCATGTGGGTGCTGGGGATCGAACCCAGGTCCTCTGCAAGAGCAGTCGGTGCTCTTAACCACTAGGCCATCTCTCCAGCCCCTCACTTTATGGTTTTAATTAGCATACCATTGCCTAAGAGAAGGGAGGAGATTTGAAGAGGCCAGGTTGGCGAATGAACATAAGGAAACAGAGGCTTGCAGGCCTCGGGAACTTGCTCATGGGAACTTGCAGCAATGGTGACAGCACACGCAACCCATGCGACTCCATCAGACAAAAACCCAGCACAGAACTGGAGAAATGGGCAGCAGGCACCAACCTTAGCCAAGGAGGAATTAGCAACTGATGACTGCTGGGTGAGGGAGAGTTGATCTTGTTTAAAAGATTCTAGACAGGCTGACTAGACTCCAATGGATGAACTTGCACCGAGGGACATCTGGGTACAAATGCTTGACTGCATAGGACTTAACATATATGACAGAATGCATGAAATCCCTCTGGGGGGACTTTGTGGGGAGTGCAGATGGGGGAGGGGTCTAAATTTGATTAAGATCTATTATATGAATGCACAAAAACTCAATAAAATATACATAAAAGTTAGCATACACAGTATTGGGTTTCATTCTGGAATTTTTGTACAAAAATTATTTTTGTGCTGTTCCCCACCACCTCCCCCTCCCCTTCACGCTCTCCCCTGTACACCTCCTTTTTGCTTTCATGTCCCATGTGTCCTATCGCCCCACTCCTCAACACTTCCTTCTCCCTTCTTTGATTTCCTTTCTAGTTTCATAGCCTATACCCCCTCCTACACATATAAGCATGAAGCCAGGACCTACACAGAGAACATGAGAGTTTTATCTTGTCTGAGTTGCTTCACTTTCCAGAGCCATCCATTTTCCTGCCAATTTCATGATTTCGTCTTTTTTTACAGCTGACTCAAATCCCATTGTGTCTGTATATCTCATCTTTATTATCCCTTCTTCTGTTGGTGGCTATCTACGCTGTTCCATGTCCTAGGTTTTGAAGAAAGAGCAGCAGTGAACATGGTTGTGCAGGTTCACCACAGGTATCTCTGTGGTAGGATATGGAGCCTCTGGGAATACCCGGAAGTGGTATAGTTGGGTCAGATGGTCATTTGATTTTAAAATAATAGTTGTACTAATTTGCATTACCACCACAGTGAACAGATCCTCTTTCCCCATAACCTTGCCAGCTTTTATTTTTGGGACTTAATTAGAATGATAATAATCATTATCATTCTAATTAAGGTTTGATAATAATCATTATCATTCTAATTAAGGTTTGGTGGAATATTAAAGTAGTTTTAATTTGCAGTTCTCTGATGGCTAAGAATGTTGATCACTTTTTTATAGTACTGGCCATTTTATTTTTTTATTTTACTGGCCATTCATATGTCTACTTTTGTGAACCATCTGTTCATTTTGTTAGCCATTTGTTGTTGATGGACAGATTTGGGGGGTTTCTGCTAAGTTTTATAAGTAAGTCTACATATTAATCCCCTAACTGATGTATGACTGGCATAGATTTTCTATCATTCTGTAGACTGTTCACTCTACCAATAGTTTCCTTGTTGTTCTACTAATAGTTTCCTTATTGTTCTCATTGCTTTTTTGAGAATTTCATACCTCAGTACTGAATTTAGATCATTTCAACCCCTCCCCCCCTCCAATTCTTCTCATGCCCCATCTCAATTTTGTGACCTATTCTTCATAAAAAAAAAAAATTACATATGTCTCTAATCTGCTGAGCTCTTTAGTGGTACTTATGTGTTCATGTGTTGAGGGCTGACCGTTTGGGACTGGATGACTGATCAGGAAGCGTGGCCCTGGAGAAAACTGATCCTCCCTCCCTCCCTCAGCAGCCACTGATTGCCTAAAAGTGGGACCATGTGAAATTTCCCCATCCACTCTAGCATGTCACCTTAGTGTTGTCATTGTGCAGGTCTTATTTAGGCAACCATCTTGTTGAGATTCCACAGGTGCATCTTCCCTGTCACGTCTGAAACACACTATCACAGCAGCAGCTGTCTTGGTCCTCTGGCTCCTATAATTTTTTTGCCCCCTCCTCTTCTCTGATGTTCCTCAAATCTTAGGTGAAGCAGTTGCATTGTAGATGGACCAACTGGGACTAGGCATCCCACAGACACTTATTCACTGCATTTTGACCAGTGGTAGAACTTTATAATAATCTCCATCTTTTGCAAAAAGAGGCTTCTTTGATGAGTGGTAATATAAGGATAAGTATTTAGAACATAGTAAGAAATTACATTGGTTTAGGAAAGTGGCAGTAGTAGGTCCTCCTTTAGGGTCTATGACCTCTTTAGCCATGGCTATTTAGCTATGTTTATAGTGGATTCTTTGTTACTGAGTGGGACTCAAGTCCAATTAGATAGCTGATAATTACCCCAAGCTAAAAGTACCACTATTGCACCAATAGAAATATTTTGCTAGGTTGAACATTGGTGTAGACTGATTTTCTCCCTTGGCAGCTTGTAGAGTACCTTTTGATACTATGTGAGCTAGTCTTTGAGGAAGAGGCTTCCAGATCAGTTCCAGCTCAATTTCACCAAGTCACGTGTCTGACATGTGTGGTGTCTTCAGCAATAGGATCTTACCTTCAAGTTCTTGGAGGCACTGAAAGCCTACGGCAATAACCTATATTGTTTTAGGAGTGCCTTGGACAACCCTGATCAACAACCCAAAGAGAGGATTCCCTTGCCTGGCACTGGGATGTTTTGTTAGATATCCTTCAGCTCACTCTCTCACATACACACCCACACGCACCTCCACTCCCCAGCCCCCATATGTATGACTGTTTTGCCTTACATATATGTAAGTGTACCCATGCATGTAAGGCCCATGGAGGCCAGAAGAAGACATCAGATCCTCTGGAAATGGACAGTTGTTAGCTGCCAAGTGAGTGCTAAGAACTGAACCTTGGTCCTCCGAAAGAACAGCCAATGCTCTTAACTACTGAGCCATCTCTCCAACCCATATATATGTATTTTTTAAATAAGCTTATATAATACTTTACCCTATGGTGCTTTCAGATATCCTTAGTATTACTTATCTTTCCTTCCCTCTTCCCATGTATCACTCCCCCATCTTTCCCATTCCCTCTTGATAGTACCCGTGTCCTATTACTGCCATCTCTAGAGGTCCTTCGTCCTCCTCCCATGGTTCCTTTCTACTCTCTGGCTTCTGTGATTACTTCAGGTTACATCCTCCTTGTATATATCTAAAGATCTGGAGCTAGTACCCATGAATAACAGAGAACTTGCGGTGTTTGTTCTTCTGGATCTGGGTTTCCTCACTCAGTATGTTTTCCAATTCCATCTATTTATCTGAATTTCATGATTTCATTCTTTATAGCCGAATAGAACTTCATTGTGTCTGTATACCACATTTTCATTGTCCCAGTCATCAGTTGGGGACATTTAGGTTGTTTCCACTTCCTAGCTATTGTGATTAGAGTGGCAGTGACCATGACTGAGCAAGTAACTCTGTAGTGGGACCTCAAGTCCTTTGGGTAGATGCCCAGGAGTGATACAGCTGGGTTGGATTAGATCTACTTTTAGCTTTTTTGAGAGTTCTCCACACTGATTTCCATAGTGGCTGCACCAGTTCACAATCAATGGTGAATGAATGTTCCTCTTTCCCTGAATCCTAGCCAACATTTGTTGTCATTTGTCTTCTTTATCTTAGCCATTGTAACTGATAAGATGAAATCTTATTTATTTATTTATTTATTTATTATTTATTTATTTATTGGTCTTTTGGAGACAGGGTCTCCCTGTAGCCCCAGCTGTCTTGGAACTCGCTCTGTAGATCAGGCTGGCCTTGAACTCACAAAGATCCATCTGCCTCTGCCTCCCAAGTGCTAGGATTAAAGGTGTGCACCCCCACGTCCCGCCCTAATTTTATTTATTTTTTTATGTGTATGAGTGTACTGTCTGCATGCAGGTTTGTGCACCTGTGTCATGCAATGCTGCGGAGGTCAGAAGAGGGCATCGGATTCCCCTGGAACTGGAGTTAAAGATGGTTCTCAGCCACCATGTGGGTGCTGGGGATCGAACCCAGGTCCTCTGCAAGAGCAGTCAGCGATCTTAACTGCTGAGCCATCTCTCCAGCCCCCAAGATGAAATCTTAAAGTAGCTTAATTTTCATTTTCCTAATTATAAGGATGTCAAACACATTTTAAGATATTTCTGAGCCACTTTTATTTCTTCTTTTTAGAACTCTGTTCATATCCATAGTAACACCATCTCTCCTCTCAGATCCATAGTACACCCCCTCTCCTCTCAGATCCATAGTAACACCCTCTCTCCTCTCAGATCCATAGTAACACCATCTCTCCTCTCAGATCCATAGTACACCCTCCCTACTCTCAGATCCATAGTACACCCCCCTCTCCTCTCAGATCCATAGTAACACCATCTCTCCTCTCAGATCCATAGTAACACCCCCCTCTCCTCTCAGATCCATAGTAACACCCCCTCTCCTCTCAGATCCATAGTACACCCCCTCTCCTCTCAGATCCATAGTAACACCCCCTCTCCTCTCAGATCCATAGTAACACCATCTCTCCTCTCAGATCCATAGTACACCCTCCCTACTCTCAGATCCATAGTACACCCCCCTCTCCTCTCAGATCCATAGTAACACCATCTCTCCTCTCAGATCCATAGTAACACCCCCCTCTCCTCTCAGATCCATAGTAACACCCCCTCTCCTCTCAGATCCATAGTACACCCCCTCTCCTCTCAGATCCATAGTAACACCCCCTCTCCTCTCAGATCCATAGTAACACCATCTCTCCTCTCAGATCCATAGTACACCCTCTCTACTCTCAGATCCATAGTACACCCCCCTCTCCTCTCAGATCCATAGTACACCCTCCTCTCCTCTCAGATCCATAGTACACCCTGCTCTCCTCTCAGATCCATAGTACAACCCCCTCTCCTCTCAGATCCATAGTACACCCCCCTCTCCTCTCAGATCCATAGTACACCCTGCTCTCCTCTCAGATCCATAGTACACCCTGCTCTCCTCTCAGATCCATAGTACAACCCCCTCTCCTCTCAGATCCATAGTACACCCCCCTCTCCTCTCAGATCCATAGTACACCCCCTCTCCTCTCAGATCCATAGTACACCCCCCTCTCCTCTCAGATCCACAGTACACCCCCTCTCCTCTCAGATCCATAGTAACACCCTCTCTCCTCTCAGATCCATAGTAACACCCCCCTCGCCTCTCAGATCCATAGTAACACCCTCTCTTTTTTTTTTTTTTCGAGACAGGATCTCTCTGTACCCCAAGCTGACCTGGAACTTGCTAAGTTGACCAGATTGGCCTGGATGTCAAAGAGATCCTCCTGCCTCTGTCTCCCAAGCACTAGAATTAAGGGTGCCCAGCAATAGCTCACTTTTTAATGGGGGCCATTTGTTCTCTTAATCCTTTGCTTTTGAGTTCTTTGTATATTCTGGATATTAATCCTCTGTAGGATAGATGTATAACTGGTGAGGATCCTCTCCTATTCTGTGTGCCCTTCCTCATAACTTGTTTCCTTTGTGGGGCAGAAGTATTTTAGGTTATTGAGGTCTCATTTGTCAATTGCTAGCCTTAATTCCTAAGCAATGGAGTCCGATTTAGAAAGTCCTTTTCTGTACCTATATCTTGCAAAGTACTGTCTATGTTTGCTTTTAATAGTTCCAGCATTTTTATTTCAGTTTCATTCAGTCTCGTTTGTCAATTCTTAGGGTATTTCCTGTGCTATAAGAGTCCTATTCAGAAAGTTCCTATAATCGTAAGTGAATTCTCTGTTTTCCTTTAGCAGTTTCAGCATTTCAGATTTTAAATTAAGATATTTGGGTCTGGAGAGATGGCTCAGTGGTTAAGAGAGTGGACTGCTCTTGCAGAGAACCCGGGTTCGATTCCCAGCACCCACATGGCGGCTAAGAACCGTCTATAACTCCAGTTCCAGGGGAATCCGACACCCTCTTCTGACCTCCACAGCATTGCATGACATGGGTGCACCAACCTACATGCAGACAGTACATCACACACATAAAAAATAAATAAATAATAATAATAATAATAATAATAATAATAAAGATATTTGGCCAACTCCAAATGGATTTTTCCACATGGTGAGATATATGGATCTATTTCATTTTCTACAGATAGATATTCAGTTTTGCCAGCACTGTTTATTGGACAGGCTGTGTTTTTTTTCAGTGTGTGTTTTTGACATTTTTGTCAAAAATCAAGAAGCCATGCCAGGCGTGGTGGCATACACCTTTAATCTTAGCACTTGGGAGGCAGAGGCAGGCGGATCTCGGTGAGTTCAAGGCCAGCCTGGTCTGCAGAGAGTTCCAGGACAGCTGGGGCTATAGGGAGACCCTGTCTCAAAAAGAACAACAACAAAAAATCAGGAAGCCATGACTATATGGGTTTATTTCCGGGCTCTTCCCTCTATGCCATTGGTCCACATGTTGATTTTTTTTTAATTTTTTTTAAATTTTTGTATGTGTATGAATGTACTGTCTGCGTGTAGGTTTGTGCACCCGTGTCGTGCAATGCCGTGGAGGTCAGAAGAGGGTTTCGGATTCCCCTGGAACTGGAGTTCTCCCGAACCGGAGTTTCAGACGGTTCTCAGCCGCCATGTGGGTGCTGGGGATCGAACCCGGGTCCTCTGTAAGAGCGGTCGGCGCTCTTAACCGCTAGGCCATCTCTCCAGCCCCACATGTTGATTTTTGTATAATTAGCAGGCTGTCTTTCTCATGGCTCTGCAGTGTAACTTGAGACTAGGCATTGGGGTCCCTCCCCAGCAGTGTTCCTTCAGCTAAGGATTGCTTTGCTAAAGGGTATTAGTCAGCTTTTAATCATTATACTGAAATATCTGCAATAATCAATGTACGAAGATTTACTTTGGCTTACAGTTTGGGAGGTTTAAGCCCATAATTGATTGGCCTTGTTGATTTTGCACTATAGTGAGACAGCACATTGTGGCAGGCATACTATGCTAAAACAAAATTGCTTACCTCACAGGCAGGACTCAAAAACTGTGGGGAGTGTGTTGGAATCGGTCATACAGTCTCTTTCTTTATAATACTTTTTATTGAAGTTTTGTGCATTTCATACATCACTTTTTAGTCCAATCCAGACTCATTTCCCCAACTATCCTGAGTTCATGCAGTCTGCCATACATGTCCTATATCCCCTTCTGAGACTTTTCAAAAGCAGAGGATTATTTTTGGGGGGAGAACTTTACTGCTTCAGCCAGTTCCCTGTCCCGTTCTTTTGCTGTTGTTGTGCCCTCCAATCTGTATTTGTTTCAACATATATATATATATATATATATATATCACACCTATACTAAAATCATGTCATCTGAAAATAAATTGTATGTTATTTCCAAATTATATTTCAGGATTCACATATAATACTCTAAAATATGTACACATACCCTCCACCCATATACCAAAATTACAAAGTCTGAAGATAAGTGGTAGGTTAATTCTAGATCGTGTTAAGGGATTTGCATTATAAGAGCACAGTTGCTTTTAGATAAAGAGAAATATAACATTAATGTTACTCAGTTTGTCTTACAAGTAGGTACTTGGTGCTAGCATCCACAAATGAGGAATACCATCCGTCATTTGTTCTTCTGGGATTGTGTTACTTCACTTAGCATAATATCTTCTAGTTCCATCCATTTACCTGCAAACTTCATGATGTCATCTTTCTTAACTGCTGCATAGAATTCCACTATGTAGATGTACCACATTTTCTTTATCCACTGGTTGGTTGAGGGTTGATTCCAGCTCTTCGCTATTGTGAAGAAAGCAGCAATAAACATGGATGTGCATGTATCTCTTCAGTAGGATGACTGGGTCAGGTGATAGGCTCATTTTGAGTCTTTTAAGGGTTCTCCACACTGCTTTCCATAATGGTTGTACAAGTTTACATTCCCACCAGCAGTGGATGAGTGTTCCCCTTTCCTCACAACCTCTCCAGCATTTGGTATCATTTGTTTTCTTGATCCTAGCCAGTCTTATTGGAGTAAGATGATATCTTAAAGTGGTTTTAATTTGAATTTCCTTAATTATTAGTGATGCTGAACAATTTTTAAGATATTTCTCAGCCATCTTTATTTCCTCACTTGTGAAGTCTCTGTTCATCTCTTTACTCCATCTTTTGAGTGAGTCATTTGTTTTCTTACTTCTTTGGTTTTTGAGTAGTTTATATATTCTTGGAAGTCAAAGTCAATGCTCTGTCCAAAGTATCACTGGTGAAGGTTTCCTCCCATTCTGTGGGTTTTCTCTTCACTTCCCTGATTGTTTCTTTTGACGTACAGAAGCTTTTGAATTTAATGAGGTCCCACTTGCCAACTGTTGACCTCACTTCCTGTGCAGCTGCTGTCTGACTGAGAAAGTCTTCTCCTACTCCTATGTCTTGTAGGTTGCTGCCAACATTTTCTTCTATCACCTTCACAGTTTTTGGTTTCATGTTGAGGTCTTCAATCCATTTGGAGTTGACTTTTGTACAGGGTGAGAGGTAGGGATTTAATTTCATTCTTCTACAAATGGTGATCCAGTTTTGCCAACACCATTTGCTGAAGATGCTGTCTTTCCTCCATGGAGTCTTCTTGGCCCCTTTGTCAAATATGAGGTGGCTGAAATTGTATGAGCTCAAATGTGGATCTTCAATTTTGTTCCATTGGTCTAACGGGTCTGTTTTTGTTCCAGTACCAGGGTGTTTTTATGACTATAGTCCTGTAGTATAGTTTGAAGTCTGGTATATTGATCCCCCCAGTATTGCTCTTTTCATTCAGGGTTGCTTTGGCTATTTTGGGGTCTTTCATTTTTTTCCATATGAATTTAAGGATTTTTTTCCCCAAGCCTGTTAAGAAACTCTTGGGGATTTTAATTGGAATTGCATTGAATCTGTATATTAATTTGGGTAGAGTGGACATTTTTACTATATTAATTTTCCAATCCATGAGCCTGAGAGGTCTTTCCATCTTCTGATGTCTTCTTCAATCTCTTTCTTCAGGGGTAAAATTTTTATTGTAGACATCTTTGGTGTCTTTGGTTAGGTTTGTTCCTAGGTATTTTATTGTTTTTGAGGCTATTGTGAGTGGGAAGATCTCCTTATATTCCTTCTTCGGTTGCTTGTTGTTGGTGTAAAGAAAGGCTACTGATTTTTCTAGGTTAATTTTGTATTCCGCCATTTTACTGAAACTCCTAATCATTTCTAGGAGTTTTCTGATGGAGTTTTTAGCATCCCTGAGGTAAACTATCAGGTCATCTGCAAAAATTGATAGCTTGACTTCCTCTTGGAAGTCATACAGTCTCTTTTAAGGAGATGCTCCCAATTACCTTGAGACCTTCCATAGATACGTCCCAATAGAACCAAAGATTTGACACATGGGACTTTGGAGAACATTCAAGACCAAAAGTATTACAAAATCCCATCTCCAAATAACTGCATTCTGAGGTGCTGGGATTAGGGCTTCAACATATGAATTAGGAAAAGGCATAATTCAGCTTCTAATAGGAACACTGAGACTCAAGGAAGTGGCTACGGTCACACAGTACATAGCAAAGCTGAGATCCCAGACCGGGCCTGTCTCATTCCAATGTATGATTATAGAACACAGACTCCAAGTGTGGCAGAGCTAAAGGAGCACAGGGTAATTCTATGGTGTATCTTGGCACCAGTGGCTGACACTCAGGGACCCCAGGTTTCTTATCTGTAGAACCTAGGATTCAGAGTGGAGGCATCTAATATTCTTTTCAGGGTTAACCATCTCTAATTATAGCTTTGCTTATGCACAGCACTCTGGAGGCCTTCTGCTGCCTTCTCTGGATTTCATGACACATGGATGGTCATAACTAAGACTTATGGGATGCTCAGTCCTTGATCTTCTCAGCCTCTCAATTATAGCACTTTTTATGGGTGAATACAATCTGTTTGACAAGTGTCTGCTTTGCTACAGCACAGGTTATGACGCAATTCCCAAGGCACATGGAGGCAAAGGTGAGGGACTGTGTGTCAGACACCTCCAGAGATAAAAGCAAGAGCATTTGCTTTTGTGGTGTTCCATCTTCTTATTTACTCCCTGTGACTCTGTTTAAAGGGGAAACATTGAAAGCTGACTGAACATAAATTAAAAGAATAATGCTGATTTTTCTTGATTGTTTATAGAGACCAAAATCTTGGAAGATACAAGGAATTCCAGCCACATCTAGCTTAGGACCTCACATCTGGCCCTGAAACAGATCCACCAGGCCACATTTTCAGACAAAAGAGAGTTATCATGTGTGATTGTCTTGGGGTTATGTCAGTCTGGGAAATGAGGAGAAAGAACATGACAGATCAACAGGAGGAAGGTTTGAGGCATGGTCCAGAGGCTAGTCTCCAACTCCCAGGAGGAACCCTGACTGTGTAAGACAAGGAGCAGCAAGAGGCTAGATTTCAAAAGTAGGGCTACACATTTTTTAGGTAAACAGATCAATAACATGTTCTTTAGAGATTTCTTGTTTCAGATCAAGATGCCTTGATATTGCATTTTGAAGAAATATCTTAAATCAGACTCTCCAAAAAGCCTGTGTATTACTAGGGTTCCTCTAAAAAAGAAAACACAGAGAAAAATTAGGATATTTTTGTAATATTTTCTTGCTTTCAAAATGACTGCACACTGTGATCCTCATAATATCTCCCAGAGTCACTGAGGCTCCAACGAGATTATAGAATTTGTCCAATCTGGGATTTGAATGTAGGTCTCCGCCTCCAAGGCTTTCCTCTACACTAATGCACCACTGAATGATAGATTCTCTCCAGTAGAGAAAAACCAGCTTTCTTTTTTCTAAAACAAAATTAGGGGAAGAAAAAGTTCTCTGTACTTTGGAGGCAAGATTGCTGCCGGCCATTTGTCATGGTTGATTTGCTGGTTTTCATAAACAAGAGGCAGTAGAGTCAAAGGAACCATACAGCACCATGAAGTGAGCACAATACTTCTTAATACGGGGAGAAACAAGGGCAAAACGGGAGAGAGGCAGTATCAAAATAGCCTATGAGAAAAACAGAAGACGGCTTTCCCATTATTCTAAATTTGGAAAGGTTTCAGATGTTGTCACAGCCAGCATCAGGAGGGCCCTTGTGTCATGCATGGCCCACAGTAAGGCCAATAGGAACTAAGTCAGGGTCCCCGTTGGCTCCAGAAGCTGAATCAACCAGACCACAGCTCCACCCAAGACAACCTTAGCCAACTCCTGGATAGCTGTCACATTCAATGGCAACCTCTCAAACATGTCTAATCAAATATTTCCTAATAACAGAGCATCCTCCCGGCTACCACAATAACTCATGCTTTATGGGGCTGATACAGACTTGGGTCTGCCTCCTAAGAATAGGACTTTCATGCATATTGACTGATACATTAATAATATATAACCACAAGGGGCCAAAACTACATTAGTACGCCTTAGTTTTTAAGTTTCTCTCCCAGTCCTTTTCCCTCCTCACTTCTCCCTCTCTTACTGTCTCCCTCTTTTATTTAAGCCATAAAATGTGATCTGGGGCCTGGAGAGGTGGCTCAGTGGTTGAGTACACATGCTGCTGTTATAGAGAATCTAAGTTTGGTTTTCATCACCCAAGTCAGATAGCTCACAATCATCTGTAACCCCAGTTCTGGGGGATCCAACAACCTCTTGTGGCCTCCATAGGAACATGTGTTCATATGTACATACTCAAAGGCAGGCAGACATGCAGACACATAATTAAAATACAATTGAAAACTTTTCTTTTGGAAACAGTGGCTCACAATGTGTAGCACTGGCTAACCTAGAACACTCTGTGCAGGCTGGGCTGGACTCAAACTCAGAGAGATCCACCTGCCTCAGTCTCCCAAGTGCTAAAATTAAAGGTATGTACCACCATACCTGGCCCTAATAAATCTTTTCTAAAAAATAAAATTTTTGTTGTAGAGGTCTTTGGTGTCTTTGGTTAGGTTTATTCCTAGGTTGTTTTTTTGAGGCTATTGTGATTGGGAAGGTCTTCCTTCTCCAGTTGCTTATGGTTGGTGTAAAGGAAAGCTACTGATTTTACTAGGTTTATTTTGTATCCCACCACTTTACTGAAACTTTTGATCATTTCTAAGAGTTTTCTGGTGGAGTTTTTAACATCCCTTAGGTAAACTATCATATCATCTGCAAAAAGGGATAGTTTTACTTCCTCTTTTCTAATTAGTACTCCTTTAATTTCGCTTTCTCGCCTTATTGCCCTAGCAAGCATTTCAAGCACTATACTGAAAAGGAGTGGTGATAGTGGACAGCCTTGCCATGCTCCTGCCTTTAAGGAGAATGCTTCCAACTTTTCTCCATTTAGGATGATGTTAGCTGTGGTTTCTTGTATATGGCTTTGATTACATTGAGGAATGATCTCTCCAGTCCAATTCCCTCTAAGACTTTAAGCATGAAGAGATGCTGGATTTTGTGAAAAGCGTTTTCTGCATCAATTGAGATGATTGTGTAGTTTTTGTCTTTGAGTCCATTTATGTGTTTTATGGTATTTATTGATTTACATATATTGGCCATCCCTGCATCTCTGGTATGAATCTGAAGGAGATTGAAAATGACATCAAAAAGATGGAAAGACCTCCCATCCTCATGGATTGGAAAAATTAATATAGTAAAAATGTCCATTCTACCTAAATTAATATACAGATTTAATGCAATCCCAATCAAAATCCCCATGAGCTTTTTCACAGACTTAGTAAAAAACATCCTTAAATTCATATGGAAAAACAAAAGACCCCGAATAGCTAAAGCAACCCTGAGTGAAAAGTATAATACTGGGGGGGATTACATTACCAGACTTCAAGCTATATTACAGGGCTATAGTCATAAACACAGCCTGGTACTGGCAAAAAAAAAAAAAAAACAAAANTCAAGAAAACAAGTGTTACGAAGTGCTGGAGAGGTTTGGGAAAGAGGAACACTCATCCACTTGCTGGTGGGGAATGTAAAAACTCTACAGCCACTATGGAAAGCAGTTGTGGAGGAACCTCTGGAAGACTTGTAATGAACTTGCCACCTGACCACAATAACCATCCCTGGCATGAAACCCCCAAAGACTCTATCTTACAGCAGAGTACATGCACAGCAATGTTATTGCAGCTTCTCTTCCAATAGCAGGAGCTTTGAAACCAATGCAATGTGCCCGTTCCAACAGACGAGTAGATAGAAAAATTGGTACATCTACAATGGAGTTCTATCAGCAGTAAAGAAAGGCAACAACATCAATTATTTTGCAGAACAATAGCTGGAGCTAGAAGATATGCTGAGTGAAGTAACAGTCCCAGAACAAAACAAAAGATGAATGGTATCCCTCATCTGTGGATGCTAGGACCAATTACCTAATTGTATGGCAAACTGAGCAACATCAATGTGATTTGAAAACAACTGTGCTCTTATATTGTGAGTCCCTTAAAATATAATAAAAAATAAATAAAAAAGCTTTTGTACAGCTAAAGAAGCAATCAAAGAAGTGAAGAGAAAACCCAAAGAGTAGGAGGAAACCTTCACCACTGATATATCTGACAGAGCATTAGTATCCAGGATATATAAACTACTTAAGCAACAAAGAAGTAAGAAAACAAATGACCTACTCAAAAGATGGAGCAAAGAGATAAACAGAGACTTCAGAGACTTCACCAGTAAGGAAGTAATGATGGCTGAGAAACATCTTAAAGTGTGTTCAACAAGTTTAATAATTAAGGAAATGGAAATTAAAACCACATTAAGGTATCATCTCACTCCAATAGGATTAGCCAAGATCAAGAAGACAAAAGTCACTGTTCTATTTTGTCTTCTATTGATGTGACAGAACACTCTGACTGACACCAACTTGGGAAGGAACTGGTTTATTCAGCTCACATCTCCTGGGTCACAGTTCATCACTCAGGGAGCAAGGCAGGAACTCAGGGCAGGAACCTGGAGGAAGGAGCTGAACCACAGGCCAGGGAGGAATGCTGTTCACTGGCTTGCTCCTCTGGCTCATGCCCAGCCTGCCTTCTTATATGGTACACAACAACCTGGCCAGGGTGGCACCACTCATTGTGGGCTGGACCCTCCCACACTGCTCGACAATCAAGACAATACTCCACAGATGTAGCCACAGGCCAATCCAATGGAGCCAATTCCCCTAATTGAGGCTCCCTCAACCCAGGTGTGTCAAGTTGACACTAAAGCTATCCAGCACAGTCACCAAATGCTGGAGAGGTTTTGGTGAAAGAGGAACACTCATCCACTGTTGGTGGGAATGTAAACTCCTACAGCCACTGTGGAAAGCATTGTGGAGAACCCTTAAAAGACTCAATCAAAGTGAGCCTACCACCTGACCCAGCCATACCACAAGAGGCATCCTACTGCACAGATACATGCACAGCTGATTTTTGCAGCTCTCTTCACAATAACAAAGAGCTGGAACCAACCCAAATGCCCGTCAACTGACCAGTGGATAGAGAAAATGTGGTACATCTACACGATGGAGTTCTATGCAGCGGTAAAGAATGATGAGATCATGAATTTTGCTAGTAAATGGATGGAACTTGAAGCCATTATACTAAGTGAAGTAACACAGTCCCAGAAAAAAAAAGGCAAATGGTTTCCCTAATTTGTGGATGCTAACACCAAATCCCCAGTTGGCAGGCAAACTGAGCAACTTTATTATTATATTTCATTGTATCTGAAAGCAACTGTGCTATCCAGTGTGAATCTCTAAATGGGCTCTAGAATTGCCCTACCACTTATATTCACACATTGAAATTACCGTATATGGATGGAAGCCATGTAGTCATATTCTAAAAAAAAAAAGAATGTAAAGTTACACACCTTTATACCTGCGCAAATTTACTGTTAAAATGTGTATCTCTAAATGTGTTTAGGAATCAACCTATAGTTTATTTTCAGAATTTGTAATTTTGACTTATGTGTGGAGTACATAAATGCATATTTTAGAATAATGTAAAATAAAAAAATACTTTAAAAATTAAATTAAACATTCTTCTGGATGTTGACTAGGTGGATAATACTATACCCATTATACAAAGAAGCTGAAGTCTCATTATGTGACTTTCATAAACCCACAAAATTACTACATAGCAAAGGAAGAACATGAATCTAAAACTTAGTTCATGAATTTTCTCAGATACCAGCCATACCACTTCAGACATCATGATTAATGGGATAAATATACTTCAATCATATGTTTATCCTTTGCTATGGCTGATGAATATCAGATCTGAGGAGTGGCACCAGACATCTGGTCAGATCAGCTCTGTCAGGCAGCCATGAGGAGAGTCCAACTGTCAACCACCCACACTTTCAAGTGAATTATAAACAGTAAAACCACCATCCATTATTTGGCAGGGAAGATTTTACTCATAGGTTCATGGATACTTTGAATTAGGAAGACACACTCTTAGCTGTGTCTGTCCTGAGGGTAAGACCAGGAAACTATAGTGGTGTGGAGAACCTCTACCAGGCAAAATGACTGAGAAAAAAGAGGAAGGAGATAGTACTCTGCTGCCTCCAAAGAATAGAAAAAAAATACTATAATTATTTTCTTCAGTTATAATCTCTGCACTAACTCAAGCAGTTGATTCATGACAGTGGTTCCATCCTTTAGTACAAACAGTCCAGAAGGAAAATCAAGTCTTACTGTCAATACAAATTCTTTTTTTTTTTTTTTTTTTTTTTTTTNCAGTCCCAGCTGTCCTGGAACTCACTCTGTAGACCAGGCTGGCCTTGAACTCACAAAGATCCACCTGCCTCTGCCTCCCAAGTGCTAGGATTAAAGGCGTGCGCCACCACGCCCGGCCAATACAAATTCTTAGTAACTTACTTCCAATGACTGAACAGGCAGTCATCTGGAAACTGGTGGCTAGATACTCAAAATGTAAGATGGGTCAGCTTTAGAATTAGAAATTGTATTACTTGTCTACTGCTGTATAACAAACTGCTGCAAAATTCAGTGGATTGCAATCATCATTATCCAAACTGCACTGATAGAGAGTAGGGAGATGGTGGACCCTGGGAATTATATTGATTTTATTCATTACTTTCTGAATCTGTAGTAAAGTGTGGCAATGCAAGCCTCATCTGGACCCAAGTATTTCTTATATCCGGTTGCAAGTATTCTTGTTTTCTAGGCCTTACTTAACAAATTAACACAGATAGAATGGCTTAAAACAATAGAAATTCTTTCTAAGTTGTTTCTCTCAGAGCTCTGGATGCCAGAAACCTGAACTCAAGGTGTGAGGGGAGCCAGGCTTCTTCTAAAGCTCTGGGAGTATTCCTTCCTTGCCTCTTCTTAACTTCTGGTGGTTGATACCATGTTTGCCATTCCTTAACCTGTGACCATATCACTACAATTTCTGACTTTGTTTTCCCAGGGTCTTTTCCCTTCTGTCTGTGGTTCTCTCTGTGTGTTCATCAGAACACTAGCCATTGGATTGTGGACCTTAATCTAGTATGATCTCATCTTAATAACTGTAAAGACTCTTGCAAATAAAGTCGTAATCTGAGGTTCTGGGTGGACATGGATTTCAGATAGACATAGCATAATGTCTTAGCAGTATTCCCTAGAACTATCTTTTTCCAATCCAGTTGGGTATCCATTGGCAAAGCAATATCCAAGATTACAATAATAACATTTAGCAAAGATGAGGTATTCTTTTTGGATGTCCATAATTCCATTTTTTGTAACCACTTCTAACAAAATAATTCTACCACACAGTAAATATTTTAGGCATAGAGGTAGTCAAGCCAGCATTGACAATAATAGCCAGTTAAAAAAAACAATCTATATTTTTTTCGGGGGCTGGAGAGATGGCCTAGCGGTTAAGAGCACCGACGCTCTTGCAGAGGACCCGGGTTCGATCCCCAGCACCCACATGGCGGCTAAGAACCGTCTGTAACTCCAGTTCCAGGAGAACTCCAGTTCCAGGGGAATCCGAGACCCTCTTCTGACCTCCGCGGCATTGCACGACACGGGTGCACAGACCTGCATGCAGACAGTACATTCATACACATA